>CM041036.1:15078034-15678034 GCA_023078785.2 Hyles euphorbiae | reverse complement strand
GTTTTATTGCTTTGTCCGTTATTATCACAGCGTGCAATAAACAATGGGTTGTAAATATTGTTTACTACTTTATAGAAATAGTTTTATGAAGAAATTATTTACTATTTGAGTAAGAAAAATATTACAGTACAAAGTACTTCAATGTCTTGAACAATTTAAGAGTTGTTTAAAAAAATCAAAATTCGTTCCAAGTGCTAACTAAGCTAACTAATATATTGTTACCACTTTCTAATAAATTCAATCTTCTTCCAAGTAAACTATGACGAATATTAATAACAGTTATTTCCAACAAAATATAAATCCTTAAAATCGGTTTTCATTTGGTAGAGATATCAAATACCTCAGTCAAATCTATATATATAAAAGAAAGTCGTGTTAGTTACACTACTTATAACTCAAGAACGGCTGAACTGACTTGGCTGAAAATTGGTGGGGAGGTAGCTTAGAACCAGGAGAAGGACATAGGATACTTTATATCACGTTCCCGGTTTCCCGAGTTTATATTAGCTTATTAACATTTTCTCATACAAAATGTTCATGGGTTCGTAACTGTCAAACATTTAATGTTCATCCCGTCGATACGGTAAACTCTTCTCTCAAATTAAAGAACGTATTTAAAAAAAGGTTTCGAATCGACAACATATATCCACAATATTCGATTAATGGCGTATTTTAGATTTTAAAGATGTAAATTAATGACATCAATGAAAAGGGATTGACATTTAAATTGGCTGTCAAATATTAATGCATGCGTTCAGAAATTTATTTTGTGTAACCAAAAGAGAATGTATTATGAAGTTAAATAAATATAGGACAATTAAATAAATACTATTCACACGTAAGAAGATTTACTTCTTTTCAGATAGAATATCACTTGAAAATGAAAAATCTTTATTAAAATAACAATTTTACATATCGATACCCTAATTTGCAAACCTAATAACTCCACTTTTTCACCAAAATGACATTTTGATACCGGCAGAAACTAGATTTTTTGCTCTATTTTTTGAAATACTAATAACTCTAGGATTTTCAACTGTATTGGTGTAAAAAGCCATTTGAAAATCAAACAACTCCGCCTGAAACGAAACGCATCGATTTTGACAAAATAATCAAATAACTCCCGCGCAGTCGTACATTTTGTATGGCGTCACAGAAGCGAACGCATGCTCCCGAAGATTTATTTTCAAAGCAATTGGTTAAAGTGTGTTTTATTACCGTTTGAAGCTTAAAAACAGAAGAACATATACTAAGGTAAGTGTATTTATGATTTAAACAGTCTTGTAACATTATTTTGACATGGTTTTTGGAAAATTTGCACGGGGATTGGAGTTATTTGATTTGACTTATGGTTATTTTGGTATGATGCTTGGAGTTGATCTGTTTATCGCAAGATTTTTGTGTTACTGTGGGCTTCTAACTAACTTAAGTCTAACTTCTGCCGTCCAGCATTGCCTCTGCTGAGGTACCCGGAAGGTTCGCTAGCTCACAAGCCGCAAGAGAAAGACGCCTTACTGGCAAATCTCCTCGGCTTTTCACAATGGCGGATATTCGCATCAGGCAGTGTGATGTGCGGCGTGAGTTACGGTCTCTCGATGTGCGGAAAGCCAGTGGTCCGGATGGGATACCAGCGGTGGTGTTAAGAGCTTGTGCAGTCGAGTTGTCTCCTGCAACTCCTCGCCTCTACCGAGCGTCTTACCGCACAGGTGTTGTATCAGAATCTTGGATGGAGGCCAATGTGCAACCGATCCCCAAAAAGGGTGATCGGTCTTACACTACTAATTACCGCCCTATCGCTATCACCTCAGTGATGTGTAAGGTCATGGAGCGGATCATAAACGCTCAATTGGTCCGCTACCTGGAGGATCACTCGTTGATCAGTGACAGACAGTACGGATTCCGTCAATATCGATCAACGGGTGATCTTCTGGCGTTTGTCCTTCAACGCCGGGGTGAGGCGATTGACAGGCGTGGCCAGGCTGTTGCTGTGAGCCTCAACATACCAAGGCGCTTGATAGGGTCTGGCACCGTGGTCTTCTTTCCAAGCTGCCGGCATACGGTCTGCCCGGCAACCTGTGTTCGTGGATTTCTGGCTTTCTGCATGGGCGTAGAATACGTGTAGTCGTTGACGGACACGCTTCGGCGCTCATGTCGGAAAATGCCGGGATTCCACAGGGCTCGGAGCTATCGCCCACCCTGTTTATTCTGCATATCAATGACATGTTAGCGCTTGGCAATATTCATTGCTATGCAGATGACAGCACGGTTCTTGGGCGGTAGCACTGCGGGCCTCCTGTTTGCCGAGTCGAAACTGTGAGGGGACGTGAAGATCTTTTCATTGAGCTCAACCGGACCTTGGATCTCATTTCTATATGGGGTTCCAGGAATATGCTTGAGTTCAATGCCAAGAAAACTCAGGTGTATGCGTTCATGTGCAAAAAATCCCCATTCTTCAGGGTACTCCCCTCTCAGTGCGGAATGACCCGAGTATTCTTGGTGTGGATATCCACTGTGATCTCAATCCAAGGAATCACATCAAGGGCGTAATATCTGCCACATCACGCAGGGTTGGAGTCCTGAACAGGGTTTGTCGGTTTTTCACGCCCGGTCGGCTTTATCCCTTATATAAAGAGCAGGTCCGGCCGGGTATGGAGTACTGCTCGCACCTCTGGGATGGATCCGCCTAGTACCTGCTCGATGCCTTGGATGGATTGCAGCGGTGGGCCACCGCATTGTGAATGATGCAGACGTTACGAGCAATTTAGAGTCGCTATAACTCCGGAGGGATGTCGCCTCTCTAAGCATGTTCTACCGCCTGTATCACGGTGAGTGCTCTGAAGAATTGTTCAACTTGATCCCCTCCTTTCCATTCCTTACGAGAACCACGTGCTGGCTTGCGAAGCCATAGCTTGACGGTCCACACCATCCCGGCGCGAACCAAACGGTTCTCAAATTCTTATTTGTGCCGCACCGTCAGGCTTTGGAATTGTTTGCCGTCTCACGTGTTCCCTCCTTCCTACAATTCTGGGTCCTTCCGCCGTAGTGTGAAGAGACATCTTAGCAGGCCGGCATAATTGTTTCCATTGGCATGGGACAGCCGTCCGATGCCAATGGACCTAAAAAACTTATATGACCAAAGAAGAAAAATCACAAAAAAAATTAGATCTACAGCAACTTAAGTCATCTACGCCTCGTGATAATCACGCCTATTACGATGCGTTGCCACACGAGAATTAATTATTTTCGTTCAATTTTATAAAATACAATTTGTTTGTACGATCGTACTCTGCTTATAGTTTAAGATAAAAACTAACAACTCCACTTTTATTTTCAATTATTGCTTAAACCAAATCTAACAACTCCTTTTTTCACTTTAAAACCCTATAGTTAAGAGAAAAAATAGATTTTTAAGTGCTTTTAGGTAAATAAAAAGCTTTATTTCCAAAAGGAATTTTGGTTTTTCCTTATTCGGTTATGTACAATTTATTATGACGTTTTAAGTCTCTCCTGTAAAATTTGCTCTAGAGGAGTTAATAGGTTTTCAAATTAGGGTATCGATATGGAGAATATTGCAGGGGTTTTCAAATTAGGCGTTGCCTGTGTCTTGAGAAACCAGTTAAATATAATTGTAATTACATTAATTGTGGGTGTCAGTGTGAGAAAGTGCTAATAGGGTACGTTTGTGTTTGTGTGTGTGTTATGTGTTATTATGTTTACTTTTATCACGAATTTTTACAGTGTCTTTTCCTTCGCTAAAATTCACTGATAGAAATATTATACATTCTGAAATGTTATGTCGAAGAAAATCGAAACCACTGAAGTTATTTGTATGAAAATTAATATTTCATTTCTTTATTACGAACAAAAGTAATGGCGTAATATTTATGGAAAAAACAGCATAGTGGGGGTTCACCCCCATAAGGGATGGAATATTGCATGGATAATCAAAATCGCTTTAAAAGTGTTTAATGTCAAAAAATTATAAGGAACACTATTTGGCTATAGAGAAACGGGATATTATAGAGTGGGACGTACGGGAGATGACTGGGTTAGCTGACAGATTTGATAGGACGAAATGTAAATGCACGGTATAAGACGGGATGGATAATGAAGAGAAAGGACGGGACGTATCGGGAAGTGACGGGGAATAGACGGGATGGGACGGAATTGAGCAGGACAGTACGATAGCTATGTCATGTTAAGGTATACAAGAGCTTATACGAAAAATAACATGTATTTGGTGTGAAGTAAAATAAAAAAATATCTGCATCCAGGCAAAGTGGGGTCGGGCTTTTTTGCTATGCTAAATAATTCAATATAATATTAATCATATAATAACTAAGCCATAGCTTAGCGTGGTCGGGTCAGCTATGGTATCTTTTAATTGATTTCAATGAATGTAGTCGGAGTAATAAGTGCGTGGTGGCCTGTTGGTAAACGGACTAGACGCGACTGCCAACATGTTCACGGTGGTCGCGGGTTCGAATCCCAGGGCATACCTCTGACTTTTCGGAGTCATGTGTGTATTGATAGTCAATCACCACGCACTAAAACGGTGAAGGAAAACATCGTGAGGAAACCTGCATACCATAGCGATTTATAAAATTTCTATGGTATGTAAGTCCGCCAACCCGCACTAGGCCAGCGTGGTGGACTATATGGCCTAACCACTCTCAATCGTACTCTCGATTGTAGAGGAGGCCCGTGCCCTGCAGTGGGACGTATATGGGCTGATACAGATACAGACAGTCGGAGTAGTAACAGTGTTATAATATCTCCGTAGCAAAATAATGATTTAAATCTGGAGAGATGGGATAGAATAGAATATAAGTTGGATAAAATGGGACAGAAGAATAGGTACAGGATGGGATTGGAATTGGATAAGCAGTTTAGACAACGGCTGTCATGTTGATTTGAAATAAAATATGGACTGGAATCTATATTTGCACCCAGGCGAAGCCGGGCCGGGCTGCTAGTACCATATAATACCATATAAAAACAAAAAAAGCCGAATTGACACTCTCCATTTTATAAATCTTTAAAAAACATCACCTAAAAACGAAAACAATTGGCAGCATAAATCCGAGGTGCCAAAATGGCGCCTTAAAATTAGCCTCTCATAGAGGTCCAGGATCAGTTTTTTGTTTGTATCGGGGTGGGGTTAGCGCGGGGGTTACTGGGTCACGGGGCGGGCCGGGGGTGGCCCGGGGGTGGCTCGGGGGTGGCTACCCCGTGCGTATTGGGCGTTCTTCCGATATCACGCTTCTGTTTGTTTCACATGCTCTGTAGTAGAGTATTTGTTTTCAAAATAGCTTGTGTTTTTGATAACGTCAATATTTGAGGGATGTTTACGTTGACGAATATATTCTATATATTCTATAATTTTAATCTGTGAAATATTAGGTCGTGGGTTTGTCTCTTATGACAAATATTTTGTTATCATTTAAGTTCATTATTTTCAAGATATTATTTTAGGGACAATAATATATTATATATAATATGTGTATCTATACTTTTTATCTTTGAAATTCCTTTACAAAATTACTATGCACGCAAGATGAAACTAAATCTTATAAAATATAACATATTATTTAACATTTTTGCCATCGGTGCATAATAAACGATATTAAATGTAGAATTATTAATAATTGAAAGAAAAAAAAAACAAATTACATTATTCATTACGAGATTTTCATGATTTAGCATATACAGGGTATCTCAAGACTGCCACCGAAAACGAAGCCGGGTGGTAGTTAAAGCGACTTCAGACACAATGCAACAGAAAATGTTGCAAAAAAAAGCGACAATTTTTTTGGTTATTTTTTTCCTATGATCGTATTTGGGTGGTAAAAACATTTGTTCCCTAAAATAATAGTGAATACCCTTTTATTTATAAATACTCTAAGGTATAAAAGAGTTTAAATTATTATTTTAGCAAAAACTATGGATTTACCACCGTAACATTATGATATTTAAAAATTCATTAAAAATAATTGTCGCGTTTTCTTGCGAAATTTTTAGTTGCATTGTGTTTGTAGTCACTAAAACTACCACCCGGCTTCGTTTTCGGTAGCAGTCTTGATATACCGGTATATATACACAGATTCATTGCAGAACTCTGTCCTCCATTAGTAAGCCTATGTAAAGAACCACAACAAAGACTATGATGACATAGTAGTATACATATAGCATGTATATAGTATAGTACATCCGAGGATTTCCACAACAGTAGGTATTTTCGCTAGACTCAAAAGTCAGGCTGACGCAGCATTCACGATCCTGCCCTTAGGAAAGGTCTAAAGTTGCCGTAGTGTGGGCACACATTCCCCCGAACAGGCCCGCACTCAGACCACACATGGGGGTCATATACAACCAGATGGCAATTAGAATACGTGCCGTGTTCAATAATTATATTCTAAACAGTCGCAATGGTAATTACGCTTGGCAGTTAAATTTATAGCTTTAACCTTAAAATAAGTTTTGCAAGTTAAGTAACACGAGGCAAATTGTGTTAGTTCTGTATTAATGCACTTAAATGTATTCGCTTTTCTCGAAATCAAGCTTCATTGGAACTGCTGGCTTTAACTGTACTTCTTAAGTAACATCTGTTGTGTGTTATCTGTTTAGTAATATCAAATGTATGTCACATGTTGAGAAATCTGCATCCCTTTAAGGTCTCTCTAGGCATTCCAAAGGATTGTATGGATTCCAACAACCTGCTCTAGGCTATCGTGATTGGATAAAAAGCAAAAATGTTACGCCCCATCAAACGTTAAAAAAATACTGTTCAAAATAATATAGACTCTCTAAATAAATACTTGAGATAACTAACTTTAAGAACCTTATACTTAAGAAAAACTAATATATGAAAGAAATGGAATATATAAACATACTTGTTTGAATGTAATATAAGCCAACTTTAGTTAAAAATAATAAATTAAGGCTAATGGATATTGCTAAAACAATTTCGTTAGTCTGAAGCATGACTTCGCAACACTATAATTAACTAATTTGTTGTATGAAATTGTATGCTTTTATCACAATTATTAATCACACAAAAGTAGACCGGTAATCAATTAGCAAACACAATCTTCTATGAACCATAAATACATATGTTTTAGTTATTTGAAATTTTTATATTGGTAGTCAAACTACAAACGTAAATATACAGTTAAATATGCTGGGTCAGAGAAAATATTTTTAAAATAAATTTTCGGTTATCCAGTGGTCCTGTCCCCCATTAGTTTACTTGCTGCGTGTCTGCGCCCGTCTCCCCTAAGCCACCTCGCACCCCACGAAAACATTTTCACGAGTACTCCCACCAAACTGGAGAGAAAAATTCCACGTTTTTTTTTACTCTTCGTAATTTTATGGATTCCGTGTAAAAATTCTTGAATTTTTTTATATAAATATTTCGTAGGCGCGATATGTTCTCATTACGTTTTTTCTTGAGTCTGACAATTTGCAAATTAAGCGTAATACGTTTTTATTACGCCCGTCGCGTGAGGGTAGAAATTGTAAACATTTTATACACATGTTTGCTTTTACTTGGGACAAAAATGTAATATTAATTTCTATTTTTTTCTACTTCGTGTAGTATTTATTTTACCTACAAATTTTATTTTTGTATTATTATCTCTCTTTAGGCCCGCATTGGATGCCTCTACATTACATTACTCCTCCATATAGACAGCATTTTTTTTTTGATGTAAATACTAATAAAGCTGTGGCTTTAATTCATAAAATCAACTAATATCTATACAAATTCGTAAATTGAAAATTCATAGGTCATTCCTGCGTCCTCATTATTGGTAATATCGTTTGGTCAGAAGATAAAGTCTATAGAGTTCATGAAATCACCTATATGTAAGAATTGTTAAGGCGAAGTCCATGAAACTTTTGTTGGTGTTAAAAATGGTTTTCATGGGATATTCCGATAACAATGCAATTATTTTATTCTTTACCTATTACAATTGGTTTTATGTGAAACAGTGGTAATAATACTTAAAACTTTAAATGATCATATTTCTTTATTATCATATGAATATTACACCCTTGTATCCAACTTAGCAAGTGCTCCGTTTTCCTGCACTCCCGGTATAACTTGACTGTTTGATGTCCCCAGAAGGCTTTCTAACTAAGCCTTGTGGTTTGACTGTGCATTTCTGTGTAATATTAGTTAGACTGCAGGCGTCGATAGCGTTCGATCGCCAGATGGCCGGCCGACCCCGGGTCGAGGACCAATTGAATTCAATTGCCATGTGACCGCCCAACAAATTAATGTACCGACAGTACTTTTTGTACTTTTCCTATATATTTCTGTTGGTTTCAAGTACTTGTGATCATCAGTAATTCACGATTTTAATATCAACTCTCTGTATAAATAAGGTTTATTTTAGTATGAATCTGTTAACGAGTAAACAATTAAACAGTGAAACTGTTTTTCCTCGTCGATATTTTTTTGACAGTGGTGCCAACACACTCGGGTTGACTCATTCTTAGTATAGTTTGCAGATTTCCTCACGATTTCCATCAAGTTTATTTGATGTATTTAATATCCTAAGTAACCGTAACCATGAGTAAAATGGTATATTTGAAATGACTTTGAAATTGTATATACGAAAGTAATATATTAAGTGTATAATTCAGCAACAACTTCTAATATTTAATGTTTCCTCCAAAGCGGTACTTTCCATCGAACATTACACTGTATTTCAAATAAGGCTGCTCGCTTTCCCGATCCCTATTCTTAGGCTCTACATATCCTCTTAAGTCTTAGCCAGTACTGCCAACCCAAACAAATATAGCTGCCTTGACCCCATACGTACTTTCCTATTCCGAACACGACTAACAGATGGCGCTAATGACATTCTCCGTAGTGTGTAACTTTCGACATTAATCAGGCTCATAAAAGGTAGACAAAGGCAGTAATTTAGGCGCAACCTAATTGGTATTTAGGGCTATACACGCCTAAAACCTGACTTTATTATGACATTAAGGTAAAATACCGCGCGAACTATATTTGACCTTCTGCAGCTCTAGCGTTGAATACCCGACATTTATAATTAGGGAGGTATCTTCAAGCATTCCGGTAAAGGTACGTACAGACTGGCGTTTAACAAATATTCGAAATTGTGATTAGGGGAAAAGGCGAGTTTTTGCAGTTGTCAAGATAGCACGTTGACCGTCTCAAAGATTTCTTTCATGGAATACCTAAGGTAGATTCTCTTATAGATAGAAACAACAGTTCCAAGTTCTCAGGTCCAGGTCAGGTCCAAAAGTTCTCAGGTCATGGCCCTCTCCGAAAATTCTTTCAGATAACTTTTCCCAGCGAATCCCACTGAGACCTTCTAATAAAAACAATTAAAACTGTTTCAACTAGCTTTTTGTCAGTACTCAAAAAATTCGAAATATCACAAATAAACTAACCAGCTACTTAAGTTGCAGTTAAAACACAGCAGACATTGACTTAATCATATCAACCATAATTTATTTATTTTTGATTCACTCGCAGACGTTTGTTTGAATCTGTCAGCTCCTTCATGTTCATTTAAAAACTCTTAATACTCAGTTAAGTGTGTAGTTTCAGTTTGTGTTTTTGTGAGTCAGTGCCGTAAATAACCGTGTTCCGTCATTGATATGGCGATAAACGAAACTCTGACTCATGCAGTAGTTTTTGTGATAATCGTCTGCTAAAACAATGTCCTGTACTTATATTGCAGTTGTTATTTTTGGATTGTGGCTTTGAGGCTGTGTTATAGGCATTAAATGGTACCGCCCAATTTGTTATTAAACATTCAGTGTCGTAATCAGCTATTGTAGGTTCACTTGTGAGCATAGACTCTCCCGAAAAAAATTACGTAGCGATCTGAAACTGGAGTCTTTCACGGGACGTTTTCCTCTAATTTTCTGAGGTTTTTCCACAGTGGTAATAAAAAATCGTTTATAAATATCCTGGTATATTTGCCTCTGAAGGTATACCTAGCCCTGATAGATAGCTCTAGAACATAATTCGTATTAGACATAGCGACAGGATCATCATTACCCCGTCGCAAATATTAGCGTAATTCCATTCTTGTATGAATGTAAAGTTCTTTATTACTAGAACGAATTATTTTCACCTTGCCTGTATTTTTATCTGTAAACAATCTAATGAAAGTTCAAACAAAATCACTTAAATGAAATTAGGTAAGTATAGAGAAAAAATAAATTATCTGTTAACACTTACACAAGCAATAATAAAACGTTAATTAAATAGAACTCTAATTGGAATCTAACTTGATCCAACTCGGCTAATACCTGCAGCCTCGTCAGAATTACTGATATCGACTATCGACTTTGAAAGTTGATTGAAAGACGAAGAACCTTTTATTTCTAACTGTTGTATAATAAAAACTGCATGCGCGTTATACAAATATTACCTAGGTCTATATCAGCTTATAAACATTCAGTAACAGACATAACCTAGAATAACATTACCTTAAGCGAGTTCTGTTGTTTTATATTATTTTTAGTACTTGTACGATATTATAGCATTACACAGTCAATAGTATCTATAAAACCTTTTAGATTCTTTATGTAACGAAGCATCTTACATTTTTATGTCAATTGCAGAAATAAAACGTAATTGCTTACGTAATATTTAGACGCCATCTTTGAAAAAAAATAATGGTCGTCAGTTCAAACTACAAGCTCTTGAAGTTCGATAATTTATACATATAATTTTCCTTTGCTGCAAACATCGCATCATACTAAAATAGATCAAGGCATTCGCATGATCCTAATTGACAGTGATGAGCGTAAATCCAAAATAAACCGTGCCCGTCTAATGGTTTTGACATGAAAAAAATCGTTGACATTTCTCAAACTAAAAATGTGTGGAGAATGTTTCTGTAATCTCAATGTTCTAGTGTGACAGCTGTTCTTAAAACTGACTTGAATTACAAAATATCTTAGAATAAAAACTGATGAGACATTAAAAATATTAAAAAGATATTAAAAATATTTAATTGCGATGTTGATCCATATCCGTACAATCATTTTTTTTTATTGCGACGAATGACGGGACTAGCTTTCCATTCGCCTAACGGTAAGCAATACGACCGCTCATGGAGTAGCAAAACCAAAAAACACTATGAAATAAAGCAATGCTTGGCATTCCACTGCGCTCGCCATCCTGAGACATAAGATGTGAAGTCTCAATATGTCCAATAGTTACTCTGGCTCGGTACCTGCAAGTAAATGGGCAAATGTTTAACACGTCTTTGACTGAATGATCGATCACCGGAGATCGATTCAACCTAAGTTTCTTGGGACCTCTCATCGTCTTGAAGTACATCGTTGATTAGTTACTTATTGAGTAACGTTAATTGTCAAATAAAAGTGCCGAGTATCTTTCGTCAATATCATAAGTGAAACAAAGTATCGAGTAACACCTTGGCTTAGTGCGGGATACCCGACTCTATTTGATGACTGGAAAAGTATGTGCGACCTAAAGCGTGTTGCCAACATTCAGTTCTGTCGACTAGTATTAACAATCCATAAGATTGTACACATGAAGACTAATGGATGCAGAAAACCTAAAAACTCTGTAATTTAATATAAACAATGAAACTCACTCTGTATAAACAAAAGGTTCTCAGTAAAAACTTTTAGTTATGACTGAAAGTCCCTTAATAGGTGTATCGTGGTATTGACAGCACAATCCCATTGTCTCTAACCATACAGTGGTCAAATTTGAGAAGCTATTACGCAGTTTCTTTGTCTAGGCTACTCTAAGGGCTTCGTTCACCTCTCTCAGTAAAGCTTCAAATACGCTAGTCATCAGTTACACGCCCGAATACTGGAACGCAACTTAAATATAAGTTGCGCTTAACTACGTTAATCTCGCTTAAATGTACTGGCTAATTGGGCCGGGCGCTGTTAAGAGCAACTTATTAGTTGAATGGCGTTCCAGTATTCGGGCGTTAACCCACAACAACACTTGACAATTTGTCATCAAATGTCAATGTATATTTTTAAAGAAAAAATACGTTGTCATATCTGCAGGAGCCAGGGCTGGGGGACATTTTACCATGAAATTAATATCAAGTACTTTCGTAAAAAATTGACGTAATATTGAACGAATGATCCGTTCAATTTCTTATGTCATTTACTGGTGGAATAAGTCCTTAACTTCTCACGGCCGTAGGGAAGTGCCCTGCAATGTATCACAAATGTACATAATATACTACTATTGTTATTAAAAAAGGCACGCAGATATGAAAAAAAAAAACAATGTGTGGCCATTAGTTGTTTTGTGGCATTGGCAACGCAAATGTTACGCATCTTTCTAAATATTCATCAACTTTGTAGAATGTACGCAGTATCTGTTTCACTTACAATCAATTATTTTTTTGTACTTGTCTTTTATTATTATTCTCTTCAACTACAAAAAGTCTAGGTACAAAACAAAAGCCTCTTTCAAATACCTCTTCAGTTGGAAACAGCCTATTTCAAGAGCATTTTAGGTAAATTACACCAAATTTAACAGCACAATATGGACACATAAAGCTGCCGTACGAGCATAAATTACGGAAGGATGGCTCCACCATCTAAAACTACATAAGCGAAGTAGTTAAACAACTATGTAGTGTAGTCTGAGGCGACGGTTAACCTCGCACGTCGTATAAATTTGAAATATAACTCAAATTAATGCTACATTGTTGAATTACGGTATTGGGTTTATTACACGCAGGCATTTACGTGGTATTGCACAGCGGTTATATTAAACAAGGTCATGGTCTAACTATAGGCGGCAGCGGAAGCGGTTTATAAGGGAAATTTCAATAGGCCCAACAGTCACGAATGCGCGCCTGACACATGAAGATATGTCTTCTGTAGTTGCTAGCAGCTCCGAAAGACTGAAACTCCGAAAGAATTGTTGCTATCACAATCAAACCGACATATCCTTGTGTATCGGACTATCGGTATTCGATATGCTGCATTACCAAACCAATGTGGCTGACGCAAGATAATAAAATATACTAAATCATCCTTATTTCTTAAACTTAATCGATGTACCGTCGATAACCCATGTTTCATAACTCTACATAGGAATTCACCATTTATTATAACAATCACAGATTAACTAGCAATTGGACCTTAAATTTTACTGGAGAATGAAAATAAGTATTACCATAAAAATAGTAAACATTGAAACAAGTCGAAAATTGTAATACTTTCATAAGCCGCTCCGCTTTCCGCTGCCAATGTACCCGCTTTGTTACTTCACGTTTTCTATACACGCGACAGAGGTATGTAGTTTTTCACTTGGCAGCAATTTTTTAACATTCAAATAGACAAGGAGGAAACGCGACACACAGCTAATGATACTGGAAAATGTAGGAAATTACAACGCGTTTTTGCGCGAAGACAATATACGTGCATTTTTTATCGTACGTATGATTACTACATGATTACGTACTTTCGCACTCAAAAACCAACCAGCAATTATATATGTCTTGATTTTATACTGAGTGAAAATAATTAAAACAACGCAGGGTGTCAACAATTTGTACGTCAAAAATCATAAGATTGTATTAAATGGTGGAGCCACTGCACATTTTTTATTCGATATTTTATTATGGAATATAATGTACCTGTATATTACTTTGATGACTGCCTTGGTAGCGCAGTTATACTATGGCATGATTGCAATGTTGAAGTCTAGAGTTCGAACTCCGTGTAGGGTAAATTAATTTTTCTATCAAATATCAGTCTGAAGTCAGGAATTTGTGCCCGATATGCCTGTAGGCTCGCCCTCCATTATATTATACATCGCGGAACCGACACACAATGCGATAAGTTGGTGTCCTGGTAACACCCAGAAGGGGTACACCTGGGAAAAAATCGTTAGTTTATTTATGTATGGATGTATTACCTACTTTCTTATTAATGTTATTCGAGAATGTAGATTTTTTAACTGTATGTGACATCTAATTTAAGAAGGAAGAAATCGATACATTGGCACGGGAATAAGTTCGCAGCAATAAGCTCTGCGTAACATAGTGTAGGCGTCATTATTTGCTCCTCTTACGCCCGAATACTCGAACGCCATTCTAATAATAAGTTGCTCTTAACAGCGCACAGCCCACTTATCCAGTACATTTAAGGGGGATTTACGTAGTTAAGTGCAACATAATATTTTTATTTTTTTTAATAATGGCCTGGCATAGTGGCGGCTTTGCACCTGATGGTAAGTGCGTTTAAGTTGCGTTCCAGTATTCGAGCGTCAGAGATCAAGCGTGAACGCAAGCATGGAAGTATGTTATATGCAGTATGTAATTAATAGTATAAAAGAGAACTACTTACACCTAAAGCAATCAGTCAGTCTGCCAAAATATATTATCGTTCGACCAAATCAATCAACATGGGCTGGAAGTTCTAATACAAGTTTAGAAATAGAAAATATAAGAAACTTTTCTAACAATTAAGGAACTTTATATATATTACGTGATATATTTCTGTGCGAGTATGGCCAGAAACTTAGTGATAGACTCTATATAAGTAATTACTGTTGACATAAACATATTTGTTGTGAAGAATTGCTGAAGATTCATAATATAATCCGTATCATATATTCCCCGTGTATATATTATATACTAAAACGGTGAAGGATGTGGAAACCTACATACCTTCGACATAGCGATTTCTATAAATTTCTATGGCATGTAAAGTCTGCCAACCCACACTTAGCGTGGTGGACTATATGGCCTAACCACTATCAATTGAACTTGCGATTGTAGAAGAGGCCCGTGCCCTGCAATGGGACGAATATGGGCTGACACAGATACAGATATGCCCTATCTGTACAATTTATTTTACAAGTCTGTGTAAATCGTAATTAAAATATTGAATTATTCATTTCATTGATTAATTATAGTCTCCATATTGATATATACATAACATGACGAACAAAATGATAAGAAACTAGACATATCAATCATTTAACATCTAAAAGTTACCCCAGAATAAAATTTTCTAGTTCCATGTATTGATTACAAATTAGGTACATCTCTATTAATTTCTCTCATTAATTAGTTATTTGTTCGGAATGCGTTGAAAAAATTAATTTGTCGTGTGGTTGTTTTGAATCGTTTATTTAAAAAATTCGTCGTTGGAGCAATACGCGATTTTGTAGACTCAGTATACGTCGTTTTTGTAAAGTACCAATAAATGGGGACCTTGTGATAATCTCTTCTGTTGCTTCGTCTGTATTATATTATCATTATGTATATGTTTCCTTCGTTATTCTACCACGTCTTTTGAAAATTCTACAGGAATTTCTTTTATTTTTGTTTTTATTTACTTACACATAATACCTACCTCATTTGTTTTATTTTATTTTATAATGAATACATAGTTTAATAAAGTAATAATCGTAGACAGAAAATATATAGACGAATTGATAAGATTTGTAGCATTCACACAAGAAGAGTAACAACTTATGTCTATGACGTGCTAAGAAACGAGACAGAATGATGACAATTCTTGTACCACGGCGCGTGCCGCTTTTTGCAAGATTAGCAATTTTATTTTGCTAAAGAGATTTTGACAGTTGACAACGTAAAGTGCAGTTTTATTGAATTATTTTACGAATTTTGTGTTAAATGATATTAATCAGGTGATAATAATCGAAGTACAAGTGACGAACAATATTTTTAAAAGTAAAAGTGAGACGTTGTAACGTTATTGGGTGTAAAAGTAATAGTTAAAAGGAAAATACCAGACGTGTCTTTTCATACGTAAGCTTACAACGATTAATTCATCACTAACTATTTAATGTATATTATATACACCTACATTACTTATTTTCGCGTTTATTCTTTCAAGTTATAAGTAAACTTATTGATATTTAAAAATTGTAAGCGATACGATTCTCAGTTCAGTGTTGCCAATAGATTATTACCCGTACGTAGTGGAATGCATTTTGTAGTTCAGTGTTTTGTTCTCGCGTAGACTGTATCTTAATAAAGGAATATATTGTGAATATATTAAAGTGTTATCTTTGCAGTTTCGTTTATTTAGAGCTCCGACACCCAACCCTACACAAAAACCTTATTTATAACAGAGAACCACATTAGTGATCAGGACTCTTGGTGAAGCTCCTTCGAAGGAAATTTCCTGCGCGGCGATGAGATGAGTAGCAAGCAGAGGAGTAAATGACTCCTGCCTGACCCTCCGGTGACGGAGCCAATGTCACCTGTCCTCGGTGTTCATTGCTGGCCACCAGATTATGGCCGGATAACCATTACAAAAATATTGTAGCTTTATGACATGCTGATGATTGACAATAAGCGTCATCAGCGCTAAATCTAAGTAGATAGTCAGAACTGAACATTCTGGCTGCCATTTAAAATTTTTAGTTACTGCCCCGATTGGCCTCGAATTTGATATCTAAGCCAACATTTTTTTCGATATCGATAGAATTGAATACTTTAGCATGTTTTACCTTTATATGTAAATTGAATGCGCTATTGATGTAAAAAGTTGTACCGTTGCCCTTACTCAGACTATCGAAATTTAAAGTAAAATTTAAATACATAAATAATACGTTAACAAAGTGGTTAAATAAAGCACAATGTATTTTATGGGCAGGAATTTTAATATTATAATAGCATATCGACAGTTCCCCAAAATCCGAATGTCAATAAATTTGAGACCAACTGAGTTATATCTACAAATTCAAATGGCAGCCACAGCTTTCAAATTTCGCTTTTCAAAGCATTTGAAACAATAATATGTACATATGATTAAAAGTGATTCGCACCTAGAAAATATCAAACTGTGGGGTAATTTTTTTATCATACGTTAACCCTAAATATTACGTATTTTTCAACTGACAGATTAGTTTTCTCTGCCAGTGGCACGCCAACTACGAGTCTATTAGTATTATCTGTCTACGGTAATAATTAATAAATTAGTATAAAATGTCACTTGCGTTATTTGACATGTAAATAGCTTGTATAGTTCCACAAACTTATCTGACCCGGCGAGAGAGTCGCTGTTGTCGAATTTGGTTTTGCCATTAAAAATAGATAGGGCAATAAAGTGGGTGAAGTAAGAATTTTCAATTCGATCAATAAATAGTGTCAGGAAAATAAGTGGACCAGTTTCCATTGCATGTTATTTTTCCTTCCCAAGATTTCTAACAAATCGCTCCCCATACCCTTAAACAAGTGTATCTGTATCAGCCTATATACTATATGTTCCACTGCTGAGAACTGCCCGATTTTACAATCGAGAGTACGATTGAGAGTGGTTAGGCCATATAGTCCACCATGCTGGCCTAATACGGGCTGGTGGACTTACATACCATAGATATTTTTATAAATCGCTATGGTATGCAGGTTTCCTCACTATGTATTCCTCCACCGTTTTAGTGCGTGTTTATTGACTATCAATACACACATAGCTCCGAAAAGTCAGATTTGTGACCTGGGTTTCGAGCCCACGACCACCGTGAACATGTTGGCAGCCGCGTCAGGTCCATTTACCAACAGGCCACCACGCACGTAACGATAGATTTTAGTTTATGATATGTGCTTACACCTATTCTACTAGTACGTACAAAATTCTGTTTACGAGGAATTTATTTTGAAAAGCTGACAACACAAGTCTATGTTGGCAGCTACGCGTTGATACAATTTTTCGAAGGGTATTATTGGTGTCTGAAGACGCTTATCTTCCTTCGTAAAATTGAATACCTGGAGTCTAACGTTCCAAGCGTCACTTTTTAAAGATTTCGGCATTTTTCACGAATTTTTAATAATTCAGGAAAAATAAATACATTGAGTAAACAACCAATGGCAGTTATGTCATTGAGTGGCAGGTAAATTGTCAATTTCAAATGACGTCTTTGTTTCCACTTTTGGCCACCGGGCCAGATAAGTTTGTGGCTCTATAATTGGGAACTTTTTGCTCCATTAAGACTGTCTCGCAGTTTTTGTGCGGCCGCGTCACGCCGACGCACATCTTTCGAATTAATCCGACAGCATTCATTCACTTTTTGCTGGACTTTAAAGAGTTTTCCATTGAAACATTCACGACACACGTAAATATAATGTTATACTCAATTGTTATAGGGTAGGGTGTTAGTTCAAACGGGTACCGGTAGATGAAAATTAGGGCTTTGAATTCGGTGAGATAATTGCTAAGGTAGACTAAACCAAGATAGACGTAGAGCTCAAAACATAGGTTAAATCTATAGTTTTATTTTTATATATAAAATAAATAATATGAAGCTTATATAAATACATATATAAAATAATATGAATATAAAAACACTTCATCCTTTACAATCGAATCGAAATATTTACGATTTCCTCTAAGAAGTTATTTAAACACCAATAATTTACGAAACAAAGTAGAAATACAAAGTATGTTACGGAAGTTACGGACAGAATAATTGGAACACAAGGCTCATGTCAATTTTATCGGATGAAGCAATGATTTCTGAGTTGTGCTAATGCCTATAAGCTCGACCTCTGTCAGGCCCTGGCACGTGATGGGATGAAGACATCAGCTTAAGCTAAATGCTTTAATTCCATTTATGCCTATATTTCCAGATATAAATAAGCCTTCCCACCACAGTAGGCTGTTATATTTTAATCTTGAATTCAGAATGAACGGTACAATTGTGTTCAATGCTTTTTGTGAGTAGTATTTGTTAAAGCAAGTGTTCTTCCTTTTTTTTATCATATGATGCAAAACAATTTATTCTGAACTAAGTTATAATTATTAGATTAGGACATAAGCTTGGGAAAGCAAGCTAGTTTTTATCTAAAATAGTATCTTAGTATTTGTGTTTGATTTTATTCTATTTTATGTGTTATATAAATTAAAAAAGGCTGCGTTAGGACATGGCGATGTTAGACAGCCGTGTAGAGCTTTAGGACTAAAAGGGTGCCTTCGAAATATATTTTTTTCACATAAGTTTATATGGAATATAGGGTAGCGGACGCCGTATATCTCACCCAGGGGGGCCGTTAGTGCTAAAAGCGTACTTTTTTCGCTGTCGCTTCGCTTCGATATCATGTGATACTTTGGTACCGCCTAGACAAGCCTTACCATTAATGCTGAGTCAAGAGTGACAACAGCATATCTCTACCACATATTAATTACTGAACTGTGTTGTTCTTTATCTAGACAACAGGTGCTGCTTTGAAATGTTAGTGCAGCTGTAATGTAACTTGCTATAAAAATAATCAATTTAACGCTTGTCATAAGTATTCTAACGTCTAATATTACTTTTATTTATTATTGTGTATACTTTGTCTCTTACTTTCTTTATAAACATAAAAAATATATATTCTAGCAATAAATTATTTATCTCTGTATCAGCCCATACACTCTACAAACAAGAGTACGATTGAGAGTGGTTAGGCCATATAGTCCACCAGGCTGACCTAGTGTGGGTTGGCGGACTTATATACAATAGAAATTCTTATGAATCGCTATGGTATGCAGGTTTTCTCACGATGTTTCCTTCACCGTTTTAGTTATTATTTATTTATCATTAACACATCCCGCTGTCACTATAACCGCGACTCATTAGTCCGTTTGTAAGAGCATAAGAACGCACAAGTATGTTTGCGTGCGCGGCGCGGTAGAACAAATACAGTAAATAATTCATAACCACATGTGGGTCAAGTTCGTGCTGCTGTTCCACGCTATCTCACCTGCTAATTGCCGCATTACCATACCAACAGCTTTACGCATTTTTATATAGACAATGCGACATACCATGACTAATGGCTTGTGACTTCGGCTTGTTGCTACGGATTTTTATAACGTAAAATAATAGTTTTACACTAAAAATACGCGGTTTAATAAAATACCTAATTAATAAAGAAAAATGATGAGTTTAAGGTTAGGAAATGGAGTGAAATATATTCATTTTATGGTAAAAAGCTAGTAGGGTGCTTGAGGATAAATAATAGTTGTAAGCACCTCACGCTAGAATGAAATCTGACCGTTTAATGCGGGTCAAAATCACGCCCAAAGGTGTCGGTTACAAACATACAAACATACAAGTGAAGCTAATTTATAGCGTGTAAAAACTGGTGGGCGTGATGGAAAGTGCCACCTAAAACACTTGGAAAATCCTTTGCCAGTCTCTTGAGATGGATTACGGGATAGGTAAACGTTGGAAATAATAAAAATAGAATGAACCAATAAACGCGGCAAGGAAATAATTACTGTATGTAGTTTTCAGTAACGAAATGGTCCAACGTGGTCGGCACTAAAAATATCTGTTCCCTAGCGAGTCGTTTTCAGGCTAATGACCGGAAAATTTTATGCCATTTCATTCATTCATTCATTCTGCAAAATGCAAAAATACGACAATTTTGCACTAATCTATAAGTACATGAAAGACGGCAGAAAAATAAGTACCACCAGACACGACTCATTTCATAACTTTTACTGGAAATATCACTCACAATTTTAAAAATGTACAAATGCAAATACACGTTGCTAAAATTATCTTGTACAAAATAGAGTACTAATACTAAAAATGTTTCCGAGCACGTCCACTGTCCATCACTGGGCTAGCGGGCTAAAGTTATACGTACAAAAGTACTTTTAGTTACGGCTAAAGTGTAGCCCGCGGTAATGGAACCTTTTAAGGGCGTGTCACGTACCCTCGGCGCAGCGCTTTGCAGTTTTTTTTTTGGACCACTTAACTACACTCTTGTTACACACGTTTTTACGTTTGTACGAAAAATTCTTTAATATTCATTTGAATTTGGATTATCATTCGCTTTGTTTGGTATCGGCTGCTTTTTGTGACGTGTTTTTGTGAAAATATTGTTTCCCACAAATAAGAGGTTTTAAAATTGGAACTGTTCTTGTTGACGAGATTGTTTTACTAAAATTATTAGATTTGAAGTACTATTGATGAAACTGGAATATTAGGAAAAAAGCTTTACAAATATGTAGCAACATGAACACATGTATGTTACTCAAATGCGAATTTGTGTCATTTGAACTCAATACAAAATGATCGTAATATAGAAAATTAAAGGCAACACTATTATAATTGTAAAGATGTCAGAATCTTAAACACTCAACAAAATATAAATGTATGTTTGTTACTTCCAAGAGACCATCTCTGAAAATCATTAGCCTTTCAAATGTTTCACGTAAACATTTTGTGAACGATGATATAAATATTACCATGTATGATCAACCAACTAAAAATATTTTTGATCCTTCGAGCATAACCTAAAAAGCAACAAAGCTAACCTATTTTCTCTCCTTCCAGCCAAAAAGGGTACAACAGCCCGTGGAGTTGGACGACGGTGACGGCGACGGGCGACTGACCGCGGGCCCCGCGCGGGCCTCCCCCCGCGCACCCGCACTGAGCCGCCGCACGCCCCCGGACGGCACAGCACGGCACACGGTGGACTACAATAACTCCCTTTATTTCGCATGTCGGACGTATACAACCTCTTTTGTTCTTTAACCATAACCTATTAATTCCTAAATTAACACTGGCATGTTATAGAATTGTCATTAGAAAAAACAATATTTCATATTTCTAATTTTAAAACTTAGTTTCATACTGGAGCGGGCAGCGTGAACATAAACTTGGTGAGTGAGGATTAGTGCAGTGAGAGGGAAGATAGTCTGATTGTAAAGGAATGATAGAGAAAAAAAAAGAGAAATCCGTTCTTTCTTAATACTAACATTTTGTTCGCGCTGTCCCCTCGAGTATTTCAATGATAATATGATTTTTTGTTTTTTTTTTTCGGCATAAATCGATAGATATACTATTGGGTTACAATTTAATATTATTATGTATTGACAATGAACTATTATATGCATTCCACGCAGTATTTATCATCTTTGTGTGTCTATTGTATACGTGTCAGTTTTTTTTATCCTAATAGAATCAATTGTAATCAAACTGTGGAAGTAATTATAGTTCATCGACAGTAATCCTTAATTGTCTAATTGTAAAATTTGATAACCTGGTTTGGCAATATTTTCAGTGTCTTTAAAAATTACGCGTAATGTTCGCACACATGCATCGAAATAGGTATTTACATTATTATTTTGTATATTTCAGTTTCTTAACGAAATATTTACAGCGCATTCCCGTTGATATACGATTTTCAATAACCATTTTTGTTCTTTTCAACAACATTTGCTTCCTAAATATTTAGTCCGTAAAATGATGTTTAAGATATTATCATATAATTATGAAGTACGAATTTATACAAAATTGCAGTATTAAGGAATGCAGTAACTTTGTATTTATTGTTATTTTGTTGTATATTACATTGCCTTCATTATTTACATTCTATTATATTGTGAAGTATTATATCAAGCGTATAATCTTGGAATTATTGTGCAATTTTGAATAAACTCTTGTTAAAAATATCAAATCTTTAAAAAAAAAACTACTTAAAGATATTATCTCTTTTTATAAAAGTTAACTCTCATTTAAATTTTACCACTTCAACTCTATAGAGCATATGTTAGTTGAACTGAATTATTTAAAAAATATTTACGTAGCTAAATTGATTTCTGAATAGACCCTCAAACTCCATGAAGTAAAATATTTTTTGTTATGTTATTACTCTCATTTTGGTGCGTTGTTATGTTGTAATTTTTAAGTTATTTCGTATGTTTTATTCTGAGTCCACCGAAGCCCGATTGGTGAACGAAATGATCCGTCCGATGTTGTTAGACCCCCGGTGGTGCGCTGCGCTCGTCAAGCCAACCGTCTACACACTCATTGTGAACTTATCTGTACACGAATTTATTGTTCAGCTGGCGAACAAACATCAAAAACCCACTACTACTAATACAGAAGGATTTGATAACTATATTAGGTGTTTATCATTATTTGGAAAATTTATAAGTCTATCTATAAGATTTTAACGGCATTTCTAATTGGGCAGCAGTCCTACAAGAAAATAACTGTTTGTACTTTATTCATAGATTCATAAAAGGGACTTATTCAAACTAAGTGCAATAAAAGGAACATTTGACATGTGTCGAGTTGTATTCAAAACATGGACAAGTGTGTACAAACTACAAGTACTTTATGAATGTATTCAGTTTGTAATGGTAATTCCTAATGTTGATGTTTGTCCGTGAGAGAGAACATTACAATCTTATGACGATCGACGATGCCAAGTACGTTTAGGTGAAGTTTCAAAGCTTTAATTAAGCAATGTTTTATCTCATAGTATCAACCTCTTTGTATAGGCTCCGTATGCAAATGAGTTCACACTATACGTGTGTTAGGTACACTCGAATGGAATTGCTTATTTCCAATTACCCACCTCTTTGGGGCATCTGCGTTTTGAATATTATCAATTAATTATTTAATACATATTTCCTAATATTCCCAGGATGATTTGAACTGGGTATCGATTGTAGAAACAGTGTCCATGCTCTCCCAACATGGCGGAGACGGCGCGGGTTTTCTCTCTAACAAAACGTAGATGCTCGAGATACCATATCCCTAAATTATAAGATGGTGCGTCAAATCGGGTACAGTAACAGAGTAATGTGCGTAGGGCATAATTTTATTGTTTAGTTGTGATATTTATTATGACAAATAGCGCCGCGGCGGTGGCGCGTAGTTCCAAATGAGTGCAATCCGTGTTGGACTGTGTATGTATTAACGTAGTTAGACAAGTTAAGTGGCGGTACGATGCATTTAATTTATGTACGGGGCGCTCTAACGCAGGTTGAATTTAAAATTTTAATTAGCGTCGGTTTTCACTAGTTTACACTGAAAACACTTTGTACAACTCCAGCCGACAGATGGCGTTGAAATAAATTTTCATGTTTAATGAAAATATCGTCGAGGTTGATGTGAAATACAATGTTAGTGACATAATATAAATGCTATTTTTCAATAATAATATATCATAATATAATAATAATTAAGGAACTGATATAATTCTAATTAATTATTCGAGTAGGCGTCATCTGTTGACTATCCGCAGTAGAAACTATTAAAACTGCTTTGACTTGCAACATACGATACAAGAAGTTTAGATACAGCCTGCGTTGAAGCACCTTATATAATTATAGACGGTATGACAAACGAATATTCTCAGTTTAGAATTGGCATTGATAATCTGGCCTCATAAACTGGTTAAAATGAGAGTAGATGCAATATTTGGTAATTTGCGCATTTTACGATATATTCAATTTAAGTTACACTGTTAGTTGATCTTCGGCTATACTACACCAATGTCGGCTGTGCGCAATATTTTCACTGTCGTGTATTATCTAAGTTTTTATAATATAATATACAATTTATTACTATACAATATTTGCAATGAATACTTTTAGAAATTATAAAACGTACAACTACTACAGTAGTTGCAATATCATACATTCATCATAAAACATGATAACATTTAAAGATTTGTGTAGTATTCAAAATCTATACGGCTAGCCATCATATTTTACGATGTCCTATCTGCTATTAAACTCGATTCATATCCTACCCAAAACTGATGACATGGGTGTAGTATAGTTGAGGAAATTCTCATTTTAGCCAGTCACTATCTGTGTTAGCGTTGTAATTTCATGTTCTTATGACTTCACCTGTCAACTTGTTTCCTAATCACATTAACAGATGTCGCTATATTAGTGCGGAGTTCGGTTCCAGAAATAATCTTTATGGACTTCGTTTATATTATAATACTCGTCATGTATCTCAAAAATACCAAAAAGTAAGGATTTATTTATTAAATTCAATTTTGGGACCGACCTCTATGTGCACCTAGCGAAGCTTTTTTGCCATTATGTTAGTGTGATATTTTATGTATCTATTATTCGCTGGAAATCGCCATCCTCGGCTAAAATACCAAGTTCCTTTTAAATAAGAAACCGTATCGAAATAAATGTTCTGGAAATCTTGAATCTATTAAAAGTTTAAATAAGTAGAAATCTAATAGTACAGGTTCCCCAGAACAAATTTCATAATTGATTACTAACAAGTTGATTTTTCGTGAGTAGCTTCCTTTCGACTAGACGCCCAAGTTTTTCCTTACAGTAACTTTGGGAAATGGTAGCTTAGTAGGGTAGCAAGGATAAAACATGTCGATTTGACGAATTTTTAAAATTTATAAGTAACCGAATTTTTCTTTGTTAATTATCGAGATAATTATCTAAATAACGTGAAAAACTATTTGTCCTACAAAATATAAGGTTTTATCACAACAGTCCCCCCTCTCCAACATGTATCATAAACAAGGTCATGGAAAATAATTACTAACCAGCTGATTTTTTTTTATGGGTTAACTAATATTTGTATAGTTTACTACCCACAATGTCCTACAAATTGTGTGGTATGTCATCTTGGTCCTACGCTCAAAAGATGTAGTACTAATACATAATGTAAAAATAATTACTATCAAGCTGAATTTTCGAGAATAGCTTCATCTCAATGAGACGCCCAAGTAATTCTTGTACGAAAATTCTCGATTGTGGTTTATAACTAAGATAATAGGGATGAAATATGTTGACTTGACGAATTAAAAAAAAATATTACTAACCGATTATTTTTTTGTTAATTATCGAGGTAATAATCTAATTAACGTAAAAAAATATTTGTCCTACAAAATATAAGGTTTTATCACAACAGTCCCCCCTCTCCAACATGTATGATAAATCAGGTCATGAAAAATAATTACTAACCAGCTGATTTTTTTTTTATTGTTTAGCTAACATTTGCATAGTTTACCACCCACACTGTCCTACAAATTGCGTGGTACGTTATTCCAGTCCTCCAGTTACAAAGTTGAAATTCATGAAATTAAAAAAAATATTTTGTATATTTTGCTATTGTAGCTAAGGCACACTGCTTTCCTTGCTCACAAACGCATCCGCACAGCATGGTTTACTGTGGACCACAGACGACTAAAAATACAGACAGCTAACACACAGTTACATTGTTTTTGTAGTCACTTAAACTACCATCCGGCTTCGTATTCAGTAGCACCCTTGATATTCTGTATCAGCCCATATACGTCCCACTGCAGGGCACGGGCCTACTCTACAATCGAGAGTGCGATTGAGAGTGGTTAGGCCATATAGTCCACCACGCTGGCCTAGTGCGGGTTGGCGGACTTACATACCACAGAAAATTTATAAATCGCTATGGTATGCAGTTTTCCTCACGATGTTTTCCTTCACCGTTTTAGTGCGTGGTGATTGACTATCAATACACACATGACTCCGAAAAGTCAGAGGTATGCCCTGGGATTCGAACCCGCGACCACCGTGAACATATTGGCAGTCGCGTCTAGTCCGTTTTACCAACAGGCCACCACGCACCCTTGATATACCCGGTATATATTTAGATGCGTTTCGCACCGGAGCTGGAAATAGGTATTTTACCGAAATAACTATTTTGTCGACCTTTTAGAACTTGTCTTAAGTGACAAACACTAAGCATGGATTCATGCACTAATAAGGAGAGGTGAAGCGCGCGGGGCGGGGTAACTTTGGGGCACCGAGGTATTGGTGCATAGGTTGTGCAAACAAAACATTGCGCGTCGTTTTAACCACAGAATACTAAACTAACAGAAGTCAAGCTTCATACAAAGCGCGCTTAATCAACGCCCACATAGACAGCGTTCACCGACATGATATTCCAAACCAGTCGAGACCACTGCGAGAGCGAGTTTCAACTTTTGCGCGAACGCCGAGCGTAGTATGGCAACAAAAGTGAAGTACATACACAAGGTTGACTTCTGTTAGTATTCTGTGGTTTTAACTAGACGTAATTATTGGTCGCTATAAGCAGTTGGTCGCTTAAACCGGGGTCGCACTAAACGGTGATATTTTCTCAGTACCATACTATGAAACCTAACTTGAGTAAACATTATCGTCGTTAAAACCGATTAGTCATTATAAGCGAAGTCGTTGTATACGAGTACTAGTGTAAGTATAAATGAATATTTCATTTTATTTTGTATACTCAAAAATTACAAATTTTGTAGGACTAATATAACATACCTTTATTTTTGTAGGACATTGTTTTATTTGGATGAAAAATATATTAACCTATCACGTGATATATTTGTCCTACAGTTACTAATAAAAAAAAAAGTCTTGCGGTATTGACAACTTTTGAGCGTAGGACCAAGATGACATACCACACAATTTGTAGGACATTGTGGGTAGTAAACTATACAAATATTAGTTAACCCATAAAAAAAAAATCAGCTGGTTAGTAATTATTTTCCATGACCTTGTTTATGATACATGTTGTAGAGGGGGGACTGTTGTGATAAAACCTTATATTTTGTAGGACAAATAGTTTTTCACGTTATTTAGATAATTATCTCGATAATTAACAAAGAAAAATTCGGTTACTTATAAATTTTAAAAATTCGTCAAATCGACATGTTTTATCCTTGCTACCCTACTAAGCTACCATTTTCCAAAGTTACTGTAAGGAAAAACTTGGGCGTCTAGTCGAAAGGAAGCTACTCACGAAAAATCAACTTGTTAGTAATCAATTATGAAATTTGTTCTGGGGAACCTGTACTATAATTATATTTAATGTTCAAGTTAGCCCGGGGTGACGATATTTTACAGATAAGTGTAGCCAAGCCCAACCTTTACTTTTTTGCTTTATAAACTAAATAGTAGTCAGTAAATGGAACCGTGTATAAATTGTTATAAAATAGAAAAAAAATATTTTTATTACAAACAATAAGATGTATGTATCAACTGCAAAGGCGGACTATATTGTACCATAACAGCGAATTGTATCCAATTTTTGTTTACCGCTAACGGTCATAAGAAAATGAAATTATCATTTATTTTTGATTGTATGTATGAAATCTATTTATTTCGTTATTTTTTAAGTTTTCGATGATTTTAATTGTTCTCGTTGCTTTCCTTGGGAATCTTTATTCGATTAGCATTAGTGGACGCAATTCTCGCTGTATCGGAACGGGGAGCGCCGGTTGTTTCCAAGCTGTTGAACTTGGTTTAGGTGTACAGTAACAAGTTTTCTATACTAAATGTGGTTTATTGTTTGAAGCAGGCGTAGAGTAGCGGCGGCGTGTCCTCCTCCCCAGTTATTTGTTGGTTAAGAGCTCAGTACTCCATGTTTCCTGATGTAATTTATTGACTCGATATAAATAAAATTACGCTTCTAAAGTGTACTATTACGTATGTAAATATAGGATGAACTAATACCTATTATAATAGTGAATGTTGTAATTTGTATATAAGTAATGAAAATTAAATTTTAAATACATAGATAATATTGTGTGTATTTATTTGTTTTACCCAATCCCTCGTTCTGTTCATTAATAGTTTTCTTATAAAGTTCAAATTATCTCAAATAATCAACTAATTCAACACTTTATTAAAACAATTTATGCAACATACCAAAATATTATATAATCGTAATAAAAAAGTCTGTATGCAATTCACACATAGTATAGAGTATTTTTTGATACCATGTTCAAAAAATTACTTTACATTTTAATGCAAAATATAGGTAATTGTAGTCTAGCTATTTATAGCTAGACTTTAGTCTGAATTGAACAAAATATAATATTTATAGCGAGAGGGTATTTT
Organism: Hyles euphorbiae; assembly: GCA_023078785.2. Lineage (NCBI taxonomy): Eukaryota > Metazoa > Arthropoda > Insecta > Lepidoptera > Sphingidae > Hyles > Hyles euphorbiae. Next base: position 15,649,414 of record CM041036.1, on the reverse strand, counting down.
ACTGCGGGTAGATATGTAATTGCGGTTAGACGACGAAATGCGGGTAGAACTCTCTAACTACAGTAATCTCCATCATTCTATGCCACCCTAGTACTTTTTGTACTCTGAAAAATATTTCTCATATTGTTGATATAAGTTTAATGAAACCTCTTAACTTCTTCTGTCGCCCTGGTAATTGTTATGCGAAATATTTCTCATATTGATGACATAGGTTTATATTAATGAAACCTCCTTCCCTTCTCTGTCGCCCTAGTACTTTTTGTACTCTGAGAAATATTTCTCAGAGTTGTTGTTAAAGTTTAAATTTATTTAAATTTAAATTTTGATAACATAGGTTTATATTAATGAAACCTCCTTCTCTTTTCTGTTGCCCTAGTACTTTTTATACTCTGAGAAATATTTCTCATATTGATTACATAGGTTTTTATATTAATGAAACCTCCTTCCCTTTTCTGTTGCCCTAGTACTTTTTATACTCTGAGAAATATTTCTCATATTGATAACATAGGTTTATATTAATGAAACCTCCTTCCGTTCTCTGTCGCCCTAGTACTTTTTGTACTCTGAGAAATATTTCTCATATTGATAACATAAGTTTATATTAATGAAACCTCCTTCCCTTCTCTGTCGCCCTAGTACTTTTTGTACTCTGAGAAATATTTCTCATATTGATAACATAGGTTTATATTAATGAAACCTCCTTCCGTTCTCTGTCGCCCTAGTACTTTTTGTACTCTGAGAAATATTTCTCATATTGACATAGGTTTATATTAATGAAACCTCCTTCCCTTCTCTGTCGCCCTAGTACTTTTTGTACTCTGAGAAATATTTCTGATACTGATGACATAGGTTTATATTAATGAAACCTCCTTCCCTTCTCTGTCGCCCTAGTACTTTTTGTACTCTGAGAAACATTTCTCATATTGATAACATAGGTTTATTATATTAATGAAACCTCCTTCCCTTCTCTGTCGCCCTAGTACTTTTTGTACTCTGAGAAATATTTCTCATATTGATGACAAGGTTCATATTGAAGAAACGTTCCCTTCTCTGTTAACCTTGTACTTTTTGTGTTCTGAGAAATATTTATCATATTGATGAGAGATAACAGTGCTAAAAATGATTCACTTCAAAAGATAGTGGAGGTGTTCCAAATAAAACAATATTGGAAAAATCAATATTCAGAATATATAATCATAATAATTCATTATGCATTATCATACACGTTTTGGTAGGATTGTACATCGTTAACTGGAAATTGAAAACTTTGTACAATGTGTATAGTCTATATAAATACGTCGGTATACAATTGTGCTGAATATTTTGTGAATATTCACTGCGTTAAATTAAAAGTATAACTTCTATGAAACCGTGATATATTCATCACAAAATTAAATATAAAACCAGTAAAAACATCACCCTAAAGGGGTTCTGACAAACATCTCGTGAGTTATAAAACGAAAAAGAATAGTGAGTTACTACCGTCACTATTGCTTCCTACATTTGACAATAGATGTCTGTAGTAGTTTCACTTTAGCGTAATAGATGGCGTTATATCAATTTGTAGAACATTCACAAAGTATCCAGCACAACACTCATATAAAATCACAGCTAAGGAGTAGCGCCGAAGAAACACCATTAATATTAACATACGGGCGATTAAATTTACAACTTTCGACTACATTTTTCAAGGTTGGTACAGAGCACATACATTGGTGGCCAAAGGTATGCATAAAACACAATTCAAACCTAATATATTTTACCTACATAGGAAATTTACTTCTAACTGTGACTATATTGCATTGGGGCATTGGCGGTCATTGTTTTAAACATCAAGGGCCAGTTGCATAAACAAACTTTGCCGGTTACTGTAATTTTGTCAATTTCAGCACCATACATTTGAATTTGCAAATCCCATACATTTGTCATTTTCAGTTATAGTTATGGGCAAAGTTTGTGCAACTGGACCTAATTTTTTTTTTTTCAAACGTTCAATGTCGTTTGACGCTATTTAGTGAACATTCTTGGGACTGAATTTATAAATCTCCTACTTTACCAGAAACTATGACAAAAACGCCCCAATATTGTCAATGGAATTTGTTTGGTACCCGTTGTGTTTAATAGGTATTTAATGTTATGGACAATCACTTCAGTTATTATTGAATAGTCAATACAACAATGTCTGTTATATTTCGCATTTCTTTTCTGTATGTCTGTATCAGCCCATATACGTCCCACTGCAGGGCACGGGCCTACTCTACAATCGAGAATACGATTGAGAGTGGTTAGGCCATATAGTCCACCACGCTGGCCTAGTGCGGGTTGGCGGACTTACCTACCATAGAAATTCTTATGAATCGTTATGGTATGCAGGTTTCCTCACGATGTTTTCCTTCACCGTTTTAGTGCGTGGTGATTGATTATCAATACACACATGACTCCGAAAAGTCAGAGGTGTGCCCTGGGATTCGAACCCGCGACCACCGTGAACATGTAGGCAGCCGCGTCTAGTCCGTTTACCAACAGGCCACGCACTTCAACTTTCTTTTCTAACTAAAAATAATTATTCTACTTTTTACAATGTGCTGATAATGTTACCAATTTAACTAAGAACCAATGCCTTATATGAATTGTCCATAACAAAAAAAAACCTTTTCATTTATCGACAAATTCTAAATGGCAGTGCGTTTATATGACCCTATAAAATTATTTTATATTATGGTACAACTCGGCCACACGAGATCCATACCAACCGTACGAGGCCAATTCTGAATCGGTCTTAAATTAAATGATTTTGTGACGTCACATATTCCGTAGACGGTCTTAAGAGGCGGAATAACAGCCGACTGTGCGTCGGAATTGACTCGAGACACAAAATTGGCCTTAGTGCAATGTGTAACGTTTTTAACAACTACGACTATCGTTTTTTTAATGGATAGTGGGGAATAGTATTCAGTTATCTTTATTAGACTTAATATACAGACAATGTATTTAGGCGGACTTAAAGCCGTCGGCATTATCTGGCAGTCTACCTTGAGATGGCGCTGAAATGACAGAAGTAGTTATATCTGGGTAATTTATATTTAATTACATAAAGAGGACACCATCCTATAACATTTTCTATATGTTCCTGAATATTGTCATACATAGCTGTCAATTGTTTCCTTCAATTCTCCCTCATTATCTATTTAATTTCCACTCCAGATAACATCTAGAGATGTACGGTATGGTCATATTAATATCAAATTAAAACACTACCACAATTTAATATTCTGAAATTGTAACGGTTTGAAGATACCGACGATAGTTAGCCGTAGTTGCTACAAACGTAGTATTGCACATGTACAACATATTAAAATATAATTGTGATGTGTACTTCACGTCACGTTAAATAACGAGTACATTCGAGACGACTGCAGTGAAATATCGATTACAATACATTGCGTTGTGATATCCTCTGATATACTACATTTTTTATTGCTTAGAAAGTTTCCACTGAAATATACTCAGTAATGTACTAGTAATTAGGATTGTAATGCCAAAGTAACTTCAACTTGTTTACAATAGGTAAATCAAATATTACATTAATAATACAGTAATGCAATTCATAGTAAACTCAAAAATAGAACCATGAAATTATACAACATAAAGTATTACAAGCATGTTAAAATAACTCCAGGAAATTATGTCTCAACCTCTTTTAGAATAAAATAAAAAGATACATAAAACATTTTAAAATAATTTTGTGATTAAACTAATACTATAATTTCAGATTACTTTTTCACAACTTCCTTATATAAGAGATCAAAAGAATACAAAATGGAAGGAACATGTTAATTGTAATTTGGATTTTTGTTACATAAATAAAGCAATTATTTAATTACTAACATTGAAAATAACTAATTTTGCTTGCTGGTGTAACATTGTGGAACTTTCACACAGTCGTTCTCTATATTGATTATATAAATAGAATTAAATTAAAGTTTCAGACGTCTCATGTTGATACAAATCATACTAATATAATTTAAGGCTATAGGAGGGTGTTTTAGCACCATTGGTGATGTGAAGAGATTTAGTAAGCAATATTGATGTCCTTTTAAAATTATAATAAACCAGATTGACAGTATCTGAAATGCAATTTTTTCAATAAGGCACGAGACTCCTTTTTTATCTATATCCAAAATTTAACAAACAAAGAATGTTGTAAATTCTTTCAGAATTAAACAAGTTAGAAACGTTTTGAATTTATTAATGAGAGTAAAAAAGAGGAGCAAAACAAAACTAGTGACGTCACTAATCTTTACATGCTTTACAGTGTGAATTTGGACTTATTTATACCAACATCTCATAAATGTGGAGTTTTTCACTTTCTTAACGTGAGAATTACGGTTTATTCATGCAAATATTAGTGTGACAATGATCAACACCGACATCCAGTAACAATTAACTACGCACGCGATCTTTTTGTTATAGAAACAAGACACGTTGAGTGTGGAATAACAGACAAGGTATCCCAGCCAGTTTTTGCAGCATTTTCCATTTCAAAAATAAATTAGCGGATGTGATTTATAAAGAAATTTAAATGTTAATTAAAAAAGCGAAATAATGAATTAGAGCGAATTATCTTTTAAAAACTTCGCAGCACTGAATTTCAGTAAAATATATCGATTTCCCAAATTCTGTCTCAGTACAAATCATTTTATTATAGCCTGAACAGTTGACATTAAAAGATTGCAAATTAGAATTTCTTTTTTATTGTTATTTTCTTTTCTGCATATTTTAAGCATAACAGCCTTATTCATAGACAATTTTAATACCTATTTTATAGCTTGGGAAAAAAGAGTCTGTTTATGAGGGCGCTAAAATCGAATTTAATATTAACATGGCAACCCTATATACTACGACGGAAAGTGTTTAGATAATTATTTTTATTTATTGTTGTTAATAGTCTCTTAGTTTATTTTAAATCACAAAACAAACAGAACGGTACAAAAATGCTTAAAAATAAGCGCATAAAAAATTATTCAACGAACACAATGACATTTTTAATAGTGTTGCCGTAATTGTTTTATTAATGCCAGTTGTCACCGAAAAGTTGACCTTTTTGCCAAGTTATAGATATCAAATGTTTTGTCCCTTTCTAATTCATTCGACAGCTAAAATAGGTTTTAAACTGTCTATAAATAGGACTTGAAGTAAAACAAATTACATTATGTAATAAATAATTTTCCACCACTCAACGTGCCTTTTACCGTACTTATTGCACTCAACATTAACATCTAAAGATTATTGCCCAAAGAAACCTATCAACTTCATAATTATAAGGCTATATCGCTCTACTGTAGCCAGGACGGATCTAGAAATACATTGATAGCATATATTTAATCCTAGTATATAAAGCAATTTGGTATTTAAAAAAGCTCGCCATATTTTTGTTTCCATAGTGACTGTAAGCCTATTCACATTATGCTAATCATTGAATTGTTGTAATCCATCAAAACATTTGTTTTAATTTATAATGTATCTTTCTAACATAATACCTTTCTACAGGTCCAGCATAAACCAAAATTGCAATGCAAGGAAGTGCCACTTGGGTAATTCTCGAGAACTTGCCGACTTTACATCTTATGTCTCAGAATGGCGAGCGCAGTGGAATGCCAAGTATTGCTTTGTAATTCAAGATGTTGTTTGGTTTTCCTACTGTTCATGAACGGTCGTATCGCGCTCTATAAGGCGAACGGCAGGCTCATCTCGCCATTCATAGCAAAAAAAAAACTTCAACAGTAATCAGATTTTTTTCTTTTCGTCGGAAGGTCAAAGTTTATGAGATCAGAAATGTGATCACCAGCAGACACGAGCTTCCATTACATGGGTCAAAAAACCCCTCACACTCAAACCCCTATCTCCTACTCATATCTACGAAAGCGCTTCGTATGCTCGTTTGTATACAAATACGACAATCTGCTTTTTGGTCATAAACAGCGCCGTGAACCGACGTTGGAAAAGCGCAACGCGTCAGAAAAATACATGAAAAAAATTGCCGTGTGCAAAGGCCTTTACATGACTGTACAATGAAGGGACTGATACTTCATGAAACTCAATATTTTAGCTAAAACTTCGAAATGAATGAATTTCGAATATTCAGCATCGTATTATCGTATGATATCAAGCAGACTCATACGAATTAATTAAAATTGTCGACTGTACGCCTATCAAATGTTTTCCCATGATAGGACAGCTCATTTCCCAGTCTGGATCCGTCCTTAGCATGTAGGCATCATCATACAATACCTCCTATCTTATACTAAACGCGGTATACCTTATAGGAAGAGTTTAATAGATTATTATAAATAACGTTTTATTGGTAAACATATCCATGTGCTTGCAATATTTGGGTTTACTCGAATTAGTGATTCCACAATAGTGAACAGATTTTCTCAACGTTCCTAAATGCAATTAGGTCTAATCATGTAATATTATTTAAACTAATCTTGTGAAATTAAGGCCAACAGCACAGGTCGTTAAAAATAAAGAGGGAAATATCTCGTAAAAAGTGAACTATAGTGCAAGCACATATTTTTTGTGATAGTATTTAAAGCTAAGTTAAATAAAAATAGTAGGTACTTTCAAATACTATTTCACAAAAAAAAAAACTCGGTACCTGACTTTTACATCGGGTTCCTACCCAACTGTTGCATGAAAGTCGAAAGCTACTCATTAAGGGTCAACTATTCTCATCTAGACCTTCTGAAGCAACGCACCAAATATTACAAGCACACTGAACCCTAATATAATTTCATATAACAGAGGAAACTCGGGAAGGCGGAAATTTTGGGCACATGGTTATATTTACTTAGAGGCAGATTTCTATGTTTATTTATACAGGGTGTTGCAGAAACGAGACACTTGAAGGAACAACTCTTGTGAAATTTACTGGTGGTAGGTCTCTCAAATGTGAGAGGCTGCCTGGGTGGGTACCACCGCAATGTCTATTTCTCCCGTCAAACAGCAGTTTAAATGCACTATCGTGTTTCGGATTGAAGGACATTATAGCCAGCGTAACTACTGGACATATTGAGACTTAACATCTTATGTCTCAGGATGGCGAGCGCAGTGGAATGCCAAGCATTGCTTTGTAATTCAAGGTGTTGTTTGGTTTTGCTACTGTTCATGAGCGGTCGCATCGCTTAACATCAGGCGAACGGCAGGCTCGTCTCGCCATTCACTACAAAAAAAAAAAAATTAAATCGATATACCTCAGTGTATGTCATTTGTTCCCCATTGGACTGCACAAGTGAATGCAGATCGCTTCAAATCTAGTTTTTAGATTATTTTTCTCTCTTAATAGTTACTCGCTCTGGTTGCATGTTCTCCTTTCTTCAACACCCTATATATTGTGATGTATAAAAACGCGGATTGCAGTGCGGTACGGGCGAGAGAAGTAGAGTCTTTTTCTCTAAATACCAAGAACTGGTTTCTGATTACCACCTAACTCAGCCATGGCACTTATGGCCAGAAAGTATGCAAAATACATTCCAAATGAAATTAATTCTTCTGAGATTTGATGCAATTTTTTATTATGAATTAATACGTCTAATAGAACTAGATGTTGGAACAACTCTACAAATCTACTTTCACAATTATAAAAGGCAGCATAACTCACTTGATTAACATCAAATTCTTCATTGAGGTTTTTGGCTACACTCGCATGTTTCTTTGACGAAATCTTCTCGTCTAACAGAAGAATTCGAGAAGCAGAATTACTGGCGACTTGTGCTTCCAAGTCGACCGAATCCAACTTATCTGCAAATACCTTCAAAAATATCTTTAAGTTACTAAAAAAACATTAGAGGTGCCCTTTTATACTTTGCTTTGACTTTATTAAGTCGAGTTACCCTTTTCACCCCCTATCGCCCCCTACCCTTCCCCCGCACCGCACGCCACAGTTTGTTATGTTATGTGAGCTATTGGAACTATTTAACTGCAATTGTATATAGTACTTTAGGCGTAAGTCTTGTTTTAGTTGGACGTTATACATTCTTCTTAAAGATGAGATCTGAAAAAAACAAGGTAACATATTAATATAACAGTCTCTTATAGATATAGAGGACGTCATTAAAATATGGTTTCATTTTTTGGGGTTTAGGTAGTAATGTAATAAGACATTGTATTCTTCGTGTTTCCATAACTCGTTAGTAGTGGATAACAAATAATTAAAACACAAAATAAAATGTTTTTTTAGCTGCAAAACTAGGAGATTATCAGGTGTTGCAACTGTTCTAGAATATTTTTTATGAGATAAGCTTTCGTTTTACAGTCAGTTATCATGCTTTATTGTCTCTGGATAAGAATATTTTTTCTATGTGACAAAAAAATTAAACTATTTAAGTTACTTTTAAATGGTTTTACAAGAAATTTGTATTGTATCTGTATCAGCCTATATACGTCCAACTGCATGGCATGGGCCTCCTCCACAATCGACAGTACGATTGAGACTGGTTAGGCCATATAGTCCGCCACGCTGGCCTAGTGCGGGTTGGCGGACTTACATTCCATATATTTTTTATAAATCGTAATGGTATGCAGGTTTTCTCACGATGTTTTTCTTCGCCGTTTTAGTGCGTAGTGATTGACTATCAATACACACATGACTCCGAAAAGTCAGAGGTGTGCCTTGGGATTCGAACCCGCGACCACCGTGAATATGTTGGCAGTTGCGTCTAGTCCGTTTACCAACAGGCCACCACGCACTAAAACTAGCACCCGGCTTCGTTTTCGGTAGCATTGTTGATATACCCGGTATAGTATCTATTATGGCATTTACAAGTTTTATTATTTAATATAACGTATATCTCACCAATTCACTTGTCAACGAGCGACAGCCGCAGCGCCTCGTCTAGCGCGCGCTGCTCGGCGGCGGCCTGCTGCTCGCGCGCTCGCTGCTCGCGCACCGACAGCGCCAGCGCCGCCGCCAGCTCCGCGTCCGCGCCCGCCTCCGCCTCCGCCGCGCCGCCCGCCGGCAGTGACACCCCACCCGGCAAGCTCAACGCGCCCAGCGAAGCCTCGATCGCCCTGTATGTGCTAGCTTGTTAGCGCTTACTGCTACTGTAGCTACTACTATATACGTTTTTATATTTACATATGTAGGATCTACCGATAGATGGGTTTAAAATGGGGAAAAGACAGTAAAAATCGACATATTTGCTAACTGTGGAAATGTTGGTTTTTATGGTTCGTGTCATAGTCTAGACACATAATTTATTTAGATCATATTTTAAATTAAATGGACAATTGAAAGAAATAAGCTGTATTTGTGAATTACTGATCAGCCTGTCGGTTTAATAAATTGAATTGATGATTTGAAAGTCTCAAATCCCCCCCAAAAACAACCATCAAATGCAAAAAAAGTCTAATGTGGAAATCATGTCTTAATTTCCTTAGTATTTTTAAAACTATAAAAGTAAAGTATAATATTGGAATTTTTACTTAAAATATAGACAGATACTGGTGCAAGAATAAAACCTGATGCTTCTAGCCACTCACACAAAACGTCGCGGGTTACATCCAACAAAAAAATAAACTACCAACAGAACTGTCGAAGATTGTGCATTCAGTAAGAGTATAGAATTGACCAGTTGAAGAATAGTGAATTACAGATCACAAACCTGCCTGCAATTAGGAAATATTTGCAATACAATTAAACTAATTCTGGCCCTGCCAAGTTACAATTTTTGTCTTTTGAAACCGGTAAATTATTAAAATCCGATTTCCGCAATATTAATCAAACAAAAACAAAATATATCACGTTATATTTATTCAAATGGCACAACGACAAATTACAAAATTCAATGTGGTCATACGTACTTGAATTATAGTGTATGTAAAATATAGTGGGAACATGTGTGATCACAACTAAAACAACTGACTTACAGAAATCTTTACACGAACTTCTGCAAATAAATCCAAGTTTATTTTCATTTTAATATAACTGGGCCCGTACAATATATTCATATATAAAAAAAAATTCAAGCCCAAGTCACTTTGCAAAATCAAAGGTGTTTGGTTTTTATTAAAGGTCTTTGCGTTTTTGTGCTTTAGTTATGGATACTATAATAGTAAAGGACAACATCAGAAGGAAAGCTGTATTTTTGTTAAGTCTTGACTAAGGAGTTCATAGGTCAGGGGTGCTCCTATCTAGTGGTCATGGCTTGTCCTAGAATAGGTGCTACGAGTACGCGACCTCGGCCCCCCGAGCTACTGCAGTCACTACAAACATTCCCTTCCATGACTGCAGTATCCACTCCTACAGGCTATACTCTCCTTTCCCATTATATCCTCTACTCACAAACCCTATTTCCTTTCCCCCGCTGATGATGGGCAGCAGCGTCGTCAGCGCGAGTCCCCTCCTGCGCTCGCCAACCCGCCTGCAAAGCGTGGCGAGTATTGGCAAATACCCCTCAATGGCGACACAAAAATTGACCAGGCCCCCAGTCCCCGGCAGCCCCACTATTCCTGGCGATGGTAGCAGCCATGGTTACGGTGGGGCAGGGGGTGCTAAGAATCCCCGGATTGGCCCCGGCTACCACCCCCGACGACGACTGGCCCTGGTAACACACAACATACGCACTTTGAGGACAGACGAGAAGATTGTCGAACTGGAAGAAGAATTGAGCGGGTTACACTGGGATATTCTGGGGTTATCGGAAGTCCGAAGAATCGGGGAGGATACGATAACCCTGAAGTCTGGTAACCTGCTCTTCTACCGGGGGGACGACCAACAGTCCCGAGGAGGTGTCGGATTTCTCGTCCACAGGTCTCTCATCAACAACATCGTATCCATCGAAAGTGTGTCGAGCAGGGTAGTATACCTTATACTCAGAATATCCAAAAGATATTCGTTGAAGGTCATACAGGTATACGCGCCGACCTCGACACACCCAGATGAAGAAGTAGAGGAGATGTATGAGGACATTAGTCGGGCCATACATACTTACAAAACCTACTTCAATGTTGTTATGGGGGACTTCAACGCAAAGTTGGGCAAGAGAAGCGATGCAGAGTTGAAAGTGGGGCAATTTGGACATGGGCAACGGAACCTCAGGGGTCAGAGGCTGGCCGACTTTCAGGAAAAAGAGGGACTCTTCGCGTTGAACTCTTTTTTCCAGAAGCCGCCTCACAGGAAATGGACCTGGTTGAGTCCTGACGGTTCTACGAGAAATGAGATAGATTTCATCTTGACGACGAATAGACGGATGTTCAGTGATGTCTCTGTGATCAACAGGGTGAAAACCGGTAGCGATCACCGAATGGTTAGGGGCACATTGAATATCAACGTCCAATTAGAAAGGCGCCGCTTGATGAAGTCTACGCTCCGACCTACTCGCGCCCATATCCAAAACCCCGAGAGCTTTCAACTCGAGTTGACAAATCGCTTTGATTGTCTAAAAGAAAACCTTGCAGTGGATGAGTAAAACAGCGGTTTGGTAGAAGCTGTCCATACGGTGGGATCTAAGTATTTTAGACCTCGCCGTAGAGATTAGACCACAAAAACTCTCGATCCACACTCTTGACCTCATGGCCGAACGTCGATCTTTGACGCTGCAGTCTTCCGTTGACGCCGAAGCATATCGGCGGCTCAATAGACGGATCTGGAAGTCCTTGCGACACGATGTCCGTGCTCACAATACTGTGAGCATTAAGGAGACAATTGAGCGGAACGGAGGCTCCAAAGTGTTTGCAAGAGACTTGTCTATTGGGCAAAGCCAGTTGTCTAGGCTGAAGACGGAAGACGGCCGCGTGGTATCGACGAGGGCAGAGGTATTAAGGGAGATCGAGAGGTTCTACGGACAGCTTTACACCTCGGTTGCCGAACCTACTGTTAGCTCGGCCGAAGACCCGAGAGCCGAGTTAATCCGACACTTTAGCGATGATATCCCGGACATCAGCCTGTTTGAGATTGAGATGGCCCTCAAACAACTTAAAAACAACAAGGCGCCGGGTGAGGATGGAATCACTTCAGAGCTTCTGAAAGCGGGCGGAACGCCGGTACTGAAAGTCCTTCAGAGGCTCTTCAATTCCGTTCTCCTCGAGGGCTCAACGCCGGAGGCATGGAGCAGGAGCGTGGTGGTACTGTTCTTCAAAAAAGGTGATAACACTTTGCTGAAGAACTACAGGCCCATCTCGCTCCTGAGCCATGTCTATAAGTTGTTTTCAAGGGTCATCACAAATCGTCTCGAAGGCAGGTTTGATGACTTCCAGCCTCCCGAACAAGCCGGTTTCCGAAAAGGCTTTAGTACCATAGACCATATTCATACGCTACGGCAGGTTATACAAAAAACCGAGGAGTATAACTTGCCGCTTTGTTTAGCGTTTGTGGACTATGAGAAAGCCTTTGATTCGATCGAGACCTGGGCTGTGCTACAGTCTCTTCAGCGGTGCCACATAGACTATCGGTACATCGAAGTGTTGAGGTGTATATACAACAACGCCACCATGTCGGTCCGAGTACAGGAGCAGAGCGCGAAGGCTATTCCACTACAGAGAGATGTGAGACAGGGAGATGTCATATCTCCGAAACTGTTCACTGCCGCGCTGGAAAATGCCTTCAAGCTCTTACAGTGGAAAGGATTCGGCATCAACATCAACGGCGAGTATATTACTCACCTTCGATTTGCCGACGATATTGTAGTCTAGGCAGAATCGCTGGAAGACCTTAGCACTATGCTCGAAGACCTTAATCGAGTTTCCCAACAGGTGGGTCTTAAAATGAACATGGATAAAACGAAGATCATGTCGAATATCCATGTTGTGCCCACCCCCATTGGAGTTGGGGGCTCGACTCTCGAAGTTGTAGACGAATATGTCTATTTAGGACAAGTGGTCCGGTTAGGCAGGTCCAACTTCGAGAGAGAGGTCAATCGGCGAATCCAACTCGGTTGGGCAGCGTTCGGGAAACTTCGCGACGTCTTCTCGTCCAAAATACCTCAGTGCCTAAAATCGAAAGTCTTCGATAGTTGTGTGTTACCAGTGATGACATACGGCACCGAGACGTGGCCTCTCACTGTGGGCCTCATTAAAAGGCTCAAAGTCACTCAACGAGCCATGGAGCGGGCTATGCTCGGTGTTTCCCTACGAGATCGAATCAGAAATGAGGAGATCCGTAGGAGAACCAAGGTTACCGACATAGCCCATAGGATTGGCAAGTTGAAGTGGCAGTGGGCCGGGCACATAGCTCGTAGAACTGATGGCCGTTGGGGCCGAAAGGTTCTCGAGTGGAGGCCACGTACAGGCAAGCGAAGTGTTGGACGCCCGCCTACAAGGTGGACGGACGATCTGACTAAGGTCGCAGGAAGTCGCTGGATGCAGGCCGCTTCCAACAGGTCATTGTGGAGATCATTGGGGGAGGCCTATGTTCAGCAGTGGACTTCCTGTGGCTGATATGATGATGATGATGATGAAGGATTTCATAGCTATATGTGTCTATTCATCAAAGGATAGAGTTCATGACGGAATCCATTCGCAAAATTGTCACCCAAATCTTTCTGAAACATGGTTAAATCTAACCAAAGCCGACCATTTGAAATTTTAGGGTCCAATTGTACAAACTAACTTTGCCCATAACTTTGACTTTGAAAATGTTAATCCCATACATTAACAATGTCAAATGATGACATTTTTAGACCTTAGAAAATAAATAACAAGTTGCTGACCCTACAAACAATGTCATTAACCGTTGTTATTTAAGTGTTATACTCGATAGAAAACTTCGCATAGGAGCACCAATAGGGAATATGCATGTCATTTTTTTATATTTTTAATCAATTCTGTATGTTATTACATTATCGGAAAAAAATATATGTCTTTGAAAATATCAATCAAAAAAGTACAAAAAAATTATCAAATCTGCTATCAGTTTCGAAGCATTTAAACGCCATGTTGGCGCGAACTCGCTGTGACGTCAAAGGTCACGATATGAACAACGTAGTATTTGGATTAAGTTTCTTTGATGAATTGCTACAGAACTGTATTTCGTGACAAAATAATCCATTTTATTTAATAGTATAAAGAAAGCACAAAATAACTCATAAACAAACGTAAAACAAAAAGCTAAAACTTCATAAGAACGCAACCATTGTCGTCACTTTCCTTTTCAAGCAATAGATCGCGTTTCGGAAAAATGCGCGGCAAATTTGAAATGTCATTTTTTAAGTATTTATTTTACCTATTTAGAGTTGATAAATTTAAAAAATATCTTTAAGGTATATTTCTATATTAATAAAGATTACGAAAAAAATATTTTGACTTATTTTGAAGTCTGGTGCATATTCCCTATTCCAGGACATTCTACTATAGATCGCAAATATTCCTGAAGATGGAAGGTTGAATTTCATCCATCTTGCGTTAAAATACGGTTGTTAGATGCTCTTCAGATCTAGTCGCTACAGGAGACGGCTAAATTCTAAAGATATTTCGAACACCAGGAGACGTCTAAATACCCATATTGATAGTGCATACTCCAAGATTCTGCAGACTCGTATCTACTAAGAGGTAAGATATCACTAGCAGTGGCTCTAAGTAAAGCTGGTTATGACGTGTGGGCTTGCAATCTAAGAAGCTACAAATACTCACGGCACTACGTCGCGTTGGACCCTGATAAAGACAAACAGTACTGGAATTTTATCTTCTACGAGATTGCTTATTACGAAATCCCGGTTTTCATCGACTTTATATAAGCCAAGGCGGGTCAGACACAACTGCGGGTTATATCAATGTCGCAAATTGCTATAGTTCTGTTGGCACATTGTGGTTTAAGACCCGAATGCAATACCAAAATAAAGATATTGATTGTCTTGGCTCCTTTAGTTTACATGCAACACTAGGGTCCCTTTGTGGCAGCGGTTATCAAAGCAGCACCGTTTTTAAACCATTTCTTATAACGAACAGGACGAAAGGAGATATTAGCAAATCATTCCTTGTTGAAAGCGTTAATTAAATTTACATGCAGTCTCAATAAATTTGCGGAACAAGCTTGTGGAGACCTATCTACCATTCAAGATTTCTGGATACGATTCAGATACATTTGCCAAGAATTTTCAATTAGAAGCGTTTGCTCACTACCCTTATGGAACTTCTAGGAAAATATTAATGCATTCTCTGTAGGTTGGTATGCGGGACAAATTGTCATGGGTCTTAAAAAAATAGTTTGATTTGCAACTCTTCAGTGCCTCTGGATTACGATTTGAGTCAAGTGTGATGAATATATCCATATGTGTGGCAAATAATGATCTGCTGGCGACTATAAGGACGTTGATCGTCTTCGTAGCAAATTGCCAAATGTGATTGACTACACGATAATTTCACGGGAACAAATGGATCATTACGACCTCCCATGAAGTTTGTGAATGGAAGACTACCTTTTCCCTGATATATTTGATGTACTAGATAAATATGATGTGCTTTCTTTCTCGTTCTTTTAAATCGATCCAAAGATTGTCTGGTAGAGATTGCTTATTAACGATAAGACCTACTTTTGTACTTTTAATATATGTTATTTCTTTGTATTTTTATGTTCTTTTTGTTGGTGTACAATAAAGATGACATAAATAAATAAAATAAATATTACAAAGTAATTTGCTACTCTTTAAT
Organism: Hyles euphorbiae; assembly: GCA_023078785.2. Lineage (NCBI taxonomy): Eukaryota > Metazoa > Arthropoda > Insecta > Lepidoptera > Sphingidae > Hyles > Hyles euphorbiae. Next base: position 15,633,769 of record CM041036.1, on the reverse strand, counting down.
TATGAAATAGATACTAAACCTTATGAATAAAAATTAAAAAAACAATAAAGTAAAACATTTTTTCTCTGTAATTATTTGAAGGACCCTACTGAAAGATTACTTTTTTTGTAGAAACACCTGTAGATTACAAAACACTTCCATAGCAATAACTGCCGCAATGTTTTAACGATCCGCTATTGTCCATAATTTAATTTAAGTTTACACAGGTTGAATGGAATTAATGCCTAACATACCATTTGAATATTGTTGATATATTTCGATACACTAAAATTGAAATTATCACTTGCATCAGTTGTTCCGAATGTATTATCAAATTCTTTATCATGTTTAAATTCATTGTGGTGGTTGTGGTTTTAAAATTTGCGAGTGCCTTCGATGTTGGTGTTACTGCACCAAACGAAACGTTAAATTTAACCGAACTCACTTCAGTTGCCGGATATCAAAGTGAAGTTCATCAAACGACTACCGAAGATGGATACATATTAACGCTATTCAACATCCCGGGGAACAAATCCCGACCAGTCCTCTTAATGCATGGTGTTATGGGCACGGGGGATGGATTCGTTCTAATGAAAAAGGATTCCTTGGGCTTTGCTTTAGCCGATCAAGGATACGATGTATGGCTCGGAAATCACCGAGGTAACAGATACAATAGACTTCACATCAATCTCAATCCGGACAATGACGCCCGATTCTGGAATTTCACGTTTCACGAAATTGGTTACTATGACCTACCGGCCCATATCGACTTTATATTGAACAAGACTAGTCAAACACAGCTCTCCGCCATTGGATATTCCCTCGGCACAACAATTTTCTACGTCATGGGTTCCACACGTCCCGAATACAATGAGAAGATCAAAATATGTATTTCTCTAGCGCCAATAGCGTATGTACTGAACGCTGCACCACCAGTCTCCACATTTATGAACATGGAGCCGTTTTTGAGTCGCTTAATGCATAACCAACCTGAACTATTTGCCAAGAACTCTAGAGAGGCAGCTTTGACATCGGCATGTAGTGAACCGGCGTTCCATTTTATATGCAAAGGGGTTATAGCGGCTTTAACAGGAGCGTTGCAGGAGGAAATGCCTACTGATTTCTTCAACATTCTTCAGAAAAGGTTTCCTGATAGTGTGTCTAGGAAATTGGCCCAACACCTGGCCCAATTAAAGAAGACATTCGCCCAATACGACTACGGAGTTCTGGGGAATTTTCTAGCATATAATTCTTTAGAGCCTCCGGAATACGATCTGAACAGGTGTACTATGAAAACAGCGTTATTTGTGGGGGGTAAAGACCGACTGTCTGTGGTCAAAGATGTTGAGATACTTCGCGACAAGTTACCCAACGTGGTGGAATATCGAGTTATAGGCACAGATTCTTACAGTCACATAGACTTTATTTGGGGTAAAAACATATCCACGGAATTGTACTCGCACATATTTAACCTGCTGGAAAAATATTCATAAATAAATACTGACCTGAATTAATGCCATTATCAATGTAAAAATAGTGTTCTTCAAGCTTGACGTATATTCCACGGTCTGCATGTATGTTTCTTTTTTATTGCATTCCCCTGTGGTACGCATCACAGAATCTATGACAAGCTTATTAACACACAACAAAATCTTCCATTTCTACTCGGGACATGTACTACTCAAAATAAATTCTATATAAAAAGTAATAAAACCATATTTGGTGGAAAAAAATTGTAGAAAAAAAGTGTCAAGTGGATTTTTGTCAAATCCAAAATTCTAACATAATAAAGTTATTTTTTAACATAAAACTTCATTTAAATCTACCATGATAACTCGTCAAATCTAGACACTGACACGCAATATTTCAGTAAATACGAAATGAAATACGAAATAGTGCAACCTTTCCTTTCAAGTATGTTTAGCTACACCGCTTATTATTACTTACCTAGACAGTTTTAAAATCTGTTTTAGCTATCGAATGATTGGTCTTCTTCGCTCAGACTGAATTCAAAAGTTGTTCGAAAGGGACAAAATAATTGATAACTCATTATCATCATCATCATATCAGCCCACATTAATCCACTGCTGGACATAGGCTCCTTCTTCATTACACCACTTCTCCCAGTCCTGTGCTTGTCTCATCCACCGTTTCCCTTGAAACCTAACGATGTCATCCACCCTTCTGGCGGGTGGTCTGCCTACCTTTCTCTTGGCCTCTCTAGGCCACCACTCCGTAACTGCCTTAGTCCACCGACTATCGCTTCGTCTGGCCAAGTGGCCTGCCCACCTCCACTTGAGTCCAGCAATGCGTTGACCGAGTCAAAGACTCCTGTTTGCTGTCGGATCTTCTCGTTGCGGACTCTATCTCTGAGCGATATACCTAACATGGATCGCTCCATGACACGTTGAGCCACTTTTATGTTGTGCACATGTTCTTGTGTGAGCGTCCAAGTTTCGGCTGCATAAGTGAGGGTCGGCAGGACACATTGCTTAAAAACTTTAGTCTTCAGACTTTGGGGTATTTTGCGCGAATGGAAGACATCCCTAAGCTTTCTGAAGGCAGCCCAACCTAACTGTATACGTCGGGAGACTTTCCTTTGGATATCCTGATCCAAGGACCAAACATATTATGTAGTCATCCAGTGAGTCAGAAACAGTGACCAAGATATATGTAGTCATCCACGACATCCACTGTACATCGTCCCACTGTTACATGGGGTAAATGTAAATGGTGACTCGCCATGATCTTAGTCTTAGTCATGTTCATCCTTAGACCGATTAATCGATAACTAAAATAGGTTTATAAAATGTATACAAATACCGGTGGTAGGTCTCTCATATGTCAGAGGCATTGGAGCCAGAGTGTAAGGGAGTAGGTATATAAGCATAATTCTATTATAATAAAAGCAGTATAGATTGAGCACTGGTCTTGTCATTACCTCCGAAACCTTATCCCATCCGTACAAGAGTAACTACTGCACATATCGAGACTTAACATCTTATGTCTCAGTATGCCCAGCGCAGTGAGCTGTCGTATCGCTTACCATTAGGCGAACGGCATACACGTCTCGCCATATAAATCAATAAAAAAAAGGGTGTATGTAAGAAGACAGTAATAATAAATTAATAAAAACACCAACAGTCACAAACATAGTTCTGAACCCACACTAAGATCGAGTCTTGTGTCATGGGTATCAGAAACTACGAGAAACTTTTCATTGACAAACACCCAGACCCGAAAGAAATACGTGTGGTCCGCACAAGTATTTATGTATTTATTTCAGTGCGGGGGTCGAACCCGTGGCCTCTCGTTTCACAGGCGGCATCTAACCAACTGCGCCACGGAGGCTGTTCATTATTTATTGCTTTCTTATTGCATGGTGTTGTTTGGTTTTCCTACTGTTCATGAGCGGTCATATCCATCAGGCGAACGACATGTCATCTCGTCATCAGCTCGCCATCCATTGCAATATTTTTTTTTATAAAAGCATGTAAGAAGATATTTGTATAGCGTGTGTCACCTCTGCAGCTGGCGCTCCTCGTGCGCGAGCAGGTCGTGCGTGTCGCGCGCCGCCGGGGACGCGGGCCGCGCGCCACGCAGCGCCTCCCACACGTCCACCTGACACACGCAAAACTACATTATATCTAACTGCATTACACAACATTAACTGTCAACAATCATAACGGCCAGATTATTACATTATTTCTGTTTCTGTACTCACTTTTTCTTTCACTCATTTCTCAAGTCTTGAGGTAAAGTATAGGAAGGAAATGTCAGAATTATTTACCTTCTAGCACCACGCACGGGGACAGTGTCTACACCGAGCAGATTTTTGTGTTTAACTGCGCAGCGTTCTTAAACTGTGTGAACCTAGCATAGTTTTCCCTGTCTCACTCACAGATACGTGCAGACTATGCAAAACAAATTGTTCACAATTTCTGCTCCAGATTACAGTGCTTTGACCAACGTAGTAGAAATTAAGGCTTAACTAATGGAGGAGGTCCACACCCTGTAGTGTGCGCCGAGCAGGAGGCAGCAGGTAGAGTGCAGTACCTGGTCGTCGTGCGTGCCGGCCTCCATGAGGCTCTGCTGTATGGCGTACTGCAGCAGCGCCTCGTCGTGGTGCGTGGGGCAGGCGCGCGCGCTGGCCGCGTCGCGGTAGTGTGCGCCGAGCAGGAGGCAGCAGGTAGAGTGCAGTACCTGGTCGTCGTGCGTGCCGGCCTCCATGAGGCTCTGCTGTATGGCGTACTGCAGCAGCGCCTCGTCGTGGTGCGTGGGGCAGGCGCGCGCGCTGGCCGCGTCGCGGTAGTGTGCGCCGAGCAGGAGGCAGCAGGTAGAGTGCAGTACCTGGTCGTCGTGCGTGCCGGCCTCCATGAGGCTCTGCTGTATGGCGTACTGCAGCAGCGCCTCGTCGTGGTGCGTGGGGCAGGCGCGCGCGCTGGCCGCGTCGCGGTAGTGTGCGCCGAGCAGGAGGCAGCAGGTAGAGTGCAGTACCTGGTCGTCGTGCGTGCCGGCCTCCATGAGGCTCTGCTGTATGGCGTACTGCAGCAGCGCCTCGTCGTGGTGCGTGGGGCAGGCGCGCGCGCTGGCCGCGTCGCGGTAGTGTGCGCCGAGCAGGAGGCAGCAGGTAGAGTGCAGTACCTGGTCGTCGTGCGTGCCGGCCTCCATGAGGCTCTGCTGTATGGCGTACTGCAGCAGCGCCTCGTCGTGGTGCGTGGGGCAGGCGCGCGCGCTGGCCGCGTCGCGGTAGTGTGCGCCGAGCAGGAGGCAGCAGGTAGAGTGCAGTACCTGGTCGTCGTGCGTGCCGGCCTCCATGAGGCTCTGCTGTATGGCGTACTGCAGCAGCGCCTCGTCGTGGTGCGTGGGGCAGGCGCGCGCGCTGGCCGCGTCGCGGTAGTGTGCGCCGAGCAGGAGGCAGCAGGTAGAGTGCAGTACCTGGTCGTCGTGCGTGCCGGCCTCCATGAGGCTCTGCTGTATGGCGTACTGCAGCAGCGCCTCGTCGTGGTGCGTGGGGCAGGCGCGCGCGCTGGCCGCGTCGCGGTAGTGTGCGCCGAGCAGGAGGCAGCAGGTAGAGTGCAGTACCTGGTCGTCGTGCGTGCCGGCCTCCATGAGGCTCTGCTGTATGGCGTACTGCAGCAGCGCCTCGTCGTGGTGCGTGGGGCAGGCGCGCGCGCTGGCCGCGTCGCGGTAGTGTGCGCCGAGCAGGAGGCAGCAGGTAGAGTGCAGTACCTGGTCGTCGTGCGTGCCGGCCTCCATGAGGCTCTGCTGTATGGCGTACTGCAGCAGCGCCTCGTCGTGGTGCGTGGGGCAGGCGCGCGCGCTGGCCGCGTCGCGGTAGTGTGCGCCGAGCAGGAGGCAGCAGGTAGAGTGCAGTACCTGGTCGTCGTGCGTGCCGGCCTCCATGAGGCTCTGCTGTATGGCGTACTGCAGCAGCGCCTCGTCGTGGTGCGTGGGGCAGGCGCGCGCGCTGGCCGCGTCGCGGTAGTGTGCGCCGAGCAGGAGGCAGCAGGTAGAGTGCAGTACCTGGTCGTCGTGCGTGCCGGCCTCCATGAGGCTCTGCTGTATGGCGTACTGCAGCAGCGCCTCGTCGTGGTGCGTGGGGCAGGCGCGCGCGCTGGCCGCGTCGCGGTAGTGTGCGCCGAGCAGGAGGCAGCAGGTAGAGTGCAGTACCTGGTCGTCGTGCGTGCCGGCCTCCATGAGGCTCTGCTGTATGGCGTACTGCAGCAGCGCCTCGTCGTGGTGCGTGGGGCAGGCGCGCGCGCTGGCCGCGTCGCGGTAGTGTGCGCCGAGCAGGAGGCAGCAGGTAGAGTGCAGTACCTGGTCGTCGTGCGTGCCGGCCTCCATGAGGCTCTGCTGTATGGCGTACTGCAGCAGCGCCTCGTCGTGGTGCGTGGGGCAGGCGCGCGCGCTGGCCGCGTCGCGGTAGTGTGCGCCGAGCAGGAGGCAGCAGGTAGAGTGCAGTACCTGGTCGTCGTGCGTGCCGGCCTCCATGAGGCTCTGCTGTATGGCGTACTGCAGCAGCGCCTCGTCGTGGTGCGTGGGGCAGGCGCGCGCGCTGGCCGCGTCGCGGTAGTGTGCGCCGAGCAGGAGGCAGCAGGTAGAGTGCAGTACCTGGTCGTCGTGCGTGCCGGCCTCCATGAGGCTCTGCTGTATGGCGTACTGCAGCAGCGCCTCGTCGTGGTGCGTGGGGCAGGCGCGCGCGCTGGCCGCGTCGCGGTAGTGTGCGCCGAGCAGGAGGCAGCAGGTAGAGTGCAGTACCTGGTCGTCGTGCGTGCCGGCCTCCATGAGGCTCTGCTGTATGGCGTACTGCAGCAGCGCCTCGTCGTGGTGCGTGGGGCAGGCGCGCGCGCTGGCCGCGTCGCGGTAGTGTGCGCCGAGCAGGAAGCAGCCGTCGTCCACGACGCACGCGGGCCGCGACTCCGTGCTGATGCACTGCACGTGACGCACCGGCGAGTCGCGCGCGAATATGTTGCCGAACGTGATGCGAGCGTTTAGTACGTGGAATAGTGGGATCTCTGCGCGTAACATAAAGAAACAATGTCTTAATGTCGCTTAAGACAGGACAAGGACAGCTGCTGTATCAAGAACATGCCACATTCAAATTTTCATTAATTTCTGGGATTAGGTGACGTAGAATACACACAACAAAGTTGACACTCATTAAAGGCTTTTAAAAAAAAATACGGATATTTTAGGTGTAGAGTTCCTTAGGGTGATGAAGGTGATGAATTCAGAAAACTTGATACGGTCACCACCTTTCAACTTAATATAGCTATGCAAACAAGAAAAACAAGTAACACTCTCGATAACACTTTGTTCATCATCATCACCATCATTAGCCACAGCGAAACATACACATTTTTCAAAAATAATAGCACAACGATTAGTGATATCATTAATATTAAAAACAACATGAAACCAGTTTAAAGAATGGAAGACCAGTTTGGCCTTACAACACCACTACCTTCCAAAAAAATTACATGTATCAGGTTCACGATCAGGTTTGGTTCGCGCAATAAGACAAGATGTCCAACCATAATCCCTTCATCTTTTCGTTTTGTCAGCGCATTAATAAAAGCATAAATATTTATTAAAACAACTCACCTATTTTAACGGGAAATCCAGCCGGCAGTTGCATTTGCACGAAATCTTTTAGCTTAGCGAAGTGTGGGGACGATATCGATGCCATGAGGTCCAATATTGGCATTATTTGCTCTTGTAACTGAAATATTAACAAATCATTTAATCATCTACATAACTATCTAACACAATTTGCTATAAACAAATATAGGTTAAGAAATTTGCAAAAATAATTTCGAACATCTACCACTAGATGTGATGACAGCATTTTAATTATTATTAGAATATTATTATGAAACTTATGAAATAATAATTTTAATATCTAACCTCTAAAGGATAATCTTCACACAACCATAATGTGGCCTTAAACTTTTGCACTTTGGTAGTAATCTCTTTAGGCCTGCCAATGTCTCTCTCCATGGCCTCTCCGGAGAAATATTCTTCCCATGTCACAGGTGCCAGGTCTTCGCTAGATTGGCTGCTTGATGGAGTGTTTGGAGTATTATCCTGCAAAAAACATTGCAGAGCATAAATAAAATGTTATAAAAAATCATTAATGAACTGCTCTGATTTGAAGCACTTGTAACTTTTGTAATAATCACTACATTGTAAACTGGTTTTGAAAAGAGCAACACTAGAGTTTCGTGCCCGTTCTTCTCTAGTGAAAACCGCATTCCGAACCGGGTGGTAGATAAAAAAATTACTGAATGTAAATGACGTAGAATATCTTAATGGATTCAATAAATTATTTATATTTTATTTCATTTATGGGTTACTTATTCTTAAATTTTAGTTTATTATACGATCCACCGAAAATTACAGAAATTTTGAAATTTGCTTTACAACCTCTGTGGTACAGTTAGAGGGACACTGTAAATCTATCGTAGTTCCCGATACCCACAACATAAGACTTGATCTTAGTATGATAACAAGACTAAACATGTAACTGTTGGGTGGATTTATATTATTTAATTGCTGGAAGCACCTCACTTTGCTATTACGTTGGTGATGATGGTGATGAAAAGAAAGTATACTTTACCGGCGGAGTGTCCGCATCGCTATGGTCCCTAGAATCAGCCAGAGCCAATAAGTCTGCGAGCGGCGCGCGTGGCGCGGGCCTCTTGGCGGCGGCGGCGAGGTGCTCGGTTCGAGTCTTGGACACGAGCTCCACGTTGTTGGCGCTGAACACTTTGCACTCGTAGCCGTTCACCACCTCCGTCTTGTCCTGCCTCCAGCCCCAGATGCCGCTCTTGTTCCTGTGTCATGAGATGTATTGATAATGTATTGACGTAAATAATTGATTCCGTAGCATAATGTAGGATATCGCCTTAATTATTAGTCATTCAGCAAAGCAATTTTGTTTTTTTTTTTAATCAGTTACAAATTAGATTGTCTTTTTGGATTTTTTACTGTCTTCTCTCATTCTGTATTAATTTTAATGATATTCGAATTTATAAAATTGTTTTTAATTTTAATGGTAAAGCATATTATGGTATTAAAGTAACATGAAATCGGGCCTCACATATAAGCTGAACAAATAAACTAGCACAGATGACATTACTAGACCGCTTTTAATGGTTGCTTTGGTAATCCTTGATAAGAGCTTTATCTAGCTAGTCATAGGGTGGACTGCCATATGGACCATAACTGTAAATTGATCGAAATGTCGGGAAGTCAAAAATGTAATAATTAAACCAAATCCGTTGTTTAGTCCAAATAGTTTTATTTCAATGTGTAACTTTCGCGTAAATATACGAAACCATTAAATAAATAAATAACACCCAACAGTCAGATACATAGTGCTGACCCCACACTACGATCGAGTCTTGTGTCGTGGGTATCAAGAACTACGAGACTTCTCGATCTCACGAACACACAAGCACGGAAGAAATATTTGTGGGCCGCATAAACATTCCTCTCGGTGCGGGAATCTAAGCCGCGACCTCTCGTTTCAAAGGCAGCGTCTAACCACCTGACGGAGGCTGTCAATTCAATTGGATCGTATAATAAACTTAACTTTTCGGCTTCACAAACACCCAGACCCGAAACAAATACTGGTGGTTCACACAAACATTTGAAGAGCAAAATAGAGCTGTGTACCTCTCGAAGCTGATCTTGTCTGTGTCGAGGTAGTTGATGGCGGTGGGCGCGGCGAGGCGCTGCTGCAGCACGTGCGCGCCGGGCTCGGGCCACGCGCGCGACTCCGCCGCCTCCAGCACCTCCACCCACGACGTGCCCGCCTCGTGGTCCAGCTCCATCAGCCGGGCCGTGCGACCTGCACCAAACATGCTTACATTCAACTACTAACACTCTTTTTTTTTCTTTTTTATTGCTGTGAATGGCGAGACCAGCCATGATAAACATAATTAAGCCACTTAAAAATTCATTCAGCAAAAACGAGATTACCAACAGTTACACAGCTTTGGTTAAATGACTAAAAGACACTTGAAATAATTATCAATTCTTCTACACGATAATACTGGCCTATTTCCAAACTTTACACCAACTCCTCGCATAACGAAATTAAATTATGACGCTACAGCGGATTTTTACTATTTTTTAATGTAATGAATGGCGAGACGATCATGCCGTTCGCCTGATGGTAAGCGATATGACCGCTCATGAACAGTAACGATCTCACCTTGTCCTCTAAATATGTAGGTCCTGTCGCCCCTCTGCCAGCGGTTATTCTCGAAGCCGATGAGCGTAGTATCGACGCGCACGTTACCGCCCCTTTTGTACAGCTTGTACGTGTCGAACGGGCACATTCGCGATACCAGTGGCACTGCAAATTAAAAATAAATACTTACAACAAATATAATCCGGACGCAATACTATTTTAGGTGTTCAGAAAATATACGATATTTATAGAAACAAATTCGCATTTACTGCCTCGGTGGGGTAGTTGTATTACGGAACGGGTACAAAGCTAAGCGGGCTAAGCTAGCTAAGCTAAAGCGGGTTCGAATCCCGGGTCGGGCGAAGTGATATTGGATTTTTCTATTCATTATCAGCCCGGAGTCAGGAATTTGAGCTGGACAAGACGATAGGTTCGCCCCCCTTTCACACCCTGGGATGACATGTATGATTGTCATGATACAAAATTCGATTGCTATTTTACGGCGAGCATTACAAGACTCTTTGGTGCACACACACATGACTCCGAGAAGTCAGAAGTGTGTCCTGGGATTCGAACCAGCGACTACCGTGAACGTGTTGACAACCGCCTCTCCTACGGGTAAGCACGTCTTAAGTATAATTAACGCTGTAACTCACCCCAACTAGTAAACTCCCATTTCATCTCGACGTAGAAGTCGGGCGCCATGCTGAGCTTCTGCAGCAGCTCGGGAATGCCACTGGAGCGCAGGATGTGACGCTGGTAGTCCCGTCTGGACAGCACCAGCGATAATAGTGCTGGGTCGCCTGAGGATGTCGCCTCTTGGACGGCTGTAGGACAAATATGGAATAGAGCCTACTCTACTCTTTATGGTCTACGTTATACATACTACATATGCAATGATTTTCCTAAAATGCAGTACTTGATTAATTCCCTATAAGAGGTATAAGAGTTATCTAGGCTAATAACGACAATCTTTTTGAATATTAAACTACTGCAATGCTTTAATTTCCATATCATATCAGTCATTTTCAATGGAAATCTTGTTGAATATTTATTTGTTCCGTACCGAACATTATAGAAAAAATATATCCTCCTTTACATAAAATACTTCGGTTGTTGCCAACTGCTGGTCATTATAGCGTAAACAAGGAAATTTATGTAAGTCCAAATCGATACACGCCATGGCCTTAACAGGGTGGAAGATATGGCGAAATGCCAAAAATTCCCCATAGCGGAAAAGGATAAGACCTGTTCCCTTGCCAAATCGAATGGAATTATTGAAAACAGCCTATCTTTATGCCATAAAGCGGGCGAAGTTCTTGGTATTATGTAAGCCAAGAATAACAAGGGCAATAACCCGGTTATGGATGTATGTATCAGAGATAAATGGAAAAATTAATGTCATCAATCATATCTGATAACTTTCTGCTATAGATCACAATGAAAATAACGTAAACGTTTTCCGCTTATTGTGAATCAGAGCGAGTGATTTACCGATTGTAAATGGTATTTCGGGATATTTATATCGGTTCTCGTCGATATGTCGGTTATCGTCAATACCCCTCGATATATTCTTGGTATTAGACTTAAAAAAATACATCAATCACCACAGCTGAAGAAGTTGAAAATTGGCCAAAAGCAAGTGACTTCAGAAGTTCAAAATTGAAAAAGTCCGAATAACTACATGCAGATCGGACAACATCTATATATATAAAAGAAAGTCCTGTTAGTTACACCACTTATAACTCAAGAACGGCTGAACTGACTTGGCTGAAAATTGGTGGGGAGGTAGCTTAGAACCAGGAGAAGGACATAGGATACTTTTTATCATGTTCCCGGTTTCCCGAGTTTCTATTAGCTCATTAACATTTTCTCATACAAAATGTTCATGGGTTTGTAAATGTCAAACATTTAATTTTCATACTGTCGATACGGTAAACTCTGCCCTCAAATGAAATAACATATTAAAATAAAGGTTTCGAATCGACAACATATATCCACAATATTCTATTAATGGCGTATTTTAGATTTTAAAGATGTAAATTAATGACAGTAATGAAAAGCGATTGACATTTAAATTGGTTCTCAAATATTAATGCATGCGTTCAGAAATTTATTTTGTGTAAACTAAAGAGAATATATTATAAAGCTACATAAATATAGGACAATAAAATTAATAATATTCACACGCAAGAAGTTTTACTTCTTTTCAAGATAGAATGTCACTTGAAAATGAAAAATCATTATTAAAATAACAATTTTACATAATTATGGAGAATATTGCATGAGTTTTCAAATTAGGCGTTGCCTGTGTCTTCCCGTAAATATAATTGTTACTACATGAATGATTAATCATGTGTGTGTGTAAAAATGTGCTAATAGTGTATATTTTGTGTGCGTGTGCGTGCGTGTGTGTGAGTAAAAAGTAATGGCGTACTATTTTTGGAAAAACAGCATAGTGGGGGTGAAATAAGGGATGGAATATTGTATGGATAATCAAAACTGCTAAAGTGTTAAATGTAAAAGATTTATAAGGCACACTACTTGGATATGGATAAATGGGATATAATAGAGTGAGAGGCACGGGAGAGGACTGAGATAGCTGATAGATTTGATAGGAAGAAATGTAAATGCACGCTATAAGACGGTATGGATAATGAAGAGAAAGGATGGGACGTATAGGTACGTATCGGTAGGTACCTATAGCTTTGAATTATTTACTCTTTATGTAAATAATCTATAGACTGGACGGAGGGGAGTCAGAACCAAAATTTGTGGCCGCCATTTTGAACTTTTTTTGGTATTGATCCGATTGGTCTCGAAATCAATATCTGAGACACCTTTTGTTCGAATAACCTAAATTTGGAGTCAGAATCGAAATTTTGTGGTTTGAACTTTTTTGCTATTGATCTGATTGGTTCCAAAATTGATATCTGAGGAACCCTTCGTTTAAATAATCTGAATTCACAGTTGGAATCGGAAAATTTTGGCAGCCATTTTAAAGTATTTAGTTATTGGTCGGATTGTTTTTTTTATTACAATGAGTAGCTAGACGAGCATGACTTCACTTCACACTTTTTTTGGGTAGGCAGAGGTGCAACCAGGATCTACGTTTTGTCATGTATTCGTCCCAGTTTGTGATAGGAAGCCTATCGCCATATCGATCACAAATTCCTGTTTTTTTTTGCACCGAATTGCACCATTACCATCGTAACAAAGTTAAGAAATTCAAATTTGGTATTTTACTGAGACATCGGGATAATGCACTATTGGTATAGATGTAATACTAGAAATTTCAGGTGTTGAGTGGAGTGAAAGAAGATCTCCACCCAGGCGACGCTGGGCCGGGCCGCTAGTACCTATATATTTTTGAGAATATCTTGATTCTACTTACCAGTCCAACCATCTTTTTGGCAGTTGACATCTGCGCCGGCGTCAATGAGCGCCCGTACCGACTCTATGTGGCCGAGGGTCACAGCGAGAAGCAACGGCGTCCGCCCGCGAGGGTCCTTCAGCTCCAACTCTTCACTTGTGTACTGTTACAAAATATACAACAATCGAAGTAAATTCAATGAATACCCTGAATTGCTATCGAAAACGAAGGCTGATAGGTTTAGTTCAGTTAGTAGTTACTACAAAAAGAATGCAACCAAAATTTTGTAGAAAAACGCAAAAATGTTCTAGGGATTTTTTTATATATTATAGTGTTTGGGTGGTAAATACATAGTTTTTGCTAATAGTATAATTTAAACCCAAGCATACCATAGTGTCTTGAAAATTAAAGTATATTCATAATTATTTTAGAAAAAATCTCTAATTTCCACCCAATAGGCAAAAATAACAAAATAATCATTTATTTTCAAAATTTTTATATGCCTCATGTCTAAACTCACTAAAACTACCTGGCTTCGTTTTCTGTAGCAGTCTTAATATACCCTGTATGTGGGACTAAGCGAGAATGCCTTTAGTTAGGGCTTAGTAATTCAAGATACCATAGTTTAAAATAAAATAAATTCATTTATGGCTATAGATAGCTTAGCTTCAGCATCAAAAAAAAAACATGAATTTTTGTATCAGTACAAAAATGTATTATACTGAAAAACTCCAATTTAATTTTAACCAAGATAAGCTTATTAGAATTATTACATTATTAACTGTACTCATAATACATTAATACTGACTAACACATGTTGTACTTAATTGTATTTTCAATACACCACATGTTTGGCTATCATGCATAAGGTGTTTATTTCCATAATCCATAGATAACATGCTAAAGCCATGTTATTAGTCATTCGGTTAGTCCAAAATTTAGATTATTACAATAAATAAGGAAATGGTATTGCCCATTTTTATCAACATTTTTAAAACACTATTTTAGTTATCAAACATTTTGTCTTCTTCACTCAAACCGAATTCAAAAGTTATTTGAAAGGGACAAGACAGTCGAAAATAAAATATATTTTTTTATGTTTATAATTAAGGCTGTATTTGTATACAGGGGTATTAAGGTACCATTTTGTATTCCCTTCTTAAATCAATGAGTCATTCATTCATGAACACAAATGTAATCATAATGATTTCCAATAATAGTACTTAAGTCAATTGTTGATCAATATTATTGTATCATAATTGTAACTTCCTGGGATTACTAACACCCGCCAACACATATTTGGCTAAGAAACATCAACCTTCAAACTTACTATGGCTGCCTTTCAATAATGAGATTAATTTTTAACATCCATTGTGAGGCTTCATTGATTGTTAGGAATCCTTTTTTTTTTCCTGGACACAAGGATGTGGACAATTAATATTGTTAAACATGTCAACAAATTATTTATGAAAAGTATTGGATCTTAAAATGACTCCAAAAGCCCAGTCATTTCAAAAGTCTAACACGAAAATATAAGACAAAATTCTAATTTTTTTTACATGACTATTTGTAACCTATTTTTTTAGTGACTCACTGATTATTATTGGGTGATTCAAATGTAAATAAATAAGTACAAAGTGTAGTTATACATATCCATACGTCTGTGACCACATTTAAAGATTCAGATCTTGTGTTATGGCTCTCCAGAACAAAGTGATTTTAATTATCACAGCACTCATACTGGAACCCAAACTTTGAAGTATTGTCAGCTAATCGTCTTCTTTATAAATTATCCAGAATTTAAAAATATTACATTATTACATTCCATAATAAGAACAACCTCATTTTGGCTTCTACAAAGTTGGCTGAAATTGCATATGCACTCCTAATATTCTAATGAATTAGGCATTTTCTAGATTTTTTAAAATGACAAACTCTACAAGTACATAATAATCTACATTTAATTATTTATTTCTTTTTATTGCTATGAATGGCAAAACAAGCATTCTGTTCATCTGATGGTAAACAATACAACCACTCATGAACAGTAGCAAAACCAAATACCACTTTGAGTTAAAGGCAATACTTGGCATTCCACTGAGTTCGCCATCCTGAGACATAAGATGTAAAGTCTCAATATGTCCAGTAGTTATTAGTTATTTATATTTTAGTACAACTACCTATAGAAATCTTAATAAAATTTTTGGACATCACACTATATTAGACATATTATGGTGTAACAAGAAAGAAAAGCAAAAACATTACGAGCAAATAAATATTACATCAAAAATGAAAGAACATTTGCTTTTTAAATAAACACCATTATAACAAACCAATAACAGAACACTGCAGATATTTATACCTTTTTTATGTGACATTGCAATCAACTTGACCAAGGTATCTCATTGGTTAAAATTAATTTAATAAAAACAAAACAACAAATATGGTTTGAATCACATGACTAATGATTTTATTTTTAAAGTCACGGCATTCTTGAATATTCCAATTCGTTTATCACACCGTTTCTATTGTTATATCTAATCAGAGCTACTAGATCAACAAATCTGACAACATTAAGATGCCGGGAGCGCGCAACGTATTCTAACCTATAATGCGAAATATAATTAATGAAAATGTTATTCAATAAAGTAAATACATACCTTGTTAGCTTCGAGGTTGTTCCTAAGCTCTTCGTGGTGGTTATTCCATACAAGAAAATGTAATGGGTAACGCCTGGCTACCTCCTCCGCACTTAAAGCCATATTTCTAAAACACACACTTCACACACAAATTGGGACAAATGGTTTACAATAAATACATATTACTACTTAGTCGCCCGTGAACGCATTAGCTGAATTAAGTAATTAATAGTGATTAAAACATAGGAAAAAACGCTATTTTCACACTGTTCACGAAAATGTCATCAATATAGTGATGTGAATTATGATCAAAATTATGATCTCGCAAGATGAATCCCTCTTGATTTATGAATAAATAAGGTTTGCTGATGTTAATCGTAATCGAATAAAATATATATTTCTTAGGAAATACTGTAAACTACACATATTATTGAAACCAAAAGTAGCTAAACCACAGCTACATTGAACACACACATATAATAACATTTACGATATTAGATTAACCATTTTATATTTGATTAATCATGTAACATGAACACTCGATTATTCACACGAGTATCAACGGACATCTCTAGTAGTTGTGTTTACCAAGAAGCTTATACCCAAATGGAGATAGCATTCCGTATATAAAAGTGAAGCACAAAAATTTGACCTCGAATGACGTTGCGACTGATTGCTATCCTTTTCTTTCGAGTGACAATGAATGAAAATGACTTTTTGTTCATTCATTGTCACTCGAAAGAAAAGGATAGCAATCAGTCGCAACGTCATTCGAGGTCAAATTTTTGTGCTTCACTTTTATATACGGAATGCTATCTCCATTTGGGTATAAGCTTCTTGGTGTTTACAAAGTACGTTAACGTATTTGCAAGAATAATATGTAATCAATTATATAAATTAATCTATTCCAATTTTTCACTTTTCAGTTCAATTCAAGAGTCTCTGATGATAGGTAGAAAGTACTTTTTATACTATCTACAAATTTAAAAACATAAAACCAAAACCAAACTTTATTGTAAGTACTTAAACTTCTAAAAACTAAATGTAACGTCATAAGTGACAAAGACAACTGACAATCGACTTCAAAAACTTCAAAGATGACAGCTGTGTGTGGATGACAGATTCCCATGCCTGTACAACTCCGAATTGAACATTTTTCCATGGTATAATCTGTGGCGCAATTTGATTGCAAAACAAATCTGACAGTTCAGCGTTCAGCTTGCTCCCCTCCCGCAAGCCCTGCATTCCCTTCGGTCTCCTATTGCTCTGGAAAACCGGCGTCTGCGCCGCCATTACAAGTTGTCAAGTTGTTTGTTGTGTGGTTTGTTGTTTATTGTGTTACTGAGATTATTACTGCGTATAGTTTTAATCTTTGTTAAATAAATAGATTGTATTCAAGGATTTGTGAAAGTGCTGGAAAAAATGTTAATATTCATGTTGAGAGGATTCATAAAGTAGCAGCAGAAAATATGATTTTTCTTTTCTCACGGAGCTACATCTGTACCAGAAATAAAAGCTATAACAAGACAGCCTTACGGCATTAATATGCGACCAAGGCACATAATTCCGATAAGCTTTTAAAAAATTGAAATTAGAGACAACAAATCAGTTAGTAACTCAAACAACTTGTACTTTATACGCTTATGTTCTCGATATTTTGATGATAATGGTAACAAAGTGTACTGTTTCTTTTTTTGCAAATGGAACCAATAATATAGGTGGGGCGAATTTACATATATCGCCACAAATATAGTCTTGGATAGACACATATCTCATTAACAAGAAATTGATTTCTATGAAACCGATTGCCTTCATACCAAAATGAATACATAAATACATAAATCAAATGACCAATATGTCATACTTGAAATAATAAAATAGATTAAGGTATTTGATCATTGAATATTCATCAAGCTCATAATTTGTATGTGTATGTATCAGCCCATATACGTCCCACTGCAGGGCACGGGCCTACTCTACTATCGACAGTGCGATTGAGAGTGGTTAGGCCTCACAGTCATAATTTATGTTCTTTAAAATAAAATGGAATCAAAGGAAATTAACTAATTAATGTCCTTATAATCATCAGTTGTCTGAAAATTATTTTGTAAAATATTACAGTAAATAGTAATCATTTAAAATCAAAGCAAGAACATTTTAAAGTGTGTGTTTTAATTCTAATTGTATCTGTCAAGTCAACATTGTCAATTAATTTCTCTAATTTATTTTCAGTTCAAAAGCTGCGTTAAAGTTTTCTGCAGAACTATATCTGCTGCTCTCCTTTACACAACAAATTATTGTAAGTATTGAAAAATCATACAATCAGTCCATTTTATTTGATAGTTAATTTAATGCAGTGTAAAAGACTTTGTTTGTGTCCATGAACTTGATGAAGATTTAAGCTTTTGTTTTGTGTCATATAAAGTAGATATAAACACTGTAGGAATTGAAACAAGTTTTTGATTTCTTATGTTTATGATTGTGCATTTTGAAACTTTTTAATAGAATGAAATAGAATCAACTATACCCATTAGTAAGTCAAACTCAAACTATATCTTTTTGTTATTATTGATATTTTTCATTCCAGCAACATACACCAATGAAAACTCAGTCTGCTCGACGACAAATAAGACTACTGCAAAAGTGGCCTTTTGAAAAATAAATACTACTATCAATGCAGTAATAGAAAATCCGGAGTATCACACATTTTGGCCAGAAGCAATAAAAACAAGAGAAAAGTCAGTACCCTCTATAAAATATAACTATTACTATACTGAATCGGTTTAGGTACTTAACTAAATGTAAACAAACCCGAACATGTGACGCATGGTTGTTCAACATTTTATTGCAATGTCCAATTTACGAATATTTTCTTAGTCAACCAAGTAACAAGTATTTACAACAGTTAACAGCAGCTGATAAAAAATAATAATTAAAAAAGACTAAAGAACAACGATGAACACTTCCAAACACTTCACCACTTTACGAAAACAGTAAGTACATTAACGCAATGAATAATAATTGGCTGCCTAACATATGATGATGCTTAGTTATCCAACCTAAAGCATTATCTTTAATTTAAATAGTAGCATTACGGTAAAGTCGTACTACTAGATTTTGTAGCATATTATATCTTGTAACTTTTATAAAAATGTTTTGGATGCCTGTTTAGGTCTTTTTTATAGATATATTGCATTATGCAAAATCAGATAATTTAATTATGATCTTACATAATTTAATTGTTTCCAAGCTCACACATTCATAATTATTACGATTAAGTACCTAAACTGATAGAGTATAGGTTAAAATGGTTTATGAGGGTGTGGAAGTGTTTAAAATAATATAATATTAATATATTGAGACACCACAAATATTTTAATTCCGACCCTATTGAAAAGAAAATCAGACAAATTAGTATAATTATAGATACAATGATGCTAACTGCCACACCTCCAGTTGAACCTCCAAATCTTTCATAAATAGTTTCAATTGGTATGATGATTAGACAAATATAGCTATAATTTTAAATAAATTATTCGAAAATGGAATTTATGGACAGTCAAATCATCAAAAGAAATTATGTGTTATTGGGAATATACTAAAGCAGGCTCATTGAGAAGGCACGAAAACTCACTTGCAGGCCTATGCTGCTGGGTGGTTAGTAAAGAAAGTAATTAGTTACATAAATGGTTGTGAATGCCAAGATAAGATAACGAGAGATGTAAGTCTTGGCATTTACAGTTGGAGCAGTATTTGATAATTTGAGATTGTTCATAAAATTAGGCACAAGTACCTATTTGAAGGAGCAGTGATGTTGTTTAACAGCTAATACTGATAACTTAATTTAAATGTATGAATTTAAATGTATCTAAATGTTACCAAATAAGCTTTTCCAGAAAAAATAATTACGTAATTTTTCTTACATAATTGATAATATCGAAATTAATCGAGTTAATGAAATATGTGATTTGGGCATTATTCACGACCATAAACTCATATTTGACAAACATGTAGATAGAATTGTTAATAAAGCATCAAAAGCATTAGGATTTTTAATTAGAGTTTCATCAGAATTCAATTCACTTCTGTATCAGCCCATATACGTCCCACTGCAGGGCACGGGCCTCCTCTACAATCTACTACCGATTGAGAGTGGTTAGGCCATATAGTCCACCACGCTGGCCTAGTGCGGGTTGGCGGACTTACATACCATACAATTCACTTAAATGTATTAAAATACTGTATTGTTCTTTCGTACGCCGTAGCCACTTAGAGTATGCATCGCAGGTGTGGAACCCTCGGTATGAGATTTATAAATCCCGTATCGAGGCCATACAAAAGAATTTTTTACACTATTTGGACTTCAGGGCTAGACAGGTCTCTAATGATTATATTAATTGCTGTAAAAAGTATCATTTCTTACCATTATACTTGCGACGCGACATTCATGACATATGTTATTTGGTGAACATTGCTAATGGTAGCATTGACTGTGAACAACTTTTGAGTGGGATATTTATCCATGCTCATTCAACTACGCTGAGACAACGGTCATTATTGTCCGTACCATTTGCAACTACCAATTATAGACGCAGTGCTTTTTTGTTACGTAGTGCCAGTAAATTTAATGAGGTGTCATGCCATTTTGATTTTGATTTGTTTTGCACTAGTACATGGGTAGTAAAACACAAAACCAGCAATATGCTTTTTGAAACTTAATAATGAAAGGTCAAAAAGTACACCTTGTGTAACTCAAAATGTATATTTAAACATTATATATTGTAATGTTTGATTGTTACTTTTGGTTTTGTTTTCTTTTCTTTGTCAATAATTTAATTAATATCTAGATATTAATAACTAAAACTAATATATAAACTAATATATAATATTAGCTAGCATTTATAAATCGGTGCACATTATGTAGACACTACAGTATCTTAGTATCTGTTATTTGAAAGCTTGTTATTGGCAAATTCGTAACACACTTAAGATTTAAATATTTATGTCTGTAGGTAATTAGTCTGTAAGCTTTCTTAAAATTGTAAGATAAAATAAAATAAAAAAATAACTGGTGAGTGAAATCTAGAATAACATGTAAAAATATTTTTTCTTTAATTATTCGTTGTACAGAGTATTGACATTTCTAGAGTAACGAAAATTACTATGTTACATAAATTTCAGCAAAAATATGTATTATTTAAGTACAAAAAAACCATTAAAAATAAATCATTTAATAAATATTTTTAAGTGTTTTATTCACAATCTATATATTTTTCATGTAAAAAGTTACACTTTATTATTTTGTTAAGTTTCTTTGGATCACTTTAATGTGATTCATAGAGACTTAACAAAATAATAAAAACGAAAAAAAATATCCTATGCAGCCACGCGCAAGACTGAATACAACTGCCTTTGCCTGTATTCCTTATTTATATTAAAAAAGAATAATCTTGATAATCTGTCAACTGACATTCGTGATCGAAAGAATGAGCGGCTATGGCTAAAGATTATATAGGCCAGTTATCCGTCTGTTTCTAATTGGTCTGTGCAGATTCCCAAATAGTAGCAAATCTGTGGTATCCGTATCGCAATAAAAACAAACATATTTACGTAATAAATAAACGAGATTTTGTAGAATTTAGATGTTACCAAAATGCACAAGTCGACCTATAATATATCTCGCTTAGAAAAAATTGCAGCTCTTAACAAACAAACCAGTGTTTTATCGGCTCGAAGAATTACCTCGAAATCTGATAAGCAACTTGAAGTGAGTAAAGGTTGTTGTTTTAGAATTCTAATAATAATTATTTAATATGATGTAAATTAAATAATTACGACTGCCTCGGTGGCGTAGTTGTACTCCGGTACGGTTTCAAAGCTGAGGTCTCGGGTTCGAATCCCGGGTTGGGCAAAGTGATATTGGATTTTTCTATTCATTATCAGCCCAGAGTCAGGAATTTGTGCCCGATATGGCGATAGGCTCGCCACCTATCACATCATGGGACGGAACATACAAGGCGAAATGTGGGTGCCCTGGCACCTCTGCCTACCCCTTCTGGGAAAAAGGCGTGAGTTTATGTATGTATGATGTAAATTGGGCTGAGCCTTGTGATCAATAAGTCGATTTTAATCTGGAACTTACAAAATATTTAAGAAAATTTTGTTGTAATTAAGACCACCATTGTAATAAGATATTATATGTATGCCTTTGTATTGTAGAAAGTTAGTAATTAATGATAAACAAAGTTATTCTGCTACATGGATAAAATGCCATATTGCACTGATCTCCTGTAACTGACAACATTATAATAAATAATTTAAATATCAAACCTTTTAATTCATTTTTTACTTATTCTCATTAGGAAAGTTACCAACTTTTGAACATACCTCGTAACTCCAAGCAAAATGTTGTCCGCGAAGCATTTCTGGAGCTTGCAAAGAAGTACCATCCGGATTCCGGATCTGAACATGCTGATATGGATAAGTTTGTTGCAGTGGAAAAAGCTTTTAGAGTTCTGACAAAGCACAACACAGGGGCCAGCAGTAAAGAAGAAGTTGAGAAAATTGTTTATGATATCAGAGTAAGTACAAATACATTGTAGAGCTTAGTACATTTTCTAATACTTGCCTCTGCATAAGTGACTTCAACCTAAGTGATGATAAATGCAGTTATATCAACATAAAGTATGGACAGGTGATACTACATCAGTAGCTAGTCGTGTTCACAAAAAGTCCAATCACGCATCACTTACTTTGCTTCTTCAGCACACAGCACCGCAACATCGCCAATATTTAAGCTTTGAGGGAGTGGGACACGGAACACCGTTCCAGCGCCAAAAGCAATGGACCCAAGCAAGAGCTCAAAAGGCAGCCATAAACGTCATGGAACACCGTATGTCAAAGGCAGTGGCTTCAGAGAAAACCCTTATGAAGAAAGGAGACTATGGGAAAAAGCATGACATCAAAACAAAATATGGATTTGATAGATTAGTAGAAGATTTAATACAGGAATCAATGTCAAAAGGAGAGTTTGAAAATTTAAGTGGGAAAGGGAAGCCTTTGCAAAACCAAAACAACAATCCGTATGTTGATTTTACTACTCATAAATTGAATGAGGTATGATGACTGTATTTATATTGTTTTTTTTTTGTGTTAAATTACATTACAAGTATTATGAAAAATTTTGATATTATAATCATAAGAATTGAAGTGATTACAACAATAATTGATATGCAGTTATGTACTATAATTGTATTAATTTTCAGGTACTCATAAACAATGGATTCATGCCTGAATGGATTACTATGAGCAAAGAAATCGACCAAGACATAGAGGCTTTGATACAAGAAATAAAATCTGAAAGAATGTACCTTGGTCCATACCCACTGAATCAAGCAGATTCTGCCAAATGGAAAAGAATATACCAAAGCAATCTAGAATTAGCCCAGTCTATAAACACTAAGATAAATACATATAATTTAATAGTGCCATTGTTGAATAAACAAAAGTTTCATGTGAAATTTGAGGAAATTTGTGATGATATATTGAAAAATGGAAAGCATTCTGTAGTGAGAGAAACAAAAGTTGCTGAAACGCAAGCACAGAATGAGACAGTTGTTACTGAAGGCGATATGTTTAGTGTTGTCTTCAAAGCTTTTGAAGAGTTGTTCACAAAGAGAAATAAGAATTAAGTCTATATTGTAGTTATCATAAACATAAAAGTAAAAAAAAGTCTTACATCAAAAATATCCATGTAACTGATGAAATTAGTTATTTAAAAAATAAAGAAAGAATTTTTCACAGAAATATCAAGGAAACGGTTAAAATTCTTGTAGAATTTCATTTTTAGGATTCATCAACTATAATTTGTTTTAATTCCTGATTTCTACATTACTGCAGTACTTAGTTTACATTTGTAAATTATCTTCTAAATGTTATATATTAGTTTAAGTCATGCATCATAGATGCTCAATAATCTGTGATAATAAATATAAAGGATACCTTAGATATTTAAATAAAAAAAAAAATATGCATTGAAACATACATGTTTTATTGAAAATATACAACACTAGGCTATGTTCTTAACAATATAAATTTTACAAATATTTGAAACAACAAATTCACTTATAAATGCACTAACATTCCATAGAACAATTTTTTTATCAAATATATAACTCTATATTTCATCTACTTAACTATATTATCAAGAACAATATATACATTAAGGCAAATTCGAGTCTCTGAGCATTCATATGGAAGACATTGTTGTTCGAGTTATATCGATTTTGATAAAGGAATGTTAAAAAAGGCAAAATATTATTCCATTGAATATGGACACAACTATTAATATTGTTATACTATCTTCTCTCAGAAGAATTTATTCATATTTTAGGAACGACAATGCATGACTAATTATAGTTATTATGCTTTATATATTTAATTCATGTTTTCATTTTATCCACATCATATCCAGTTTATTTGTATGTATAAATATTGATGCTTGGTCGTTTTGATTCCAAGACGTAAATACGATGTATAGCGCCAGATTATATCGATAAAATATATCTTCTGTTATAGTAATCACATTCTATAACATTCACTTGGGACAAAACATCCCCAAAAAAACTACATTAATCGTATCAATTTCATTTCTTTACTTTATGAATTTATTTTAAAAATGCATGAATCTAATTTATAAAAAAAATGGTTTAACTTCTCAAGTAATCATTTTATACATTCAAGAAAAAGTACTAGATTTAATCGATAAATAAACACTACATTAACATTTAAATTACAAATATACTGGCACATTTATTTTTAATTTAGCATTTACCACTGCAGGCTTCTGACTTCTAAGAAGAGTTAAATTTTAATAGAGAGGGGAGAGGGTTTCATAAGAGGTAAGCTTCTATCCAACGACTGTATAAGGGTGGTAGGTAGAGAGAGTAGTCAGGATATAGTTAGGAGTACCACATGATGTGTCCCTGTGCGTTGAGACGCACGCGTCCGGTGGCGACGAGTCGGAGTGCGCGCGGGTACGCACGGTGCTCGGCTTCATGGATGCGTGACGTCAGCGTCTCTACCGTGTCCTCTTTTAACACGGGCACACGCTCTTGAATTATGATCGGTCCGGTGTCCATGCCCTCCTGTGGGATAAAAGTATTTTAGGCAGCGTTAGGTGCTGATATGAGTTTAGCGAAATGAAGATGTACGAAACAACTTATCATATTGGTCATTTATATCATGTTGATATGATATGAACGAAGTGGGGAGTTGTACTAATTGACCAATAATATTGCATATCTACGTCAATTGGGGTACATTGAACGTATGCAATGTGGCTATTTGTATTTATCTCCGCTCCGCTTTAGATGAAACGCAGCATCATATGACAGGCTCAAAATACCCTCCACTGCTGTAAGCAAATTAACCTTTAAATAAAATTCCAAGCTCCAAAATTAGTTATCAACAATTAATCCGAAGTTTCTACCAACCTTTATAGGAAACAGGCGTCAAGCGATACGTCATATTTACTTGTAGTATATAGTGTCTCATATGTGAAAGGCCACCTGGTAGCAGTGGCGTGCCTAGGGTTCTGGACTAGGGCAAGCCCAATATTTTTTTTTAGATATTTTAATATGTATTGATTTAGAAGCAAAATGGTATTAAGTTGGAAGACCTAACACATAACATCTATACATACACATATTTAAAGAGGTGCTACCAGGACACTCATGTTTCGCCTTGCATATTCCGTGTCATCATGTGATAGGGGGCGGGCCTTTGCGATGTTAATATTATCAATGAATTTAAAAAAATATAAAAACGACCCGGGTTTCGAATCCGACACCTAAGGCTATATAAGAATAGGATGGAAGCCATTAAAATAAACAGCTATCTTTATCAGCGATATGAAAACATCTATTACATTTTACAATAAGTTGTTCCGTAAAAATCCAATAGATGGCGCGACTTTCACAGCCATCTAATATTCCTAATATGATGAAGGCATTACTTATAATTCGTTTTTAAATCAATTAATAAAATAAATATGTAACTTAAATAACTTTTGGATATGCATCTGTAACTTTAATTTGCATTTTAATAGCAAAAGCATAGTTACAACTAGGGCGCCGTGTATAACTTCGCGGGCAGAAATTGTTATTAATACATTCATGTTCTGTTTTTGTGTAATACAATTGATAAAATTTCTATTGAAGGACGAACTAATTTATTTTAAATTTAAATCATTATATTCCAAATAATTTAACACACAAAACTTGGCGTTTGATAAACATTTATGAAACACGATTGTTCAATAACCTATTTGAAGTGGAGCATGTTAAAATTAAACAACGCACATAGTTTAAAGCGAGTTGATAAAATATCTCTTGTGATATACCACGACTGAGAAATTCACAATCCCGGCGTATTTTTCGCGCCAGTTTAGTTACAATATACTTGAATAAATTTACCTTTTTAACAGCAATGAATACTTTCACCGTCACACTCACACCATCACAGCAAAACAATACCACTCATTATAATAGTATCAAAAAGTTTAAATAATATCAAAAACTAAACATTATCACTAAAAAGAACTATTTTTGAGAACTACTAACAATTGCAAAATGTCAAAATACATGTGAAGTTAATCGCAATTCGTTCAGTATTGCCCATAAACGTAACATAAACATTACGACATACAATTATATTTTATTAAAAAGCACCTATAGGAAAACCTCATTATTTGTACTAATATTATAAAACCAACCAAATTAATAAAAATAAAATTTAATAAATCATATTATTAAATAACAACGCGCCGACCATGAAACGTACGATGTTCATTCTAAAAAGCCGGGCATTTGGTGTAGTACAAATTGCTATATAAAATGTCTATACCTATACATTTGTAGTGCACTTCACTCGTGAGATCCCCATACAAATATCGATTTTGCCAAAAGCCTCGTAAAAGCACACGAGAGAGAAAAAGATAGATATATTGTGCGATGTTGCGACTTGCGACTGCGGGAGCGTGCGTGGAGCCAGCGGACTTTATATTTTAATGTCACTGCCAATTGAATGAATTTCGCGTGGCGCTTCGTCGCGGTGCACCGTCGCAGGCGCTTTTAATAATATTAATTTGGTTTTTAGGCGCGCGAGGGGACAACGACCTCTGTCGCGCTCGACAAGACGCGGTAAATTCAAAAATTGCAGATGTTTTCTAATAAAATATGATTGTATTGTGTGAAATAAAATGGTTTGTGTTCAGTATCGAGTATGTACGTATTAAGTAGGGCAAGCCGGGCTTTTGGGCTTGTATGGAAGTACCGCCACTGCCTGGTAGGTCTTTATTCCACTATTCATTGATATACAATAATAAGAATATACATTATTTAGCAATACGTACGTCAACAAAGTGCACTGTGCATCCACTCTCCTTGTCTCCGGCGTCGAGGCACTGCTTTTGCGCGTTGAGGCCCGGGTGCTTCGGCAGCAGGGACGGGTGGATGTTGATCAGACGACCGTGCCATCTGAATAATACAGGGTATATCGAAACTGCTACCGAAAACTTTTAGTGACTACACAAAGCAAATAAAAAATTCGCAAAGGAACAACTTTAAAAATACATTATGTATTAAGAATTTCGAAATAGTGTTGCAATGCATAATATGCAATTTTATAAACAACATGAACTCGATTTAATAAAATTATAAGCACTATTTGAGACAGTTTTATTATTTTGGACGGCATTTGCGCTTACCATCAGGTGCAGTGCAGACCATTATAAAAATAATGATAATACAAAAAAAAACAAGAATTTGCTGAAACCTACTTCTGCACGAACTCAGCAGAGAGCATCCTCATGTATCCGGCGAGACACACCAAGTCGATCTTGTGCGTCTCCAGCGCCGCAGACACCGCGCGGTCAAACTCCTCGCGGGACGCGTAGTCTTTGTGGTTGAACACCTGGTGTATGTACACAGTTTTATATCACAGAAATAGGTAGACACAAGGTAGAGAATTATAATGAAACTGGGGAAACTTAGCCAAACCACATCTTAATCCACGTCTCAATAATGGAATCTAAGAGAATTCAATGCATTATTCAGTCCAATAATATATGTCTTATCAGCAAAATCGAAACACCTTGCAAGTTTATGTTTTGTAAGAATTTTCAGAGAAATGTATATTTTAATGTGAATTTATAATATCAACATTACGATTTGAAACCTCATATTATTCACTATATATCCTTACCGTGTTTCGATTTTTCTAACGATAAGTGTATTATATAAAAATATGTTTATGTACAAAACACTAACTACATTACAAAAAAAAAAACAGACGAACCACTAATAAGGTTAGTGGAATTTATGTACGTATGGAAATAACATATCAAGTGTGTGAAACCCGTAAATTCGTTGCACTCTAAAAACAACGTGTGTGTACGTCGCATTCAACGTCTTTTTATAAACTAGGTCTCTATTTACAGTTTTAATCTCCCCATAAAAAATCCACTCAGTCATCTACCCAAGAATATTAATATTAAATTCCATGTAGAGATGTATGTAAATATTAAATAACTTACAATCGACGGTATCCCATGTTTCTCAGCCCGCTGCAGTGCGTACGCGTCCTTCTTGTTGGTGACGAGCAGCGCAATCTCTGCGCACACGCACTCGTCCGCGTCGCGCGTCGTGTCGATCAGAGCTTGCAGGTTGCTGCCGTTGCCAGACGCTAGCACTGCCACCTGGTGGGGTTATTGCATTTTATGTTAATTTCAAGGTACATAGTTTGGAGTAAGGAATAAGATGTTTTTACGTCATTTTATAGATTTCATAACTTCTTGAAATATATCTAAAGGTCATTAAAGATATAGATAGCAGTTCCTGCTGCCATTTTACTTTTAAGTTACTTTCATAAAGGTCCTCTTACTTTTACGGTACTAAGTCGGTGACTATTTTACGTAGTCATGAATGTCTAAATTAAAACGGAAAAAAATGAAGACGTTTAATTTTTCTCAAAGGAGATTATGACTTATTTTTCATTACAGTACAATGAAAAGCCATTCCATGGTCTCATGCCTGTTAGACATCATTACTAACACTTTCATCGATAAGACCGTCAATTGAACTTTTTATGTATGTGATTTCTCGCTGTATTTGTTTTCTTTTTGTGCAATAAAATGTAAATAAATAAATTGTGAAAGTCGAATTATTAACATTTCATAAGATATTTTCTAGTATGTATTTATGCATTTTAATTATAACAAGTACATCTAAAAGTACTAAGTTTGAAATAGTAGTACTTGCGGTACGTAGAAAGTATATTTGTGCATTTAAATTATACCAACATCTAAAACTAAGTTTGAAATAATAGTTATTGCGGTACCTTCTTCTTGGGCAGCAGCGGCACGCGTCTCGTGAAGTCGATGGCGGACGCGAAGTTGTCGACGAGGATGCGCGCCGCGCCCGCCGGCCGCGCCTGCACGCTGCCGATCACCATCGCGCCGTGCCGCCGCGTCGCGTTCATCACCTGGGACATGCATACAAATATATATATATACATACATGACGGACACATGTGATGATGTCGTGGCTATCAGTAACTACGAAAGAGCTTTCGTCTGTCTCCGTGCGGGATCGAAATCTTGCGTCATATATTAGGCAGTAAGTTTCCAAATGCGCCACAGAGGCTATAAAATATGTATATACTTCATATAATTTATGTTATTTTGAATAACAATCGTTTTACCTCAGCTTGGTCTTCAGGTGATACAATGAGCACCAAACCAATGCCGCAGTTGAACGTCCGCAACATTTCTTCGTCTTGCACCGCACCAGTGTCTGCTATCCACGCGAATACCTATCGATTACACAGGCAATTATAATACTAGGATTACATGGATCATTTCATTGATTATTCCCAAAATCTTTATTTCCCATATTCTAGAATAAACATACAGATGAACAAGTTAATTTCATTGTTTACTTAAGTTTTTGAATTGCATTTCGAATTTTAATGATCCTTCAAGCCGGATTTGATTTTTAGAATAAACGAAAACTTTATACCTAATTCAAATTTCAAATAGCTATAAGACACGCAAGAAGGAATATTGTAGACGTCGACGATATGAATATCGTATCGTCCGAGGAAAGCGATCACGTAATATCTTGAAAAATGTGAATATGACTTTTCTACATCATTCAATTAAAAAAAATTGCATCGTGAGAATGGGAGGTTTTGTTTATTCGTAAGTCTTTTAGTTTAGGAGTTATTACGTTTTTCATGTGTTTTTTGGTGCAAAGTTTGCATATGGAGATACCAAAGGATTGCTTTCTGCCGCATATGATAGAGAATATATAAGTATGGTATATTCATCCCTCTCAACCATACTTTTAGTTGTATCGGAGTTAATGGAAGGTATATTATAATAGATAGTATAGTATGTAATATTGACCGGATGCACATGCCACCAGTGCGCGTTGAGCCTGGCGCGCGTGCGCGGCGGCAGCAGGCGCGGCACGGCGGTGAGCAGGCCGCCGCCCGCCACGGCCGCCGCGCCCTTCACGCGACCGCTACCCAGCGCCGCACGCGCCGCGCTCACGTACAGGCGCGTCGGACGTAGCAGCTCCTCCGCTGGGACATACAACATACATCATTACTGCATCTCATACACACACTGACTATAGTATCACAGGCTTCATTTAGTTTGTACCATATTACAGTTTTTTACAAGGTACATACTTAGAAATCATAGTTACATTAAATATTTGTTCCATGCATCATACCTAGCATGTCGTTATACAATAAAAACCTGGATTAAAAAAAAAAAAACAACCGAGCACGAATCGGACTCACACACGAAATATTCCGTACCATCATCTATAAAAGTAACTCTAAAAATTACGTTTGTTGTATGAGAGACCTACCACCAGTAAAGTAAGTAATTATCACAGTATATTATGTTGATTTACGTTAGCTGATAAAATATTTAATTAATAATTAGGTTCCAAAAAATATTTATGGACAAACTACACATGAAAAAAATACGTTATATTTGTACATAATATTATAACATTTTATAAGCATCATAAAAACAATTTACAAGTCATTTCCAACGAAATTACGTAAGAAAAACCATATTGAAAATATAAAAAAATACTTCAGATTAAAATTATTTTTAGCAATAGTCTCCGCCCATCCACTACTCATTTCCAATTTAAGTTTTAACAACTCGCAGCATATCATAATCTTACCCAAAGTAAGTCCTTCTTTACTGAACGGCGCCTTATCGTCGAGTGTGAGACCTGCTTTCTTCATCAGCTTGTGTATCAAACTAAAACCGTTGCTGTGAACTCCGCTGGACGGCAAGCCAATGATTATGTCTCCAACCTAACACAATAAGAAGTGTTAAAAACGACCACGAACAAAATAAAATACTTTCATGATACAAAAAGAGTTCCCATGTGACTTTTCTCTTAAAAGCTCGTTTTTTTAAAACTACCTATAGGCGGCCATCTATAGTAGATATCGTAAGGCCAATCATTATTTTGTTTCGGAAATCTCATTAACTGAATCAAACACGATCTCAAAGACACATTGTAGTACTGGTTGATTCGATATTATCTTCACATTAACCGGTATAAAACTTTAAATATCTTGCTCACATTAATATCGTTGATCTTGGGTAATATCTGCGCTCGCTCCACCACGCCCAGAGCGAAGCCAGCAATATCGTACACGCCTGCTTCATACATGCCGGGCATTTCAGCTGTTTCTCCACCTTACAACAATCATGTATTTTTAATTTTGTCTCCATACATTTTTTGATCCTTCAAGCCGGATTCAATTGATAATCTAATTTTTAACGTAATAAAAATAGGTACTACATTAATTACGAATAATAATATAATGTGAAATATTTAGCCGACTAAAATGTATTCCTTCAATTGGTTAAGCGGGATACATACGAGAAATCAGATTTTCGGCGATACATTATCATCGCTAGCCAAGCAACACAATTACGTCGACCTAATTTAGTTATTTATTCACACTTCATACAAACACATTGTATAGGTGGACTTAATATATGAGGCTTTCTCTTACAGTTGAACCTAAGGTGATGCAGAGAATTTACTACTTCACGCAGTGCTGAAAAAATCTCTATTTATTATTTTTATCTATAATTATCTATACATGTAAATAAAATTGAAGTGTCTGTTTGTAAAGTGAAAATTAAAAAAAATGTCCAACTACAAACAATACCTATGACGAAAATGATCTTACAATTTTTTTTGTCTGTCTGTCTGTTTGTCTGTTTGTTTCGGCTAATTTCTGAAATGGCTGGACCGATTTTGACGGGACTTTATTTGTCAGGTAGTGGATATAATAAGGAGTAACTTAGGCTACATTTATTATAGAAAACTTATTTTAGAAAAATAAAGTTTTTGTTAAATTCCACGCGGACGAAGTTGCGGGTACAGCTAGTGGGAGTATATAATAGTTACCGAGCAGCGCCGCCCCCGCCTCGGAGCAGGCGTGCGCGATGCCCGCGACGACGGCGGCGGCCGTGCGCACGTCGAGCGCGCCGCACGCGAAGTAGTCGAGGAAGGTGAGCGGCGCCGCGCCTGCGCACACCAGCTCGTTGGCACACAGCGCCACCAGGTCCGCGCCCACCGAGCCGTGCACGCGCGCCTTCTGCGCCACCTTCAGCTTCGTGCCCACGCCGTGCGCGGCCACCACCAGCACCGGGTCCTGGGGTATCGTACTCATCAGCACGGGGGTTAATATATTATACGGTCCTGATCTCACACACACATATATCATCATATTCAACAGGGGAGTTACTCTATTATACGGTCCTGCACTCACACACACAGCTTCAAGGGGTTAACTCTTTTATACGGTCCTGGTCTCACACACAGACATATAAATATCATATTACTCATCATCAGGGTGGTTACACTATTATACGATCCTGCACTTACACACATATATTTATCATCACCCTTATCATGAGGGGGGTTACTATATTCTCTGACACGAAGTTAGAATGTTCAAACGTCGTAGGTAAAACTGTACGAATGAGCGTAGGTACTCCACAAAATATTCAAGTCATGTCTCTTCTATCTGATTAAGTATTGAATAATGATAGGTGGTGAATGGTTTTAAAAGTGAAAAACTTAAAAATGACGTCGAACGTTCAAACATTCAAACTTTTCTTTACTTGTCTATTTTATCATGGGTTCGCTGTTGTTAATAATCTATACCTTATATTCACGCTCAATTGCTTTCAGCTGGAAACATCCTCCGAATCCACCGAGACCGCCCAGCACTCCAGGTCGCGTAGTAGACCTAGGATATTAAAATATATTTAATGTGACCCATAATAAAATTTGAAAAACAAAACGTAACTTCTTAAGTTACAATTACAAGAAGAAAACATGTATTTGAAACAGTCAGATTAAATTCTTAATTCCACCTACCTTGCCAAAGGCTTGATCATAGACACAAGCGAGTCTCCCGCTTCAATATCCACACCGCTGTCCTTGTAAGAGAGGGATTTCTGTGGCAGGCGATCTTCCCTTGCGTACGGCGTGGTCAATGGAGTCATTGCCTGCTTGAAATTCTCCACTACTACTTGATGACCACCTGGGAAAATATATATGATATATAACCTCTATCTAAGAAGACTCTTCCTAGGAAGTAACCAAAAATTGCTACAAGACATTAAAATTTGGTCGTATGTTTTTGGTCCTACGAGCAGGATGCCCCAAGATAGTTGAGTTTATCATGATATAGATTAAAAAAACGAGTTTGTAGCACATCTGCCGTTAAGTGATTACTGATGTCTGGACTTGAGTAACATAGATGCTGTATCAACTATTGAAAATTGGGATAAGAGTGGGGCCAGGACAATTATTTTAGTTACTAGGGTAATCTAATAGCCCAAGTGGAAAGTTATTGTAAAACTTACACTTAACTTAAAGATATACACCACTTTTTTCAAGCATGTATTTTTAGTGGCCTACCTTCCTTCTCCATATCTTCTACAGCGCCAATAATTTTCAAATCCTCTACAATGTCCAATAATTCAGTAACATTCTTTGGATCAACTATGAGCACCATACCAACACCGCAGTTGAATGTTCGCAACATTTCAAAATCTGACACCAAACCTGGAGAATAATTGACAGTTGTATCACTATCGTTAAAGGAATAAAAGAGGGGATAGAATGTCTAGAAACTCCAACAGATGTCATGGGGTTCAGGTTATAACATTAAAATTAAAAATAAGTTATTATAACAATTTCTTTGTGTATTCTGTATTGTTGTATTTTAATTCGATTCTTTTTATTGATATCTAGTGGCCCGGCCTGGCAAAGCCCGGGCGCAGATACGCTTTTAAAAATTTTATATAATCTAAATTCCCAGGAATAATGTAGGTTTCTTATAGTGTTTTTAAATCGGTACCGTAGTTTCAGATCCTATTCACTGCAAAAAACCTTTCCTCTTTATAATATTAGTTTAGAAGTTTAAATATAACCTAATAATATCGACAACAAATATCCCAACCATAATATCATTTTAACTTACCTTTAGCCTGCAGCCATCCGAAAATCGGTTTTATTCTGAACTTGTTAGCGTCTATTCTCACTTTGACTGTGGCTGGAAGTATTCTAGGAATGTTTTCGAGTAAACCACCGCCCGTGATGTGGGCCAGGCCTTTTATTAGGTCCTTCTTAATGGCAGGTAGGAGGGCGCGCACGTAGATACCAGTGGGCGCTAGGAACTCTTCACCGAAAGTCTTGTTTGAAGTGCTGAATGGTGCGACTTCGTTGTATCTAGAAAAGTTTTCAATATTCATTGGTTACATATATGCTCCACACAAAACAGTTCCAGCACAACACCATAGGGAGACAGGAGTGGGTGAAAAGCAGGACTTACGTACAATAAAGAAATAAATAATAAATACTTGGAAGGTACCGAGTTACTGGTCTGTATAAGCCAATTCACTTCCTTTTGCTCTAGAGGCCATTGTTATGTATTTGTTACTATACTTTCTAATCCTGTATCTGTACTGAAGTATTTTTTTTTATTTA
The DNA here is from genome assembly GCA_023078785.2 of Hyles euphorbiae. Taxonomy (NCBI): domain Eukaryota; kingdom Metazoa; phylum Arthropoda; class Insecta; order Lepidoptera; family Sphingidae; genus Hyles; species Hyles euphorbiae. The sequence continues at coordinate 15,598,963 of CM041036.1, read as the reverse complement.
TATGTATAATATATATTTTAGTTTTCATGCAATTCGATGACTCTCTTGTAGAGTATAGATTTTTTTATTATCATTATATTAAACAAATATTATTAGAGATACCTACCCAAGAGATTTAAAAAACAGCATACCGTAACGATACCCTGCAATAGTTTAAATTGAGCAATACAAAAGTAACATACTGAGCATTGATTTTTTATTGGAATACTAGTCAGGAAAGTCCTAATCACTCTTAGTAGAGACATATATCTATGGGCTAATATAGATATCAAACAAAGAAATTAGTCTCACCTGTGTCCAGTCTCACCCATGATCTTCTGCACCAGACTGTACCCATTACTATGCACGCCAGTAGACGGCAAGGCGAGCACCACGTCTCCTGCTCTTATGTCGTCGGAGCGAGGCAGTTGCTTCGCGTTGTCCACCACGCCAACCGCGAACCCGGCTAGGTCGTACTTGCCTACGTCGTACATGGGAGGCATCTCTGCTGTCTCACCACCTGGTAAGAACAAATATATGTTTTTAATATCAGCCGCAGTAGACAAAAATAGAGAGGTAAACAGAAAAATATACAACAGATTAAAAAATATTTTTACCGAATTTACAGCTAATTTAAAGAGAATTTAAACAAGGGCAAAAACAATGAAAGAAGACAAAAGTATAGACAAGAAGTGAAAAACAATCATACTTGTCATTAAAGAAAGTCAAAGTTGACATTCCAACTTGTTCACAAATGTTATGAAGAACCTCATTATCCAATTTATTGACCATTCATCATGGCAAAACCTGCAGAATTTTTTAAATCCAATAGATTTATACGAATAAGAACGTAGATCTCTACAACCGATAAAACCAGACATTAGAACCTCGAGTTAATCATCCAAAACCTCACTCACCATCCCCCTCTAACCCCCCCCCCCCCCCCCCACCTTCGTATAAGTAACATCTAAAATAAATATACAATACAATAAATTAAAACTCACCCAACAAAGCGCATCCAGACAATATGCAAGCGTCAGCGATCCCCTTGATGATGGTAGTGGCGACCTCCAGCTGCAGGCGTCCGCACGCGATGTAGTCGAGGAACGCGAACGGCTCCGCGCCCGCGCACAGAATGTCGTTCACGCACATAGCAACCAAGTCTTGACCTATTGTGTCGTATTTCTGGAGTATTTCCGCTATCTGTTGGGATGAGATGGGTTTTTTTAAAGCATTGTCTTATAAATGAACAAGCAAAGAGCATTTGCATAACAGTATCCAAACAATGGAGAGACTGCTGACTCATATTGTGCTCATAAAACTGTGTATTCGTTATTCTAATGGTAATTAGAAATAAGCCGAAAGAAAATTCTGAATAGTTTAGAAAACATTTTTTTTCGACCTTTTTAAAGACTAAAACATAATAATAAAAATACCATTGCAAAAAAAAATATTTATTTCATTGTACTTGTACATGCTGATTAATTTGTTTATTGACTTGACTAGCCAAAAAATCAAAATATATGCGTAACATATTGAAGGCGGGTCGCCAAGTACCAACTCAACCACATTAGTTGGCCTCACAACTCACCTTAATCTTAGTCCCAACCCCGTCAGTCCCCTGCACCAGCACGGGGTCCTTCAGTTTTGGATCCATGGCGGACAGCTGGAATAGACCGCTGAAGCATCCCAATCTACCCAGCACTCCTGGCCGATGCGTCGACGTAGCGAGAGGCTCGATCTGACGGATCAGAGTAGCTGCTGCGTCGATATCCACGCCACTTTGTAGGTAAGATAGGCCGTTTATCCTGGTGAAAAATATTGTTTTTGTAATTATGGCGATGGACCTTCACCCATGCGAGGAAGACGATGGATGAAAACTATGACCAATTGGTTGGTATGGCAGTATGTGGAGATCTATACTTTAGTGGTGAACTTTATTTTAGTTTTTCATTATCATCATAATTTCAGCCAGTCGACTGCTGAACATAGGTCTCCCCCAAGGATCTCCACATCGACCTGTTGGAAGCGGCCTGCATCCAGCGACTTCCTGCAACCTTAGCCATTTAATTTTTTATTTACTCTTATTGTACATCTCAAGTTATATAGAGATTTTCATTATTTTCGTTCATTTGATTAAATAAGATAATATTGTCGAATTTCTCTAAATGAGTGGGGACTATAGAGGAATGTCAAGAATGTGGAATTTATGATATTCAAATAACAACTATGATATTGTCTATGGCACCACTTATTGATATTATTTAAAATATACTTGCATTAGAAATGTCGATAATAGATGCTTGATGATGAATATAAGGATTACATTTTTTGCTCATGCCTATAAAAGTTTACATATACTTATTCATGGATTCGATGTTGAAAGAAGGCATTAATGATACGTCTGATTATTTTATTTAAAAAATAACTGATATTGTAATCTACATGTTTTTAACAATAAGGCATAATTATGGTAGACACTCTGTCTGGCCTCTTTTTTATAATTGCAATGAATTGGGAGGCGAGCATCGATCCATTCGCCTGATGGTAAGCGGTTCGAGCGCCATGGACAGTAGCACAACCAAACACCATGAATTACAAAGCAATGCTTGGCATTCCACTACGCTCGCCATCCTGAGACAAAACATGTTCTCAATATGTCCAGTGGTTACTCTGGTTACAATGTCCTTCAAAGCGGTACACAACAGAACGTTAACACTGCTGCTTGATGGAAGAATTAGACATTAAGAAATGGACTGCAGTATACTTACCATTGGGTGCGTTAAAGTTATCTTATATTGCTAATATATGAAAAAAAACAACTTTTGAATAAAGGCTGTAAAGCTCAAATAGCCTACTAAAATATCTTAGGTTTTAAGATCTCATATTTCCTGATATTTTCTAATAAATATTAACAAAGGAATTAACGTTTTTTACTTTACGTTTTAATGAACTGCATAGATATTTACTACATTTTTTAATTGTTAAATATGATTATTAAACTTTTAATTATTTTTTTGTGTAGGTAATAATAAAAAATGTTTTCTTCCGTTTTAAAACCCATTTTAAAATAAATAAATAAAGAACACCCAACAGTCACATACATAGTCCTGACCCCACACTAAGATCGAGTCTTGTGTCGTGGGTATCAGAATCTACGAGAGACTTTTCGATCTCACAAACACCCAGACCCGAAAGAAATATTTGTGGGCTGCACAAATATTTCTCTCGGTGTGGAGATCGAACCCGCGGCCTCTCGTTTCACAGGCAGCGTCTAACCGACTGAGCCACGGAGGCTGTCAACTCATATATGAAGTTATTTGTTAATAAGAAAGTCCAGTTAATTTAATTTTCCAAATTATAGAAGTTATCCTATTTCTAATATCTCTAATACAAATTGAAATAAATATGGTCGATAGCTACCATCAAAAAGCAAGCACATACAAAAAATAAAGAAAGAAACATTAATTAAAAACAATAAAATAAATATCATTGAAAATATAATTCAAAACTACAGGCAAAATACTAAATGTAATTCTGAAAGTTTTTTTTCTATATCTCTAAATAAGTAACTGATTAAAAGAATACTAAATAAATAAATATGGAATAATCCAATAAAATGCAAAATGAAAGAATACTATTTTTATTCGAGTACCAGTCATTCAAAGCAAGTATTCTTACCCATACAAAATCCACAAAGCAAGCTACAATAAATGCAATTTAATTAGTTATGATTCATTATGTTCACTATGTTACCGGACGTACACTATCGTTTCACATGCTGAAACAAAATGCATAATTATAACGTCATTATGTACAGCACATAAGCCACCACCACCAATTTCTTTTTCAGTCTTAATTTTAATCGTAAAATATTCCGTACTAAGTAACTAACTATAAATGATAGCAATATATTTTTTCGGTCCTACAATCGTAATAGTTAATTAATTAGTTAATAAACGAGTGAAATTTGATATCGTACTTCTATTATCACGAATTAAAAGAATATTTTAACATTTTGTTATTACAAAATAGAATAACTTTGGACGATTTACCGGTGTTACGTAGAATTATAGTGTTTGTAAGTTCTTAGGCATACTGATTCGATTATGAATTCTTTTATAAAGGACAAAATCATTGCAGTCGAGTAAGCTGGATTCTTAGTGGGGTTATGTCGTACGTAATAGCCATAAAATTATCCGGATTAGTATAACAATAGCATGAAAATGTCAAATCAATTGTATAAGGAATCAACACATAATATCGATAATCCATCTTGAAATTCCAATATAAACTACCTATATTTTGGTTTTGAATGTTATCATTCATATATACATACATATCTATATTTTATTAAAGACGCAATTTCATCCAAAGTATCGATACTTAAATTCCAAGACACCACATCACATATCGATAATCCATCTCGAAAAGGCAGGACAAAGTATCGACATATCAATTTGGTAAGTTTAAATGATTGACAGTTTTAAAACCTATTTTAATTATCGAATATTTGTCGCTTTCAAACGTATTTTGGATTCAGTTTGAGCGAAGAAGACAAAACATTCGTTAACTACAATAAATTTTAACAATGTCTATGAATAAAGCCGAAAGGCTATATAATGACTAGAATGGATTATAAGACATCCATATGTAAGGCGGTGTAAAAATTATCGATATTTCATCTTGATAATTTCTGATGATGCACCGAGCTGTTGAAAACGGGCTAGCGACTTCCTGCAATATTGAAAGCCCGTGTATTTTTGAGAAAGGTCCATGTTCAGAGTTCCAGCAGTAAATTCCTAAATACTGATAATGATGATGATGAAACTAGTAGAATCTATACCCAAATCAATCAAAATATTCTTTATTCAAATAGTCATTCACCATACACACTATACTATATATACTAACTTGGAAAACGCCCGATGCGCGATATCCTTTCTGTACTGCGCGCCTGGGAAGTCGATAGTAGCTGCGGCGGCCGTGGCGGCGGCGGCGGCGGCCCGCAGCGACGCGGCGCGCGCGCACACCAGCAGCACGCGCCCGCCCCACGTCACCAGCGAACCGTTCGCGCCGCGCGACACGCCGCTGTGGAACACCACGATGCCGGGGTTCGACTGCACCTGGGACAGACCTGTGCACACATCGGAATTATACTGTATGTGTCTGTGTCAGCCCATATCCGTCCCACTGCAGGGCACGGGCCTCCTCTACAATCGACAGTACCATTGAGAGTGGTTAGGCTATATAGTGCACTTACTTAAGATGCAGGCTATAAATCTCCACATAAATGATACTTGAACTCGACCACTATTATTTTACTATATACATATCGCTATCGATGCCGCTAGTGAAACTAAAGTCCTCGTCGTACCTCGGATCTCAGCATTAAGACATATCTTTGTGAGTTGAAATTTATTTTTTAAAGCTATTAACACAAGACAAGAAGTCTTACAAATGCAGGTTGACAGTCTTATTAACCTGACAAGTAATATCGAATAAATTAAAAATATAGCTAATATAGTACCCACCGCTGATAACGCAGCCCTTAGTGGAAGTCTCAGGGTATCCTTTAGACGCAATGACAACTCCAACGGAGGACAATTTTGTATTCCATTGCACTTGTATCTGCTTCAATGTGCCGTCCACACAAGCCTGAGAAAGAAAGAAAAATAAGTATTAAAAAAATGTTTTTTGTAAAATCGGTTTCTCTCTCTCTCTCTTTACTCGTTCCCTCACTATTGAGGATGGTGATTCCGTTTGATTGTAAAATCGGTTTACGGATAATAATTTAACGTGGTAACGTCATAAGGAACCATTAATATAAGATTTCATATTTTTATAAATAGAATTAAACGCTTAGGCCGATCGTGCCTCTCTATCGTTTGTTCCGCAATCTCCGATCCGATCATCCAGTGTTCATCGATTTATATGACGTTATTTATTTATTTCAATCGGTGCACCAACAGTATATAATGTTATATTATCACTTAATTAACTTTTACATACACTATATTAATGTTTAAATGTATATACCCTTTATGTTATCACATCAAAAACAAAAATTACACAGCTAATTAAACTTGACACCGATCCTTATTTTGCCTTGGTCGTAATTATAAATTAAAATGAATATCAGAGGTCATAAATTAATCCGCCCAGCAAACAGCTTCAATAACGTCACATAAAAGAAAACTAAAAGATTAGTCCTGAATTATTAGGTTGTTTTAGAAAATTCAATGCACTCAAATGATACTTTACCTTCATAACATTGTAAAGGTCTGTTTCGAGCAACGTCATCAACACTTGTGTCTCAGGATCACCAAAACGGCAGTTGAATTCCAGCGTCATGGGACCAGATTTCGTCACCATCAAGCCAGCGTATAGGACTCCTAAAAAGATAAAGAAGAACGCCATCTTAACATACCAATCGAACACTGTTCATCGTTCATAACTTATCTTAGGAAATACAACTGGTGGTAGATCTCTTATATTTGGGTAGATACCACCGCAATCACTATTTCTCACCACCATGCAACAATGTAAATGCACTGTAGTGTTTGAGTTGGAAGGACATTGTAACCAGAGTAACTACTGTCTACTGCACATGTTGAGACTAAATATTTTATGTGTCAGGATATCCTTTACTAGGTATTAGCTTAGCTGATGACCTGACTAAGAAAACGGAAAGCCCACGGCGGTCTTAGAAAATGCTTGGAAAGGCCTATTTTTCAATAATGCACTCCCTATAACTGAAAATGATGGTGGTGATGGAATTTTTTGCGCTCTCATCAGCTTGATTGCGTCATTAATATCAATCGTCGGGATATCCGGTTTGTGGACATCGAGAACCATCTCAACCATAATGAGGAAATAGTAATAACAATGAATAATCATTGACAATAACAATTTTATTATAGTAAACTTGTTTACTACAGATAAATAACTTTGACGTCAATTATGTGCAATAATTTGAATTATTTTCATCGACTAAAAATAAGCATTTATTAGTATAAGTATGTTTTACAAACATCCGATAGATTGCTGGGGAAATTTTTCATCATCATCATCACTTCTGGGCATTCATGGGTTTCACTCAAGGTACGCAGTAGAGCCGGATCTGCTGCTTTATGCATCCAGTCTGCAACTGCTTATTACAGGCCTTTGTTCAACAATTTACTTCCTGCGGCTAAAGATGGTGATGGTGATGAATTACATGATGTTCAATTTATACGATATTTTGCACTTAGGAAGGTTGGTGAGGTAGGTTTTTTCGATATAACACTGCAACTACGAGCACCTACTATTTCTCATTAATTTAATGAATACTTGAACAACAGGGGATGGCGACTAAAATTATGTTTCTTTTGTGAATAAATTGAGCTTTTGCTTAAAAATATTACATATAATTCATGACGTATATTCAAATGAACTAGCTTATTTAACACGAAATCAGAAATCAGTGACCAATGAACACATAGGCGAAACGTGGATGTCCAGGTGGCGCCTCTGCCTACCCCTACTATGAAAATATTATATTTATGTATGTAGGTAAGTAGCCTTTTAATTAGTTTGCATATCAAACTGATTGCGTAACATTATATCATTCACGGAGTAGTTCCAGCATAGTAACATTAGTTCCAGCACCGAGACAAAGAACGAAGGCACATGTCGCGATAACCTTGCAACCTACACGAAGAGCAGCGTAAACACATTGCATCCCTTTAATTAACTTTCTTTATCAATTTTGACATGCTAAACATTTTTTTTATATTGTGTTATGTTGGTGGGACTTCTACGTAAACCGTTTGCCAGTCCCATGTTACCCTAAACAATATACCAAGAGTGCTACCGAAAACGAAGCTGGGTGGTAGTTTCAGTGACTACAAACACAATGTAACTAATAATTTTGCAAAGAAACGCGACACTTTTTTTTATTATTTTTTAAATATCTTCGAGTTTTGGTGGTAAATCCATAGTTTTTTTTTAAAATAGTTATTTAAAGCCTTGCGTACCATAGCGTCTTAAATAATAAAAGGGTGTACACTATTATTTAAGAAAAACTATGTATTTACCACCCTAATACGACGATAGAAAAAAATAACAAAAAAAATCTCCACAATTTTTTACACAAAATTTAGTTGCATTGTGTCTGAAGTCACTAAAACTACCACCCGGCTTCGTTTTCGGTAGCAGTCTTGATATACCCGGTATGATGAGCATAATTTTGCCATGATTTCAAACAACACCTTTGCATCATCGCTGTTTAGTTTTATTAAAATATTATGACACATGAGCCTGTATTGTATATTGAAATGAATTAACGAAATGTTAATGGGGTAGGTATGATGTAGGTAACATCAGTTTTGTTCAAATTCAGACTCATTAATATGTTATTTCTGATGGACTCAAATCAAACCCATTCGATTAATAAATGGTACATGTCTTCAAAAATACCATACCTATTAATCGCAATTTTGGTGTTCTCTTTAATCCATTATATTGGTTGAAAATCACGATAAAGGTACATCGTGCATATATTTAGCTACGAGCAGAGTGGTAAGAATTTTTTTGTGCCGATACTCCATTTGGATCGCATTGCACATACCATCTAATATACTATAGCTAGTCTGACCGGTCCGTATAAAAAAGCATTTCCATCTTGTTTTAGTCTTCTATGTTCACGAAGCAACAACTGCTGCGAACTTTTGGGTGAAAAAGTATTTATAAGTGGCAGTCATGAGCAGGTGAATCACTGTCTCGTTTTAGAGGAGGACCCCTATCATTAAAACTTATGTTACCTAGGGTCAACGGCGACATTAAAATAATTGATTTTGGGCACCGAAACTAAGCTAGTCTTTTAGGGACATTTCCTCAACACATACAAATATAAAAAAAGAGTATAACAGAACTTGAAAAAAATTACAATATCTTCCTTTTCTTCCATAGAAAAGCAGGAGACAACATAATTATATAACTAAGAAGTAATATGCCCCGATTATCGACATTAAAATAAACGACCCGAGAAAGGAGATACCACGCACCACTGATAATATTTTATAAATAAAAATCCACCCATAGCAACTGAAAATCAAGCAAACAAACAAAACGCAACGCGCGTCAACAATTACCAATAGTTATTAGCGTCAATCGAGTGTGAACCTAATCGTGTTAGCAACACTGTTTATTGTTGTACGGCGGTGATAGTGTTAGCTGAAACCAAGGCGTATCGGGCCAGCGTCTAGAGATAAGGTGCAAACAGGGGTCAAGGGGCGATGACACACGTAACAATACGCTTGTCTTGAGAGTGACGTAAGGGTTGTTTTATATTGATACATTATTGTGACAAAATATCGAATGACCAATGCCTTTTTTAAGCAAAATAATTTTGACTGTCTATTCTTAGCCTGTAAAAAAACATTAATTACTTATAGATTTTTTTGCTTGGTATTTTTGTTGATTTTATAACCTTGAAAAGTGTTATCCTAACTTTCCACTTGAAGTTTATAACCAAAAAGGAGACGCTATTCACACGTGCCCATGTTTTTATTTATTTTATTTCATTGCGTAAATTCTTATTTTTAAATGAATACACGAAACAGCAGTGATCAAATTGGTACCTCCAAGAAATCTTCATTCGCTATAAAGTATTTAGAAATTGCCTCTCCGATACCGAATTGCGACTTGCAGACGCCAATCATAAAGATGGGTCGTTAACCTTCGTAGTAGTACCCCGAGCACTGTATTTTAAGATAATATTCGTTTTTTTTACATTCTTTGTAGGTACTAAAAATACATTTATCATTTATCATTACCTTGCCGTCACACAGTCTAGTACTAGTACGGAAGGTAAAGGATTTTTTGTTAATGTACCTACCGCTTTCAATATCATGTTGTTTTGCATTACGAAAATTAAGAATTTAAAACAAATGTATTTAAGTTATTTTACTATTAAAAGTGTACAAATTGTAAAGTATGCACAATAAACAATAAACTACACGTAAACTACACTACACTAAAAATACACGTGATGTTGGATGGGGGGGAGGGAGTAGTCTTAAATCTCACCACATATCACTAAAGGGGAGGGGGGTAAAAATGCTAAATAAAAGATCACGTAATTAATGGACGGCCCCTAGGTTATACCTTCAAGCCTAAAGTTTTTTTTTACTCTTTAAAATAATTATCTTAAACACTGCAATGACAAAAATCTATTTTAAAAAATTCATTTTCTTTTTAATATTCCGCCAATCATACGTATGTAAGATACTGTTAGCTGAGGTTAGGGGCCGTCCATTAATCACGAGAGGCTTGAATAGGGGGGAGGGATTGGTCAAAAATCACGAAATATCACAAGGGGGTTTAGTAAGATATCATGTGTATTTTTTTCGACACATAATTTTGATTAAAATGCTACATAATATATTTTTCGTGTGATTACACGATTCTTTTATTATATCATGGTCCTTATTTTCAGAATAATAATGTGGATTATACTTTATACCCGTTTTTAAAGATAATATTCGAAAAATTGAATATTTATTTATATGTACTAAAAATACACGTGAAGTTAGTTGGGGGGGGTTTTAGTCTTAAATCTCACCACATATCACTAAAGGGGAGGGGGGGCCAAAAATGCAAAATAAAAGATCACGTGATTAATGGACGGCCCCTTAGACAAATTGTATAGAGTCGGCAATATACATAACACAATCATCTCTATTTATGTAATTGCATAGATAACATCAAACACTTTCTAATTAACATCCCAATGTTTACACTATTAACCACATAACACACAAACCTACGCACATGCCACTATCAAAGCATTAAGTCAGCGTTAAATTGCAGTCAAGCGTAACATACAGCTGAGCAGTTCCTGGATCGCATAATAGATACCGTTTAGCCATATCAAAGGTCCATGCTGTAACTAGTTGCTGAGGGTCAACTAAACATGCGACGTAACTTTCTAACAGTACACGCCTCTTTAACACGCGTGCAGACTTTTTTACACTAGCATGACGAGTACATAATACATAAACTCACGCCTTTTTCCCAGAAGGGGTAGGCACAGATGCCTGGACACCCACATTTCACCTTGTATGTTACGTCCCACGATGCGGTAGGTAGCGAGCCTATCGCCATATCGGGCACAAATTCCTGACTTTGGGCTGATAATGAATAGAAAAATCCAATATCACTTTGCCCAACCTGGGATTCGAACCCGAGACCTCAGCTTTGTTACCGTACTCTAGTACAACTATGGCACCGAAGCAGTCGAGATATGTACATGAAGAGTACAGGACAGGGAAATTTGAAGGACTCTCATATCAAAGACAACTTCAGTCTGATTAGCCAATGGAGTTAATTAAACGATGTTCGATAGTTCACTAGACAAAGTGACAAAGTAATAATATTTACGATATTTACTGAGTTATCCGATCAAACAAAATAATAATGCTAAGGTGCAATTTATTTAATATTTATTATGTAAGCTGCGTAGCAATTAATGCTATAAACGAACATTGCTTTTACTCTAACGTATAAATTTTGTTTTGTGTTTTAGTCCATTCCTAATTAAAAAGGTGCATCATGAGTTCTAAATTAGGATTTGATTACTCGCAAAACTTTTTGAAACGCCTTTATTCAAAATTACCTCATAAAATACAGCGTCTCTAATTATGTGGATTGTACGATACGTGTGGATTGTAAAACAGCATGAAAGCATTGTTCGTAATATGTGCTGGCAAATTTTTTATCGCTTAACCTACGACCGTGACGCCATCTTAGGGAAACATTTCGAAAATCAAAACATATTTTTCGATTGGAAAAATTCAACACGATACCATCCGCAAAATAATAACAAGTGATAATCGAGAGTCGCTCAATGTTATTGTTTAAATGGGCCAGCATTGTGATCTCAATTCATATGTATTAATTAGTGAGACAACTACGCGTAGGTTATTAATAAACACATAAACAAGTATACACTTTAGTGTAATTATTCGAGAAGCTTACAACAGATGCACTGACGTTAGTGTGGGTGTGTCTAGGAGTTATAGTTCAGCTTATACTAGCTGATATTGACATTTTACCGATACTTTTCTCATCACCCGAGGTAACATTGTACAAAAAGAACATCCCGATTGGAATTTTTTTTATTGCTGTGAATGGCGAGACGAGCATGCCGTTCGCCTGATGGTAAGCGATGCGACCGCTCATGAACAGTAGCAAAACCAAACAACACCTTGAATTACAAAGCAATGCTTGGCATTCCACTGCGCTCGCCATCTTGAGACATAAAATGTTAAGTCTCAGTATGTCCAATAGTTACTTTGGCTACAATGTCCTTCAATCCGAAACACAACAGTGCATTTAAACTGCTGTTTGACGGGAGAAATAGACATTGCGGTGGTACCCACCCAGGCAGCGTCTCACATATGAGAGACCTACCACCAAGTGGAGTTTGGATTTTTGTCAAAATCTCAAAAAGGAAACAATTTAGTCTTAAATCTTTTGTGCATCCCGTATAGGTGCGAGTTCCTGCTCAAATAAGTTCCCGAACCGGATCGTAGTTCAAATTAACAAGCGGAAAAATGAAGGGTTTCAAACAACGTTGAAAACTAAGACCGCGATATTTGAAAAAAAAATGCCTCGGATATTTATTCAGTATAACCTTGAATTAAATATCAATATAAAAAATCGTACGTTAAAAAGCAGAACAACGCCTGGTCAACTATTAACACTTTTAAAAATGTATTACAAGCTTCTAATACTTTATTCTCTTTAAAAAGTTAATCTAACTTGGTAATCAGTCACATTTTGTCAATTTTCATTTCATAAACTGTCCATACTAGTATTTTAATCCAGGAATTTGCATGACTTGATAAACAGATTTACAGGCGTAAAGCCTGAAGAATCTGCGGTCATGACCTCACAGACTACAACCTACACTACTTAACCTCAAAAATAATAAATAACATCAACATACCAACATATTTAATCCCCTCCGCCTTCATTCCGTCCACAGCTCGCTGCAGCACCTGGTCCTTGACATCAGCCAGCTGATCGGGCGTGATGAGCGGACACGGACAGTACGCGCCCATGCCGCCCGTGTTGGGGCCCGTGTCCCCGTCGCCGATGCGCTTGTGATCTTGCGCGGGGGGCATCACTGATACCGTCTCGCCGTCAGTGAAGGCTAGCACCTGGGAGAAACAAATATACCTATTGATCATACTTATCCATCATACTTATTTCCACCTTAAAGGCCGGCAACGCATCTCCATGCCCTATGGTATTGTAGATGTTCATGGGCGGCGGTGATCACTTACCATCAGGTGAACCATACGCTCGTTTTCTCCCATAACAAATATTTATATATATAGTCCCGGTTCAACACAAGTCATCACAAGATATCGACTGCTAATTTCCTTGACCTCTCCCAAAGCTTTCCATATTGAGCTGTTATTGGATAGCATCCCATTTCCACCTTATAAGTACACATGTCGAAATAAATATTTGATGAATAGGTATTTCGTATACACAAAGGCGTTGTGACGACCACTCTGATATTTTAGCCACAATATATTGTGTAAGTTGCTAACCAGCAACACAAGAGAAAACTCGTTATAGTAATAGACCAGAGGCATCTAATGCTGCATCAAACAATATTTACAATAGCAAGTCGCAGTAAATGCTTTAGAGCATTTTATTTTTGATGCCTTTTATTGTCATTCAGTTCTTCTCTTAGTAAAGGCCTATCTTTGTTAGTTTCGATACTAAAATGGGAGGCAGGGTTAATAAATTAAAGACGAAAATATTTTAAGATAGTTCACTGATAACAATAATCTGCAATTTAAGATGTATGCAGTCGAATCGAGTTACAATGACCTTTCAGATACCAACGAAATTGAGAATTTAAAAAATAACAAGCATAATTTAAAATAGCGGCGAAATATTCTGATAACATTTCGATTAATCGCTTGTTTAGTATACCACATTAATTAACAAAATTCGAAATTGTATTTATGCATTTTAAAAAATACTTCGTAATGTAATATTCTCCACCATCCAGGCTACCTTTGCGCCAAATTTCCCTATAATCGGTTCAGTAGTTTAGGTGTCAGAAGGTAACAAACCTACACTTACCAATACATATCCGTGTGCATACCCAAGAACCAAATTATATGAACCTATCATTTTAATTTAAACGAGACATATTATGTATTTAACAAAAAAAACTATATCGCACAAGTTCAAAGTTAGGCCTAATCATTAATTTTTATCGGCAATTAAAAATATTTATAGCAATATCTGCGTTAAATTACGTTATCAGGACCCCTATGAACAGTATGCTCTTATCTCTCTTGTTTATGTGAATTATTGACTAACAAGATGTAACATTGTCTCAAAGTTTCTTTAGACGTGGAAGAAAAATATTTTTACATGGAATTTTTATACGTACGACGTAAATAAAGCTCATTAGTGATTACTGATTAAATTCGACTATCTGTAAATAATAACAAAACCGCATTTAAATATTATATTCATGTATTTTGGACGAAGAAGTGTCTTCTTTCTAAATGTGTTTTTTTTTTTATTTCAATGAATACGATACGAGCATAACATTTATCTGATAGTAAGCGATGCGACCGCTTATGAACAGAAGCGAAACAAAAAAAACACTTTGAATTGCAAAGTAATGCTTGGCATTCCACTGCGCTCGCCATCCTGAGACATAAGATTTTAAGTCTCTATATTATCTCCAGTAGTTACTCTGGCTACAACGTCCTTCTAACCGCAACACAACAACGCATTTACACTGCTGTTTGGCGGTAGAAATAGACATTGCGGTGGTACCTACCCAGGCGGCCTCTCTCATATGCGATACTAGGCTACTATGAGTATTTCAGATGCATTTTAGAGTCCCTTTAATAGAGCTTAATGTTAACTATTAAGTATAGTTGATACATGTCCTAAAAATGCAAAAACAAATACGAAATCATCACTTACAGAAACTTCATCTCCTTCAAGCAACTCTTCGATGACCACCGTTTCACCAGCGGTTCCATATTTAGCGTCAGTAAGAATCTCGTCGACTGCCTGACAGGCCTCTTTCTTGCTGGAGGCTACCACCACGCCTTTACCAGCGGCCAAGCCTGATGCTTTCACCACAAGCGCAGGGTATGGGGCACTGGAAACACATAGGGATTTTAGCATCACATCGGTGTCATTAAGGTTGATGAAATGTTTAGTTGTTTTTAACTTATTTCAGACTTTAATGTAGAAGTACATGCAAATGCTGTTAAAAAAGGTAAAGAAATAAGAAATTAGCTTGCTACATGAATAAATATGGGCTTCAGGTTTTATTTTGGGTTAGTGTCAGGCAATATTTTTAATCACTAATAACAATTGTTTTTGTGTTTTATTTTTTCAAAATTCATTTATAATACTCCAAATTCAAGGATTTCTGTCGCAACGGTCTACGGAAGGACTTCGACATAGGTGATTAGTAAATTTCTATTAGTACACAATTTTTATTCTTACGAAATACACTTCGTGCAAATCGTGCTTCGTGATAATCCTTCATGTTACTTTATTCGTACTAATATTATAAATGCGAAAGTTTGTGTGATTTTACGCTCAAACTGCTAGACCAATTTTCATGAAATTTGGTATGGATACCTCTACCTTTTATCTCCACAAAATGTAGCCTTCCCGTGGGATGTGCAAAGAATTAAAATATATTCAATACACTTCTCAACTCAACGGTATGAGATGGGATGTTTAAACTTTAAAGTAACGTTGAGCATGAATATTTAAAAAAAAATTGTGGAGTTTGGTTTTATTTTCTCTTTTCTCTTTTTGACGTGACAACGTCTTAAATTAGGTTGCGGCTGGGAGTCACTTATGAAAAAGTGTAACGCCCGGTAACGTTACGATGAGTCACCGAACGAGAGAGAGGCCCGCCGAATGCCTTGCGTCTCTCTCCCACTCAACTATGATCGGTCTGCCGCGCGCGCAGCACTAGAGAATTAGGCGCATTGAATCGGCGCATGCTTGTGTCTCTGTCTTTGTCTTTCTCGAACGTTCTTGGCGTTGGAAAAATAAGAAAGCGTCACAATACAAGTTCACACGTGTGGTTAAAGTATCGTCAGCTGTGTCTGTAGTGAAAATATGGAGTGCTTAGATTCGTCATTTATCATTTACAACAACTACAACAATAAAGGTAAATAATTGTACACTGATATTTCATTATCGTAAACTATGATTGATTGATTAATTGTTAGATTGACACAAAAGTTGAGAAACTGAGTTTATAGGTTATGTCATACTATTGATAAATGTTGATAGTGTTTTAGTAAACAAAATATATTTCTATAGTTAAAATTTGTGCAATTCTTATTTTCATTCAATTCCTTGTTCCTATTGTGCAATTTAATTATATTCATATCAATAAATATTCTACCGAGAAAAAGACGTTGTCACGTAAAATCTTCGCCCGTAAAACCGACTTTACAGGCAACCATTTTTTTTTTTCATCACGGGATCTAGTTCCTGTGATTCTTAAGTGGAATGGTCTCCAAAAATATTTGCACCCAGGCGAAGCTAAATCAGAACGCTAGTTAATAATAAAATAGGAAGGCCATAAGTATTTTGAACTTGTATAAGTACAATATTGACATAGTTTTGCGTGCGCGTTATTGTATAACACGGATGTCTGTTTTAGAATAATGTGTTTTACATTTGAATCATTTCGAAACTAAATTGACTAAACTATTTGTCGGATTTCATTGCGGTTTTTTATAGACATATTGTATCAAATTTCCCTTTCAGTTTAAAAATAGTTAAATTGCAATAATCTTTGACTAAGTTTCTTTACTTTGCCGGATTTTTTGGCTTAGACACGAGTAAATATTTGAATGTCCTAACTTTTATCTGGGGACAGGGTTTCGGACTTTTTATTAAGAAGTTTGTTATTAAAACATACCCGATTTACATAGGCCATACTGATCAAATCAATGTTTTAAATATATAAAAGTAATAATAGTATATACTTTTTATAACCAAAACAAAAACAGGACACATAAGTAAGATATAACTTATCTTACAAATGAAGTAAAAGTATATTTAGATGAGAGTTAACACGCTGGAAACATTAAATTGACATTGCCCTACATTCACGAATAAAAAGAGAAATAATAAGTGGACGCAACGATAATAAAGTACTCGTGCGCGGGTCATACAGTGCGACAGATAAATAGCCCGTTTCGGACCTACAGCAAGACACGAACTACTCGCATGATATATCTATATCTTATTGTGAGTTTCTTAACCTGTAAGGGACTATGCTGTGACCATGAAAATTGACCTATCCCAAGTTTTCTTTATAAGGGAAAAGTGTCTGCTGTCATTATCATTTTTAGCGATTGAGAGTTCAATGCTAAACATAATATGATCTCCAAAAATTTGCACAAGTTGAAGTGGCCTGGCCTTGACTACATTATGCTGACGGAATATGAAGTTCCGTCCAGAATTTTGTATTCAAATAACACCTGATGGGTTTCCCATTTTAATATTTTTAAATGGGTGCAGTACCGGCGACCTACCAGATAAAACATCGACTGACGAGGGATAATCTTCCTTAATTTTTAAATCAAGACTTCTATGCTTTCCGGTGGTCCATTCCGATACCCAAGAAAAAATCAACCCATACGTATCTCTTTAAGCACATGTTATCGTATGTACTTACGTAAAAAATATTATCGTACATTTTTATTCATGAATAAATACACTGAAATAAAACATATGTGCTCCGCAACTACGTAATAAGATATATTGTGTCTTGTGTCCTGGGTATCAGCAACTGAGAGGGGTATTTCGACCCCACAACACCAATACTCGAAACGAATTTGTGTTCTTCACAGAAGCATTTCTCTAAGTGCGGGAATCTAACCAATTATATAGTTTATACATATACTAATCTATATAGTTTTACATACAGCCTCTTACGATTTACTCTAAAAACCTAATTGCACAATTAAATACAATGTAAATTACCTGTTTATAAATTTTTTCGCTGACGCAGCATCAGTGAATGACTTGTGTCTGGCAGTGGGTATCTGGTACTTGTTCATGAATTTCTTGGCCCAGTCCTTGTTGGCTTCGATCTGCGCGCCGGCCTTAGTGGGGCCAAAACACGGGACACCAAATGGGGCCAGGCCATCGACCAGACCATTGGCGAGAGGATCTTCTGGGCCAATGATTACCAGGTCGATACTTTGTTCTTTGCACCATTTTGCGAGTGCCTGATGATAAACAACAAAATCAGATTTTTATAATTGTTATTACGTGAGGCTAAGTATAAGATATTTACTTAACAAACTAAAAACAAGCTAAAAATAATTTGGCAAAATTCTAATGATTTGTAGATGCATTTTTGTTAGTGACATACTTGACCTATGTTATATGCATTTCAATGAACTTATCATCCAGGCTATTCATGGGAATTATTGCTATTTCAAATTAAAATCACCACCTTGTTATTTTTGAATCCTTAGCATGCTCATATTTCTGCTGTTTCAAAATACCCATCAGTGGTTTGTGCATGCAACACATTTATGTGTAAAAAGAATTGGAAGTAGTATTTAAAATAGATTGTTTTCTAAACCAGTCAGTTATTTTGTAGCATTCTCAGGATCCAAAAACCTGCCACCTTATGGCCGAAATCAAATTGCACAGGAAAAAGCAATGTCTGTGTAAACAGTTAACATGAAAAACATGATAGGATATCCTGTCTAATAAATCATATTTAATTATTTTCATTTACACAAAAACAAAATAATTTTTTTTATTCAACTAATCTTTATATAGTCAATAGTTCATTGATTACATAAATAAAATAAATAAATAATAATATTCAATTAACAAGTTGGATGAAAATAGTTAGTATGTATGGCTAAGAATATGTTGTCTGGTGGACAAATGTTTATGAGACTCTCCATTAATATGTGAGGGCTCAGAGGCTAACAATGCAATTTGTTATTTCTTAAAATATTTTTTAGTCTTGGACTCATTATGTACAACAATATCCCTGATTGCCAGTATTTATAGTTTTTTTATTTATTAAAAACATTGTTATATCTATACATTATGAAATCTAAGGTCAATCAATACAGCCCATATACAGTTCAAATGTATACATTTTAAATAATCTGAATACTCAAAATTTTCTATATTGTCTACTAAACACTTTGGGCAAGTATCATCATCATCATCATAATATCAACCACAGGAAGCCCACTGCTGAACATAGGCCTCCCTAAAGGATCTCCACAATGACCTGTTGGAAGCGGCCTGCAAGTATTGCTGTTGGGCAAGTATGGTAATAAGAATTTGTGAATTTATTTTGTAAATATGTATTATTTTTGAGTTATGTTCACATAGTAGAAATTAAGTTATTTAAGGAAAGCAATATTTATGAACCAAAAATTCACCAAAACCTCTGAAAAATATTTTCAAATGACCCATTTTATATTGATGTGTGACTGTGTTTATTAATTAAGATATTCCTATCAGAAAACAATAAGTATGTTGTGCATAGATTTTAATGGGCATATGTAATAGCAGATAACCTTTTGACACAAACTCAAAGATAGTTCACAACATAATATTCATATTCCATTTGAAAATAAACTTCATATATTTACTTCTAAGGACAATGAATTAGATGATGTAAGAATAATTAAATGATTAGACACATTTAGTTAAATGGGTTTTTATACAAATAGGTACCTTTTTTTTTAATGGTAGAAAAAGACTGAATAAAAGTTGGGATAAATTTTAATTATAAGGATAAAAATGTTATTTACTGTGTGATTTAATAATTTTATTATTTAGTTTTTAAATATGACTTCATTACAATTTGTTCAGGTTGAGTTGGTCAAATATTTTTGATTCATCTTTCAACATTGGTGGGGTCACAGCTGTGCCATTCATAAAATATTACGTTTCAGATTTATTGCTGAAATATTATGTTTGTTTTGTGTAAGACATTCAGGGAACCATGGTCTTAAACATATGTTTAGAAAAAAAAACCTATTTGAATTCAAATCTTATTTTGATCGAAATGAAGAAATAGTATTAGATAGTCTGAAATCAGATATCTAAAAAATATACTTACCGGATAATCCTTTATATTAAGTTCAACACTCTCTACTTTATTAGTAGTTGAGATTCCGACGCTACCCGGCGCGCAGAATATGCGCTTCACATTAGGAGATTCGGCTAGTTTCCAGCAAATAGCATGCTCCCGACCTCCACTGCCCACCACCAGAACATTGCTCTCAGTCATTTTATTTTAAAAAACCACTTACTAACTTAGCCTTTTTATATTATCACGTGTTGATGTTTTGTTTTATCTGAATAATTACCTATCTAAAATGACGAAATTATCGTCTTTTTGCGTTTATTGGCTTTTATATTTGTACAAATTTTAAAATAATTTCTTTCTAATTTGATTATTTACGGATGTTTTCAAATGAACCACTTGCGCCGCAAACACGCACAAACTTTTAAATGACGTTGATAAGTTGATATTCTTCTAGAGATGGTCAACTCGATTTACTAACTCGAGTTAACTCGAGTTGTGCCAAATTCGAGTAAACACGAATTGAATTCTTCCTAACTCGAGTTTGAAAATCGCGGTAAATGAACGCATTTTAGTACCAAAGAGGAGCAAATATGCATATTTGAAATTCTTGCTTTTACCATGGGAACATTACATTTTTCGGTATACATAGTATCCCATACGATATATCAAGGTATTATTTCAACTCGAGTTAACTCGAGTCGGGTTTATCCCGAGTTGGCACATCACTATATTCTTCATCCACCGGTTACATTGGGTTACATCAAGAAGCTTATACCCAAATGGAGATTGCATTCCGTATATAAAAGTGAAGCACAAAAATTTGATTGCTATCCTTTTCTTTCGAGTGACAATGAATGAACAAAAAGTCATTTTCATTCATTGTCACTCGCAAGAAAAGGATAGCAATCAGTAGCAACGTCATTCGAGGTCAAAGAACATCGGTCACGTCCATACATTTTGTGACCTGACAAAGAAATATATTGTACACAGCTGGGATATAGTTTATTGTGTTGTATAGTGCATGAGGAGTGATGTCCAGTTACAAAAAGATTTCTGCAAAGCCGGAGATTTTAGAGTATTTCATATATTTGTAACTCTTTAGGTTACGATTAAACTAATAAAAAATAGCACATTATAATGTCATTGTCATTGTCAAATATACCTAATGTAGGGTGGTCTTATGGTTATCAGGTACCTAGGAAGAAAATTGTACTAAATCATAATGATGGCTTATTAATTACTATGTTCTATAATTTCCCTTGTCATAAAACTAATTAGCTGTTGAATATGGTGTACACCATACCTGTGTTACCTTAATGTAATGAGAGAAAGTGTAGTATTTTGCTGTCATTATTTCGGCAGAATTTTATCAGAATTTATTAGAGACTGTTTTGAGTATTTTTCGCTATTCTTCATAGTTTCGTATTTGTCCATCCACACACACCTATATGTTAATATAGGAATATAATAAGCAGTGGTCACAAAAATAAAACACAAAATAAAACGAAACACAAAAACATTTTTTAAATGTATTATTTCTCATCTTCTCTTATTACAATAGAACCTAAGAATTCTGCAGGGCCAGCAACATCAAAGTCATGACGTGGGCACAGCAACATTACTGTGCGACGTCCTACTACACAATTACAACAATACTTAATTATTCCATCTCTGCTTGATTTGGAAGTTTTGCATCATTGTTTTTCATCAAAACATACACACTTCCTGTGGGAACTCCAGGATACTAAACCATATTGACTAAATGGTAAATAGGATGCCTTGTAGATTCATGGCTAAATAAAAACTTCGATTATCGAATCGAATCGAAATGAGTATAATAAGACGAGTATTGCATTGAACACAATGCAAAAATTGTTGAGAAGCACATTGTTGCTCCGAGTTCATGTTGGAAATATGGTAATACTTCACACTTTAAACCAAATCACAAAGCGTTAGCGTTATACAATGGTTAATCTTACAAAGTGGTCAGAAATACAAGGGTATATCGGAGGCCGTGATTAAAGTCACAAATATAAACAGAGAATTAACAGTAGTCGTAAATCGGAAATCACAAGAAACCAAAATGACAGCGCAAAGAAAAGTCATGTGTCATAGAAAATGCCTACACTTTATTTTTAATTTAGTACTACCTTCAACGTTGTAGTTAAAACCTTATTATAAAAGAAAGTATGACTGATGGAACGCACTCGTATGCGTTCAATATTATTAAGAACAGGGGCGTGCACTCCTTGTAGGCAGAAATGCAGTGCTTTACTTGCCATTCACAGATATTTTATTATAACGTTCGTACGTTTTAGATGACTTTAATTTATAGTAAATAAATGAATAAACAAAATATAATAACTTAAAAACGCCTAATATTTTATAAATAGCACCTATTTGCAATTACGCATACATTATGTTTGCCACGCGAAAAGCAAGCAGCGCTGCAAAGCAAAATAATGTACCTAATCAACCAAGTAATGCCGCCGCGTCCCGCATGACATTTGTTTGCATGTGTGTAGTAATTTTGGTGTCCGTGCACAGTCGCAAACGCACAGACGCATGAATATTGAAAGCCGCGACTCCTGCGGCAGGCCTCGGAAGTTCGGCAGTTGTCGGGAGTGATCGGAAATGTTCGTTGCCTATAATCCTAGTAAAATTAATAGGCGGGAATCTAATAAATCACCTATGCACATTATGCATTTTTGGTTAGTACCTAAGGTTTTATTTGTTTAAATAGAAATGTTTTGTGTTTCGCGGGGGCCATATTGCTTTTTTATGTGTTTTTGCGTTGTTTACAATTTTATACTAGTATGTTTGAACATTTGAAAGTGTGTACATTTAACAGTTTATTACTAAGTTTCGATATTAATTGTAGTCATTTGCTTTTACTAGTGTGTTTGTTTATTTTTTCAAATGTTATTTGATCGTGAGGTTTGTGTTAAAAATGTATGTTTATCAAATGAATGAATGAGGTGGCCGAAATCTTGCGTTTATTTACATCGGGATAGGTATAGTAATCTCAACTAACCGGAACCTTGAATATGTGAAAATTGAAAGCTGACTAGGTGAGTTTTTTTATTTTACTTTTTAGAATTTCTTCCGCCGCGACGATCGATCGCTGTTTTGTCTGCGTTGCCGTAGAAGATGAACATGAATAGTAGTACATCCAAGACTTGTTATGTTGGCATGGTTTCCGACTTAGAGATCCCTCGCGTGGGTGTAGCTATGCTAAAAAACTATAAAAGAAAAAGTTTTTGTCACCGAGTACTCCGCCGCATACCCAGTGTCATAATCCTGTGCACGCCGCTGATTAAGAACACTTTTAGTTTTTCTTTTTTATCCGGGTTTTTAAAAATAAATTGAAATATGCATTTTGACTCTAATAGATTATAAAAATTTTTGATGTATCATTCATAACTGGTCCCGTTCATGGTCCATTTTCGCCGATGTTCTTTTTGTGCTTCACTTTTATATACGGAATGCAATCTCCATTTGGGTATAAGCTTCTTCGGTTACATACACTAGTGCTGAGTTGTTGAAGGAAATATCGATTATCGATAATTTAATACGATAAGAACTAAGGTGAACTTGAAATGCAAAATTAATTAAGTAGTAACGAATATAAGCAGTTTATTAAATTTATTATAAAATATTACTAGGCTCTCATCGTTAGAAGTTGTGCACTTTATTTTATCAGATTTACTTTAATCTGTGGTTTGTGCATCTTGTTTTTTTTTTAAATATAATTGCCGAAGATAATAAAGACTATAAGGCGCTTCGTGTCATAAAATAAGTACATAACATTTTTGTAAGTGTTATGACGCGTAATATAATAAATTTATTTAAAATGCCAATGAAGCAAATTTAAAAGGTTACAATATTATTAATGGTATACATATTGTACAAGAAAATTCCCGCAATTGCAATAAAAAAATTGGAACGTTACAAAATGGCGAGCTTATTCGTTCTTGTCATTTTGCTGTAATGCTTGCGCGCTGTACAAAAACTAGTATTTTGTTGCTATAAAATGGCTGACACCGGTTCACGTATGAATTTTGCTGCGTTAAAAAGAGCAGATCCGTATGTAAAAGCAATAGTCGACAGTGCTACGCATGTTGCGCTTTACACGTTCGAAGAGAACGAATGGGAAAAAACTAACATCGAGGGCGCTTTGTTTGTGTACAGTAGAAATGGAGAGCCGAACCATAGTTTAGTGATTATGAATAGGTTGAACACGAACAACCTCATCGAACCAGTGTCGAAGGGAATCGAATTACAATTGAAAGAACCTTTTCTGCTGTACCGAAATGCCAAATGTCGCATTTACGGCATATGGTTCTACGATAAAGAAGAGTGCGTCAGAGTGGCCACGAAGCTAAACACGTTAGTAAAGGAGTCAATTAAACAGTCGCCGGGTGAAAATATGGCGCAAAATCCCGTGTACAACACGTCGACGTCGTCCAGCCAGCCAGTCGATATATTTAGCATGCTGAGCAAGGCTCAGGACGACTTCAATTCAAATAAAGGCATGGTTTCTAATAAGAATGAGTCTACGCCTTCGCGGGCATCAGACATGGCATCGCAGAGCGTGATGGACTTCTTCGCGAAGGCGGGAAGCGGAGCTGCGGCGCAGATGCCTGCCGTGTCGTCGTTGCCGTCGCCTGGTATCTTTGGGCCGCGGACGACGGATGCGCGGGAAGTGCCGCAGCTTCTACAAAGGCTCATGAGCAATCCGGCGCACTCGGTCGAGCACATAGAGAAGCAACAGCGCTCTGTTACTCCTCAGGAGGGACAAAACTCGAATGGGAACATAACTGTGGACTTGGCGATGCGGCAGCCCTGCGTGTTCCCACTGAAGTCGACACCCAATGAGAAGCAAAATCAGAGGATATCAGGTATTAAGAAGGGGTTGGATGCAAATGATTCAAACGGTCTCATACCTTTGGAAAATGAGTTGAATTTGATGAGAATGTCATCGCCAAAGTCCACATCACCCCTGGCTACATATCTCAACCAATCCCAGGATATTGTTCATCCGGTAAGCTCTTTTAATGGTAGCAAAGTGGATGAAATTGGAATATTCCCCTTGATTGACTCTATGACCACTCAGCAGAAGCCTGCCCTGATGCCACCTACCATGTTCACTGCAAGTACCGGTGGTGACATCCAGCCCACTCCAGAGCCTCTCACCAGGAATCAGTTACTTCAGGCTTTCAACTACCTACTCAAACATGATGCTGACTTTGTCAACAAACTGCATGAGGCTTACGTAAAATCTTTTTCAGAAAAAGCCTTTTCTGTGTCATAAAATTCATTGTTCATGACAGGGGTCGATGTTGCCGGCCGCTAATAATGTACAGTTGTAATTTGAAGTGTAAAATCTCCTATAAAAGTTGTGTCCACCATCTAGTTTTGTAGAGACTCATTATTTGGACAGAATATTTTATAATAAGTTTTAAACTAAAAAAATGTGTCATTATAATCTGTATAGAGAATGAATTTTAGTGACTTGTCGCCTTGCAACAGGCGGATCTTGTAAACAATTCCTTAAGCAGCTATTTGTGATATTTCTATTGGCTTCAGCTTAAGGCTTCATGCAAAATTTGACTTAGATCCAACATGATATAGATTAGCAAATATTGATTTGTAAAATATGAACACAAATTGAAGGACAATACTTATTTCTATCTCGTAGAGATGACAGAGCTTTACAGATACATTTGTTGCAATTAAATTACAAGAATAAGGAGATGTTTTGAACTTAGACATTTGTTTGTAATTTATATAAGGACTGCAAAAGATTTGCTATTTGTTTACAATGTCTACATTTTCATAATCCGTTACTGAATAGGTGTCTCGTTTTCTAATTTTTATGTATGTGAAATATTTTTAAATTTGTAAAATTTTGCAATAGTTTTCATTTAAGTTTCTACATATTTTCCTACTTAAGTTTTCAAACAAATTTTAGTGTCTTTTTTTCAGTCAGTGAAAGACTTTTTCCTGTATATAAGACAAATTTAATTGGTTACATTACATAATAAAAAAGTAACTTTATTTGATTATGGAGAAAACAATTTTTTAACTTATATTTCTCCTAAGAATCAACTTTATATTTTACGGATGTATTGATCATCCAGGATAAAAAAGGACAAACTGGGAAATGCCTTAATTTCCAATGGGATTTAACACCTTTTCCCAATAAAACAGCACCATTTTTATAAAAATGTGTGCCAATGTTTTGCCAAAACAAACATCATTAGAACACGGTCAGATGACCAGGACTAACAACTAGGTTTATAAATGCGACACAATACGAAAACCTTCTCCCCCATGACTTGTGAAAATATAGAATAGTATTTGACTTTACAAAAATTATGAATGACATAATTCGCTATAAACAACAATAGATTGTACTGAGAAGCAACGCTAAATGAAGGTAGATGAACGTCTTTGGCCTAGATAATAATTCATTACCTGTGATGAATGCGGATCACGATTGTTACGAATTTATCAATGTTCTACAAGCTCCCATATTTCTTGTATCTAGTTCCGGCGTAATAGATTTTCGACAACTTTCCGTTAGAAATATATCATCAAAATAGTCTCAAATTAAAGGGTTCATTGAAATATAACATCTTTTATTTTACTTTACCTACATTTAATATGCAATTTTATATTCATAAAATATATTTGGTGAGATTCTTTCCATCACTGAAATCCGCCTCATACTTGATAACTTACACATTACACGTATTTGTATTGAAAACTGATCTGTAAAATTGTTTAATCCATGGAGATTTTTCAGTTTCAATTATCCTTTGAATAAAAAATGAAGAAAATTCTATTAATTAAGCTCCTATTATTTAATACACTTAAAATTATACGTTCGTACGTACATGAGCAAACATTTTTTTAAATGTAGGTACAACAGCAGAAAAAATAAACAAATATATTTTTAAATCGATTTAATATCGCTATATTACAAATTGGTTTTGCACTTTAAACAACCAGTTGAGACCACAACATTGTTACACAATTTATTGTTTTCAACATAGAGGGTCGCCGACATGGGCGTACTTTATATTAGACATTAATCTGTA
This sequence comes from Hyles euphorbiae, assembly GCA_023078785.2. NCBI lineage: Eukaryota > Metazoa > Arthropoda > Insecta > Lepidoptera > Sphingidae > Hyles > Hyles euphorbiae. Next base: position 15,571,723 of record CM041036.1, on the reverse strand, counting down.
AACATTTATAAAATTTTTATACATGCCATTTGAACATTACAACTACGGTACCTACGATTGTTAGTGATACGAGCGGGTTGGTATATCCTGCCTTACCGCGCTAGTTCTGTAGCAACTTCGTCGGAAAGAGCACTGACACTGGGACTTCGTTGAATGTTCCATCATGATGATTTCATCGCATACATGAAAATAGGTCAGTGAGCCTCCAAAGAATCTCTAAGAACTGTTTTATAAGACGAAGTTATGTACTTTGAAACGCACACAGTACGTACCGTTGTTTCAACATTCAATCGGTGATCACATGGAAATATAAACGAATGGATTCTGGACACATTTCATTCATTCTCATGTAGATGTTATTTACAAAAACTTTCCGGAATACTTTTAGAAAAAATAATAAGTGAGTTATGCTTGCATCTCGTCATATGGTTATTGTGCTATGATTTTTGTGTATACAATATTTAGGTACATCGTATTACGGCCTCAAATGTTATGTACGCACGATTAATAGTAGAAATTCTATATTCTAAATTAATTATTAAGAAATCTATTCGCAGTACAAAACACCCGAGACCTCTAATGAGTGGGCAAAATTATATCAACAGAAACATTATTTTTAATCTCACTTCACTAAAAGTCACCCTGTGATTTTTAAACGGAACATTCCCTCATGATATGCTACGTATTTACATAAATTAAATTACCATGATTTCATATTCTATTGTTAATTACTTAGTGACATCTAAAGTACAGATTCTATTGCAGTAACATCGTGATATTTTCTTCAAAAGAAAAATGTTATAAATGTTGAATGCCCTCATAATATTATTACTTAATTATAAGCAGAGTGTGGGTTTTTATCGCCTTTGTCTTCATTTATTTAAATACACTTGAGTTGTGTATATTTGTCTGTTTCCAAATCGGACTACAAAATACACCAACATCCTAGCTAATTTATATTTGTAGGTTGTATGTAGGTTCCATATTTCCGATATTAAGTGGAGGTTTTGACAAAGACCGTCCAGACACTGGCTGATTACACACGACTAATTATAAATCGCGCGATGTTTCTACACGCAATGTATTGGCGTAAAATATTTCACAATGCGCATATGATTTCATGCGTAATTTGCGACTTTCTGGGCTAAATCAAAACAATAAAATCACTAAACCACTCAAGATTGTAAACAATGCGATGGAAGAAATGTAACATGTTTTTCGTGATTATTGACTGACTGATTTACTGATGCCTTTTCTGTGTTATAATCGAGAAATCGGGAGGTAGTAAGCTCGCAATTTCGTATTTTTTAATAGCAAATTATAATTCTAGGAAGAAATAAGACATTCTTTGCTAATATTATTTTTAAAAACAACCCCGGCTTTCTCTTCAAAATATTAGTCTTGTTTTTTTAGACCAACATATTATAAATTTTCTGAAACTCTTCATATTAAGATTTTCATCCAATCGCAAAAAAATTGAGATACATTTTCAATTATAATTTGCTATTGATATCATTCCGCGTTCAACTTAAGTATACTTTAACGAGTCATATTCATCAAGGACCTAAATTCTTAAAGCTTACTTTAATGGTGACTCGTCGTACACTTGGTCATCGTGATAATTTTACAAAGTAATTATAATAAGAAGTGACGTGACTTTCCTGAAGGATTCTAATTACGTGTCAGGTATTTATTCTTAACTGATCAATACTAAGGAACTTATTCAATGACATTTTGGTCCGTACGAAGAACTTATTGTGAACAAAGAAAAACAATATTACATGTATGTAGTATATTCGTTTCAAAATTCTCTAATTTTCAACGTTTTTTTACATTGTTTACAGATCAGTCACACCATGTAGATTGTACATGCATTGCTCTTCATTTAATTGTACTAGACACAAAAACTTACCATCTCAACTATTTGGTTTAAAAAACGATCATTAATTTCTATATAAACAATTTGTTATAACTAATAATTACATACATACTATTCCGTCAGGAATAAAATTAAGTTGTCGACTGATCGAGCCCGACGTCACGCATCATGTAACATCCTTATAAAACTCTACAATTTTGACGTTTTGTTCGTAATAAACGTATTATATCTCCATTTATATGTCTCTGTACTTAATATTTACTATACCCCTGTAATAATTTCAAAACGGTTCAAACCCTGAACATTTCCACTGAACAATACTGCGGTGGTGACGTATATTAATTTTCAAATTGATATTTGCACAATTGTTATAGTCAAATTTCCTATTCATAATTGATCAAATAATTAAATGCACGTCTATTACGAACAAAACCGCACGCAACTGTCTGTGTACAATTTGTACATGACTGTAATATTCTCTAGCCTATTGTTGCACTTGCACTGTCATATTGTGTGAACTGTGCACAGGGCGCGTCCACGCTGCGAGTCGCCGGCATTTTAAAAAACGCCCTACAGCGACCGAAATGGTTGATTATTTCACGTAGCTTGGCAAATAAACAGGCGCCCAGATATACATAATATATCAACAATTTAGACATCGGATTAAATTTAATACAGCCAAAGGCACACTAGTTGATGATACATCTAATGTTATGTAATTACCAACAATATCAAGGGACAGTAAGATACGGCCAATAAAACGGGGCTTTTTTTACACCTAGTCTGGGGAAAGATTATGAATGGCGTTTTCAAAATTAAAGAAACGGAATTTTAATGGCTACTCAGTGTTTATTTGCATCGCCACGTGTCGTATAATATACCATTGGCGAGGTCAACGCGGTCTTGGTGATTTGCCGACTTTTAAATGAAAATGAACTGCTATTGCAATATCGAAGCAGGCTGTTGGTAAACAAGAAACCGATGGGAGAAGCGATTTGGTACGTCTAAAGCGACTAAACACAAATTAAAACTAAGAGATCAGCGTTGCGTGTTCAAAAATAGGCAAACCACGTAGAAACTGTCCATTAAACATAATATTTACAAAATTAATTCACTGGTCGATGGCTTTGTTTGACCGGTTTCCATATTGCAGTTTTATGTGCGAATCCATTATTGTTTTTTTATCCTTAGACTATAATATAGGCGTGTGGGCAGATAATAAATTTTAATGTTATAAAAACTCTACGAATATTTATAAAAAGTGTGGACGCGTCCTAATATTGTTTATTTCAAAGAATGTGATTTTATTTTGGAAACTGATAAACAAAGCCATGTACATAGTTAACGAAGTTAATATTTCAGCATAAATCCAATAAGATTGGATGATTAAATTACGTATCAAACTCATTTTACTTAATTTCACTTGAGTTTATCAAGGATTGTATCTGTGAGACAATATTTATGGAATAAACTGCTAAAATAATAAATTGTCGCATAGTATAACCCATGTTTGATATTGCATATTTATTTTCGAGTTCATTTACTCCATCATACACGGTTGAGCCATTTTATAAAAACTGTTTAACTCATTACTTCATGAACAGAAATGTTGGAAATTACATTTCTTTATGTTAACATTTTCATAGACTACTTCAGAATTTTGCAGTTTTTAATATTTTGTAGTCGTTATTTCTACTGAAATTAATGTTTTCTTTAATTGCATTGAATGACGAAACAAGCATACCGATCGCCTGATGATAAGCGATACGACTACTCTTACTGTAGCCAAAGCAAACACCTTTAATTAGAAAGCAATGTTTGGCATTCCACTGCGCTCGCCATCCTGAGACATAAGATGTTAGGTCCTAATATGTCCAGTAGTAACTCTGGCTACAATTTCCTTCAATCCGAAACACAACAGTGCAATTACACCGCTGTTTGGCGGGAGAAATAAACATTGCTAATGTAATGGTGTATACCAACCGCAGGTATTTTATGCTGACCAAAATTGATGAAAAATGTAAACGATTGTTGCTACACATTGGGCAACATTACATGACATAAATTATATTATCACATGTTGCTTAGGAACATTTGGAAATGTTGCTCAACAAAAAATAACAGCGGATTGAATCCACCGTAAGTCAACATAATCAATATTTAGACTTCCTTAAATATTATACTGGTTTCATTTAGATATTGCATGCAAGTAAATGCAATGGCAGAAAAATGTTTTATAAAATGGCTAGACATTTTAAAATAAATTTTAATGTTCAGTTTTCAATTGAATATATTTAAGTACATTTTATTATAGCTTACAGTTACAATCCCCTTTAATAAACTTTCTGTGGATCATTTAAATATTTGTATGACACAGGATCTAATAGGAACGCTCTACAAATCAAACGTATTAATTTATATTTAAATGTATCCTAACGCGCAATCTATACAAAAGTAAGCCGGGAACGTGTCAATGACCGCACGCGTCAGCTGATTTTTGTTCGTTTTACATTGCGTTTCTAATAAGAAATGTTTGATGTGCAAAAACAAATTAGTATTTACGCTTTACTTCATTTCTGATAGTGATAGTTCTACTATGCATTTATTATTGCTTTATCGCTTTAATTAAAATGCTCACGGCCTTATTCATAGACAGTTTTAAAAACTATTTTAGTAATCGAATGTTTTGCCCCTTTCGAACAACTTTTGAAATCAGTTTGGGCGAAGAAGACAAAAATTTTGATAATTAAAATAGATTTTTGAACTGTCATGTATAAAGCAGTTAGTGTTTTTTATTATTTAAAGTAAGTTTATTTTGTATATTCAATCTTTTTGAATGGTTTATGAATTAGTTTATTTGTCACGTATTACAGAATCAACTGTACAGTCGGGCATTTATTTTAACATTTTAATTATTCCGTACAGTGATAAAACAAGTGATAACAAATGTAGACTATACCCAATATTAAAAATTATCATAATTCGTATAGATTTATTCAAACATTGTTAACTCTTCATGATTTTGCATTGCGAATAATTTTTGAAAATATTAAGACCATATTATCGGCTATAAAATAAAGCTGCCTTGGACATAAGTTACATCAACAGAAATTGTGATGTGGGAATTATGTTGGATCTGACATTGGAGCCAACTTTGATGAATTAGAAATAATTTAAATTGAATAGCCCATTTAGGAATAAGGAATAGTAAGCACCATTTTAGTTCCACACCAATTTAAATTTTGATAGAATACAATGCACCTATAATAAAAAAAATCAATATAAAATCAATTTGTTTGAATTACCTTTTGTATTTTGTTAAGGTAAAGATTATGGTATTCAGCATACACAACTAACTTTTCATTCAGTGAATTATAATCTTATCAGGAATATCTAATTGAACCGAACAACATAACCATTATTATTATTTTGTTATTCTCAAAATCAGCCCCAGTGTCATAGTCAACAATATAGAGTAGCGTAATAAAAATATGTATATATATTTTACATTAATGTCGGTCTTTATCGGCTCCTGATTTCATCTATAAGAAAGGTTGTGGCCCCACTGTCACCTGGTATAGTAGAAATAACGTACAAAACACTAATTCGGAAACGTGAATACTCGTAGCTTGATTGTAAGATCGCCACTTGCATGGATAAAAAGTACAACGCCAATAAAAATTGATCAATGGTAATGATCTGCAGCTTTTGTTCAATTTCTCCATGCATAAAGAATATAAAAACTGAGATTGATACTGATAGAAAAAAAAAGGAAAAAAATTACATCTACGCCAAACAACACACTCAATTTGGCTAGAGCACCGGCGCACGCGACTGGCTCGGTGTTTGTCATGGATCCTTGCGACGCGGCGGCCACGGCGGGACTACACTACAGTGAGGCCTCCACCTTCCATGACCCACGCACACACGGCGTTTCAAACGCCCCCTACATATGTAGGTAACTCTATATACACGCTATATGTATATCGTGACATTCACTTGTTTATTAAACAAACTTATACAAAAGAAAACAAATTATTCAACTATAATTACAAACTAAGTTTGAATGGGAGCCCCGGGGGGCGTAACGAGTGGAAAATAATAAATACGTTGAGGCGACCCGCGGCGCGTCCTTCATTTGTACAAAAGCCGGTATTTATCTGCAAACAGAGGGATTTTGTTCACATATATAATATTTGACAATTATTACCTCTATTGTTGAGAGGGATCCACACTAGGAGTTTCACAGATGTAGTTTTTAGAATACATGCAATTTTGACAGCCTTTATGTTAATATAAATAGGGTATATTCAAAAAAGCATTAGTAAGTTAGCATTAGCAGCGGATTAGTATGTTGAAGTGGCAATAGGTGGGGCACATAGTGCCGAGAACTGATGGGGCCAAAAAGTTCTCGAATGGAGGCCACGTAGCGAAAAGCGCAGCGTAGGACGTCCAGCCACAAGGTGGTCAGACAACGTGGTAATGGTCGCGGGACGTCGCTGGATGCAGGCTGCCTCCAACAGGTCTCTGTGGAAATCATGGGGGAGGCCTATGTTCAGCAGTGGACTTCCTGTGGCTATGATGATGATGTATTTTTTAAATTATTGTATTGTCATCAGTCCTGGATAAGTATGCAATATTTCGAGACAATCCGACGTTTTGAAGTGTACTAAAATCGACTTCAAGGATTCCATTACATACATACATACATACACTCATATACACACACACACACACACGCACACGCACACACATTCACATACATACAGGCGAAGTTAATAAAAGCGTATTTTGATTACGCTTTCACAGGCGTGTGGTGCTCACCGGTGGCGCGGTGGTGCGCGGTGGTGCGCGGCTACCACAGCCTGTGCAGGTGCAGGTTGCGCGACAGCACGGAGCGCACGTCGTGCGTGAAGCGCAGCGCGTCCAGCACCGGCAGCAGGCTCAGCAGCGCCACGTCCAGCGGGTCGCTGAACCACGACTTTATCGGGATCGCGTTGTCTGCAAAACACGATGGGTAGTGTTATATTACTAAAATAAAATAAAAATAAACTAGCGGCCCGGTCCAGCTTCGCCCGGGTACAAATAGATTTCTGTACAATAATATGTACGTATTATACATATAAACCTTCCTCTTGAATCAATCTATCTATTTTAAAAAACCGCATCGAAATCCGTTGCGTAGTTTTAAAGATTTAAGCATACAAAGAGACATAGGGACAGAGAAAGCGACTTTGTTTTATACTATTCGCTGGGTGCGAAGTATAAGGTGGGGGAACCACGAAACGATCGCAGCGCGCGTCATGGCCAAAAAAGGAACTATCGGTGGCGGACGCTGTCACTTTTTACTAGGGATATTTACGTTTTTAGTAAATAAAGATGAGTCACGAAGCTTGCTGCGTAGTTAATTGCAAAAACAATGGCAGAAATAGTGATAAAAAATTCTACAAATTTCCACAGGCAATTTTATGTAGTATATCAGAGCCGCAATGTGTTTACACCTGCAGCTCTGATTGTACACACAATCACATTTGGGACTCGTAATATGACGGCTAGAATCAATCTGTAAAAAAATAATTATTTCGTTAACACCTACTAATGGTTTAATATATTACGTACTACATCAAAAATTGCAAAAACAGTAAACAACTGCTAACATTCAAGGATGTTTTGTATGGCGTTGATGTCACTGAAGTTTGTCGAATAACATGTGCTTCAATGGTGTGGATCATAGCATCTTCATATTTAATTTCTTTCACATCTTGCACGTGTTGAGCTAAAACTAATTGTTTTCCTTTCAATGTTGTTTGTGGTTGGAAAATGATGTCGTGTGTGATTGGTCGGAATCCAGTTTTTATGATTAATTTGGCCATGTTTAACTGAAAATACATAAAAGGATGGATTATTGAGAGCACAAGCACTCATAAATAATCGTCTGCTATTTATATGAAATGCATTATTCGATGAAATTTGCTTATTTCTTTACTTACTTCATACATGACGACAGCCATGAAAAATCCGTAATGTACTAAGCGAAATCTATTGATTGTGCCATTTTAGACGAAAAATAAAAAAGACTTACCTTATATAGATTTAGAATATTTATTGGAATAAATGTAAATTACAATCTGTATCTGTATCAGCCCATATGTATACGTCCCACTGCAGGGCACGGGCCTACTCTACAATCGAGAATACGATTGAGAGTGGTTAGGCCATATAGTCCACCACGCTGGCCTAGTGCGAGTTGGCGGACTTACATACCATAGAAATTTTTATAAATCGCTATGGTATGCAGGTTTCCTCACGATGTTTTCCTTCACCGTTTTAGTGCGTGGTGATTGATTATCAATACACACATGACTCCGAAAAGTGACTCCGCGACCACCGTGAACATGTAGGCAGCCGCGTCTAGTCCGATAACCAACAGGCCACCACGCACTGTAAAATACAATATTTAATTGTAAATTACAATATTTAATTAAAATTGTTCGTTTGTAAATAACTCGTCGTAATGACAGCCGGGCATTTGACATTTCGGAGGCCACCGTAGTTGCAACCGCTAGTTGGCGCTGTCGTCGCGCACCCAGCGAATATAGTGATGCATATGATTTAGACTTTATAGTATAGGACGAGGGCGTAACGCACTGTCATAACGTCCCATAGCAGTAAAAAAGGCGCTAATTATATAGTAATAAGCCTCTTTATTCTTTATTAACAATTTTAATAAAAATAGTCCTGTAAAAAAAATACCAAGTCTCGCAGCTCAGTTTTTCTACCGCAAAAAGTTGTAAGATACATGTAATACCAAGCCTCGTAATATAATAAACCTCGTTATTATTTATTAACAATTAATAATAAAGTGTCATGGTTAGTTAATGAGTACACATTTTTTTCTTTTTCAATAATATTTAATTTAATTTTGTAGTTGTTAGTCTCATTACTTATTTTTACTATCAGAGAAGAGGTTCTCTTGGGGAGGCCTGAAAACGCTAATTATAATTGAATTTAATTAATTAAAAATTTGTTCATGAATTTGGAATGTACAACAATGTAAGTGTCAACTATTCACTTAAGGTCAAGGAGATAATTTCATTTGCCAATACATGATTTCAATACTTTAAAATGTAAAAAGATAAAATCACCTGGAAAATCCCGGTATGCGCCGGGCGAATTGTCCAGAATGAACACTCTGTTGAGGTCGTCGCATATCGACGACAGATTCTTTGTGTACGAGCCGTGCTCCGCCGTGCAGTGTTGTCTGCAATCAACAACAAATAATGTTTAATTAAATACAATTTGGGTGGTATGTGTGATATATTTTTGATTATTTAGATACTAAACATTAATGAAATATTGGTATCACTTTACGATAGCGTTCAATCCAAAAGTATGAATGACATGGAACAAATGTATGTAATTTCACTTCTTAACAGTTTTTAATTATCTCATATTGCTAAACACATTGAGAAGAATTACACAAGAAAAAGAAGAAGAATGAAGAAACTTTTGTTTCAGTGATAGTTTGTTACATATAAAGTCCCTGAGATTATCAAGAGCCCTTTGAATTAAACAGTTTTATTAATGTTTCATCATCATGTATATTTGCTCATTAGTACTGATAATCACTTTCAATAAGGTTCGCCTTTGCCTTCTTCGCCTTTAAGTCTAATGCAATAAAGTATAAATTGCAGCGACCTATAAAACCTCCTCCGGAGTATACCCCGTCCGTTGTCTAGTTTGTCGGCCACCGCCGCGCCGTATATCTCCATTGAAGCTGTGAACACCACCAGCTCGTACCATTGTGACACCTGCAATTAGAAAACAATTATATCAACACTTTTTTATTTTTTATCGTGATATGGAAGACTTACAACTATATAAAAACTTAAAATAACCTCTAGAATAGGAGATTGAAAACCAATAACAAGACTTCACTTATAGTAATATTTCATGTCGAAAAACTCGACGATTATCCTTACTTATAATCGCGACAGTTTGTATGTATGGATCTATAATATATGGATTTGTTACCCATTGACGCAAAAATTATAAAATGGATTTTGTGTTTGGTATATTGGTTTTATCTCAAAAATGTAGTGTTTCTGTGGGATGATCAAGTAATACAAATATACATATTTGCTACCCTTTTTAACAGACTTCAAAAAAAGGAGGAGGTTCTCAATTCGACTGTATGTTGCTTTACCTCGTTTCTCTGTACTGTGTGAACCGATTTCGATCATTCTTTTTTTGATTGAAAGCTGGTGCTTGTTGTTTGGTCCCATAAAAATATGGTGAAGATCTGATGACTATCTTTGGACCTGGAGAGGGGAACTCCTTAAAATTAAGGAGAATTGCAATGGTTCTTTTTGCATTACGTTCATTAGAAAAGTTAAGTTACAGTGAGAGAGGGAAAAAGGGGTGGGGGTGAGGGGGAGTGGGTGATAAAATTAAAATACACGTAGATTCTAATATCTTCGGCAGCTTTTAACCGATTTTAGTGATTTCTTTTTCATTGGAAAAAACGTATTGACAGGTTGATCCCAGGAATACAACATGAAGATCTGATGATTATGTTCGGACCTGGAGAATAGAACTCTTCAAAATTTAGTAGGATTCCAATGGTTCTTTTTGCATTAGGTTTATTATAAAAGTTAAGCTACAGTGAGGGAGGGAATAAGGTGTAGGGATGAGGGGGGGGGGGGGTGATAAAATTAAAATACACGTAAATACTAATATCTTCAGCAGCTTATAACCGATTTTAATGATTTCTTTTTCATTGGAAAGAACGTATTAACAGGTTGATCCCAGGAACATAACATTAAGATCTGATTATCATGTTCGGACCTGGAGAGTAGAACTCCTCAAAATTTAATAGGATTTCAACGGTTCTTTTCGCATTGGGTTCAGTATAAAAGCTAGGCTATAGTGGTTGAGGGAAAAAGGGGTAGGCGCGAAGGGAGGGGGGGGGGGTAGAAAAAATAATAAACATGTGAATATTCCAATATCTTTGGCAGCTTTTAGCTGATTTTAGCGATTTCATTGTCATCGGAAAGAACATATTCCTTATGGGGACTAAATCTTCTTCATTTAAATGCCTATCAACACTAAAAAGATAAAAATAACTAAAATTTTTAATAAAAAAAATAAAAACCAACTTCAAAACAAAAATCCACTAAAAACCAAAAAATAATAAAAAATAACTACCACTCCAAAGCAAAAAAATAATATTTATTTCATGGAACTCGTGCATGTTGATTAATTTGCTTAATGACTTGACTAGCCAACAAATCAAAATATATGCGTAACATATTGAAGGCGGGTCGCCAAGTACCAAACATGTAGGAAGTATGCCTTATATTAATTTAAATATCTACATGTTTGGTACTGGGCGACCCGCCTTCAATATGTTACGCATATATTTTGATTTGTTGGCTAGTCAAGTCATTAAGCAAATTAATCAACATGCACGAGTTCCATGAAATAAATATTATTTTTTTGCTTTGGAGTGGTAGTTATTATTTTATTATTTTTTGGTTTTTAGTGGATTTTTGTTTTGAAGTCGGTTTTTATTTTTTTTTAATCCAAAGAAATGACACTTGAGATGAGACGGGACGGGATGGGACGGGAAAAGCTGTATAATGGACTGCTGTCACATTGCGTTTAAATATAAAACAGTGCGTTAAATAATATGTTAATAATATGGAATTACTCATAAAATAACTTAGCCCGGGCGAAGCCAGGATCCACCTGGACCACTCTGGGAATTAATTGATATTTTTAAAATTTCATTTGTTGTCCGAAATTTCGCAAAACACCAATAGAAGATAAATGACATTGATATATTCAAAACTATTATCAAATGAAATAATCTGTTTCCTGATTATTACATTGCGATAAACATAATGCATTACATATTATTATCTGTTTATCGCATCCGTATAATCAAAAGTCAATCGTAACATTTTGTATCGTTTTGCAAAACTTAAGGTTAGCTAATAATAAAAGTTTACAAATGTAAACCACCTTGACATCATTAGCTGTAATTTTACACTGTAAAAGAAATGAAAATAAGGTATGAAAACTGACTCCGAGCTATAAGGTAAGCTACGAGCTAATGAATAGAAAAATCCAATATCACTTTGCCCGACCCCGGACTCGAACCCTAGCCCTCAGCATTACAATCATACTGTAATACAACTACGTTACCGAGGCAGTAAAAAAGGACATTCTATTTGCCACATTTACCTAACAACTAATGAGGTGAAATGTAGTAATTATCGCATCGATCCTCGACAGGACGCGAGGCGTAAAGTTTATCATCACACCAGGAAGTTCCCGCGAGACCGGAGATAAGACAGTGATACAAGCATTCCTTCGCACCGCTCACTGCCTCCGAACATAAACATGCGCATGCGCACTCATCGTTTACATTAAACACATTACTTTGATCGTAAAAATTACTGTTGTAGAGTAAACATTATTATGTTATTTTAGAGAATTTGTTTCGTTGGTTTTGGATATTGGAATTGGGACGTGTTCGATGCCAAGGTATATACAATATTAAAGATACATTTTTGTTATTGCAGACGTGTATTGAAAGATCACGGGGCTTACCGTCTAGTAGGAACAAGTAACAATAGTTAATCTTGAGTAAAAGTATGTAGGGGAAATGAGGTAATAATTGGACCACTGCAATATTTCGGACTAAAAATGATTTTATTTCAACTACTTTTATCTTTAGCCAAACAGCCATATTATGCCCTTTCTCAAGCCGATGGCATCAAGTAAGTAGTCAATACATGGGCTACGTCGTGCATCTAATAGTCACTATCACTTTTTGATAGCTCCTAATTCTTCTATCGCAAATGTTGACCATTAGCAGGCCGGCATAATTGTCTCCATTGGCATGGGACTGCCGTCCAATGCCAATGGATACTCTGCCTGGGCGGCATTGACACTTTCCATCAGGTGCAATGCCGCCACAATGCCAGGCCAGTATAAAAAAAAAAAAAAATTGGGTTTACTTTAGAATCTGTTCCATGAAATCCTACTTCGCAAATACCAACCCACGGTATATGTTTTCCATTATAATACGTGCAAATTAAACTGCTTGTGCACAAACAGATGACATAACAGGCAAGTGTGAATTTTAGCCCGTTTTTTCACCTTCGACGATGATATTGCAAAAGTAAGGATATAGTCAACTTTTTTTATTTCTATGAAAACAACAAAATCGTAACCACATAACGAATTCTAAATCTTGTAATTCTTTATATTGACCGATTCTATAGATGAAATCTAATATAGAATTCGGTATACTAGTGCTAATATGTACATTTCTGGAATAATTAAATATTGACTAACTGCTTCTGATGGTAAGTGCGATGCAGTCCAAATAGAGTGAATATCACCAAGTCGATATAATTTCTTCATATTTCGCTGTAAAATTAGATTCTTTGGATTTGTAGTTGAAAAAAACTATGAAAAAGTCAGAAAAAGAAAAATAAGAGCTATTGTAAGGATAACTAGGTTACCAAGAATTAAATATTAGTTTAATGGAATTTACTTTGTTAACAATATGATTAAATATGATATTAATAACATTTATATATTATAGTAATATACTGAGTCAGTTGTCATGAGGAAAACGTTTTGTTTTGTTGTAGTGCTATTTACATGTTATTTGCACTAACAAAAAATAGACATTCTGTTAATATAGTTAATGATTACTTTATACGAGTTCCCGTTGGATAAACAAACATCACGAGTTTGAATGTTAAAGCAAGGATATTCTCCAAACTCCAATACTTTGGAAGACAAAATATACCATGTTATAGACACGGTTGAGACAAAAAGTCTTGTGTAAAAGTAGGGTTTATATTTGTTTTATACATTTGTGCATCATTACGCCTTTGAATTGAAACTTTGCACAGTCATTCTACATATCCGCGCCAAAGTTTCTGTAATAGAACTCAATCCACAATCGATGCTGTATTTTTTGCGAATTAATGCAAAACTTCATTTATTAATTATTAACTTCAATTATAATGACGCACTTGTTCCCAGGCGAAACCAGAACACGTCTCTTCTTAGTAAAAAAACGTCACTCACATCTTAGAGAAAAATATACAACGCTAAGACAAATCTACTACATGGGTCAATGCTATAGGGCCTAGGCAAAGCGTTACATAGGGCATGATCCGGAACGAAGTCCGAATGTTGGAACGTTCAAGGTCTGAAGTAAGTCATAAGTTTTCCACTATCCACAATAATACTATTATCTAGGATACTTATCATTCAATCCGAACTTCGAATATGGTTACGATGCGACGTATGATAGAGGATTTGAATATTTTATGCAGTACCTTGGCCACATTCGTAAGTTCTACGTACGATACCCGCTCATTCTCTCAGAAACACGCCATTAAATACAACAGAATGGACACACCCTTATGCAAGTTGCGACAATAAACAAACTATACTCACTATATCCAAAAAATAATCAACATGCGGCCTCTTGTGGACGAAGAAGCGCACCGGGTGCTTGTCTATGGTGACTTTGAGCACGAAGTCTGGCGGCGTGCCGGGCTTCACCGTCGGCCTCAGCATGGCGTCGTGGTGCGAGTGGATAAGCGTCTCATCTAAATCTAACACCAGCATTTTTCTTCTTACTAGACCTGCAATATGATATGGGATGGTCTGTTATAAGTGTACATGATACAATATACAGGGTGGGTTGTAAAATGGGTTGTACAGGATGTTGGAAAATTATGTTTAACTCAACCAAAATGTTTTTGAAGTGCTTTTGATGTCACGTGTATAAATCTAGGTGATGTCAATCCATCAGGATAAGCTGTAAAATGGGATATTCATGTTGGTGGAAAGTTGAAGTTATTAGTTGAATATTAAACCAAATACGCTATAAAACACGCAAAAAATATTTTATTTTTCAATGAGTAACATTTGCGTAAATCTAAGAAACCATATGATGTTATTAAATTACGTACTTACAACACGTTTGTTACTTAGTAATCAAAATAATTTAATGTGGTCAAATTAGCCACCTCAAAAATAAAATGAATATTGTGTACACTAAATGAGAAAATAATGTATCATATAGAAATCTATCTGGTATTGAAATATCAGAATAGCTAATGGCTATAACATTGAATTCAATACTTTTTGATGCGGGAACTGCTGACGCGGAGGTCTCAATTATTGTTCTTATATCCGCTGCAAATCCTTTACATACTCTCACCGATAGAAGAGTTGAAAATGTTCGGCTCGACAAATATTTGTTTCGAATTTTCATTGTACGATTGAAAAGCACGCCGTAGTTTCTGATAACCACGAAACAAGTAACTTATTACTGTGTTGTGGGCATTTAATTTTTTTTCATAAATTCTGTCAGGACACACAGGTGTCAATATTTATTTAACTATTATCACGATTACAATCACTGTGTATTTTTTTATAAAGTTATAAGTTCTCGAATGAAAATATTATTTTGTGATTCAAAACCTTCAACTAATACTATCCTAGTAAAAATTGGAGATCAGAAGTACGCCGCAATTATAATCAGGGGCCAAGGGAAGTTAGTATCTGAACATAGGCCTTCCTCAAATAATTCTTGGAAGCGACCTGCATGCAGCGATTTCCGACTATCTTTACGAGGTCGTAAACAAAGTAATAATTATGTCAATTTAACACAATATATTTTATATGTATGCAGTGATGTTGCAGTTTTTCCTTGTACCTACTCGGTGACAGATAAAACAAGATAGCGTTAGCATACAAAATTTATTGCATTGTTGTGTGAATATGTACATTTAGAAATAAGAGTTTTTAATATCACAACTGTGATACGCAGGTATAGTGTTAAATTATTATTTGTGGCTATAATAGGCCCAGATAAATTAATTGTGCGACGATTTTTAAAAAAAATCGCGGTCTCATTCAACATTACAATTTACAACTCTTGTAAGCTAACATAAATGGTGAGAATTGACACCGAGCACTGAAACTCGGCGAATCTCATAACTTTAGCATGTCTTGAAACCACTACGATATTATTCAGAAACAAAACAAATAGGATGAATCAAACGAAGTTAGTAACATTGGCAGTCTAACTTGTTTATAAGAAACTAGTCTCCAAACCAGTTGTCTTAATAGAAAGCTAGAATAAAATGTGTCGTTTACCCTATATCATATCTATTAACATAGTAATATAATCTTTAACTGCCATACCGTGTAAGACTAAGTGATAAATTATCTTGGAAATAAAAGGTTTGTGGGTTACCTTGCTAAGAAACGTATGAATTAAGCGAAATAGCGAAAACCAATGATTTTGGGCATTACTGATACTATTTAATAAAATCTAAATAATTTTACTCATAATATTACGGAAGTTGGAAATTGAAAGAAAGGAAAAACCTTGTGTTATTAGGATTAGAATTGAAACAATCTTGTTGACATAGTTATCAAGTGATGATTAAACTGACTGACTTATGCTAATCTTTTTACGGATTTTAATACAATAGATAGTAGTATCTTTTAATCTTCGCAATTAGTGTTAATTAGGGAAACTTTAGATTCTACTTTAACTGGACAATATTATGATTCCCATAGCATCATCATCAGCCCATTGCATTCCACTAATGGACAACGTGTCCCAAGGTACGCCAAAGAGCTCGGTCTGCTGCTTTATGGATGCAGTCGCTGCCTCTTGTGTAAGTCGTGCCGCCATCTGGCCAGAGGGCCTCCCATGGTACGTTTGTCAAGACGCGGTCTCCAATCCAAAATGCACTTACTCTTGCGGTTGTTCGTTCTGCGACGTATGTGGCCAGCCCATTGTCACTTCAAACTACTGACTTTCAGAGCTGTCGGTCACTTTCGTTTTCTTACGGATCACTTCGTTCCGAATTTTGTCCTAAAACTCCGAGCATAAACTTTCTATAGCACGTTGAGTGCCTTATGGATTACCAGTCAGTATCCAGGTCTCGGCTCTTAAGTTATTAAATATGAAGGAAACTTAAAATAAAACCCAAAGATCTCTCTCACAAACCGTTACCAACAATATAATGTCTAGTTTTCAGAAACTTACAATCTCACAACACTCAATATGGATACAATGAGTTTTGGTGCATGGAATAAGTCTGTAAATATTCCTTTCTTATCTGTCCTATCCCATGTATAACAATAAGTAAACATATAATGCAATTTATTATAAATTGACATGTTTATTGCATGCATAAAGTTGAGATAAGCACAATGAGTTCAATGATCAGCATTATGTTCTATTGTAATAGTTACTATGCAACACAGAGATATGCTGACAATAGATATTTGAACAACAAGTATGCCACTTTCAATACACTCTTATTTTATTTCATGACCTTGAGTTCTAAATTCAGTTTTTTAGTTACAATGGAAAATAGCCTGTAGGACAGAGATAAGGCCAGCATGTGAGTCACTGCTCGTAACTCTTTAGGTTACAAGCATCTATATATTCTTTGGGTATCTTTAGGAAGCCGACTTGTTGGGAGGCTTAAAGTCATGAAATATACATGGCATCGGACGGCAGTCCCATGCCAATGGAAACAATTATGCCGACCTGCTAAGGTGCCTCTTCACACTACGGCGGAAGGACCCAGGATTGTAGGAAGGAGGGAACACGCGAGAAGGCAAACAATTCCACAGCCTGCCGGTGCGATATAAAAAAGAATTTGAGAACCGTTAGGTTCGCGCCGGGATGGTGTGGACCGTCAAGCCATGGCATCGCAAGCCAGCACGCGTGGTTTTGGTTAGTAATGGAGAGGAGGGGATCAAGTTGAACAATTTACCGACATGAGCGCCGAAGCGTGTCCGTCAACGACTACACGTATTCTACGCCCATACAGAAAGCCGGAAATCCACGAACACAGGTTGCCGGGCAGACCGTATGCCGGAAGCTTGGACAGAAGAACACGGTGCCAGACCCTATCAAACGCCTTGGCAATGTCGAGGCTTACAGCAAGAGCCTCGCCACGCCGGTCATTCGCCTCACCCCAGCGATGCAAGACAAACGCTAGAAGATCACCCGTCGATCGATTTTGACGGAATCCGTATTTTCGGTCACTGATCAACGAGGGATCCTCCAGGTAGCGGACCAATTGAGCGTTTATGATCCGCTCCATGACCTTACACATCACTGAGGTGATAGCGATAGGGCGGTAATTGGTAGGGTCCGACCGATCACCCTTTTTGGGGATCGGTTGCACATTGGCCTCCCTCCAAAATTCCGGCACAACACCTGTGCGGTAGGACGCTCGGTAGAGGCGAGTCAGTGCAGGAGACAACTCGGCTGCACAAGCTCTTAAAACCACCGCTGGTATCCCATCCGGACCACTGGCTTTCCGCACATCGAGAGACCGTAACTCACGCCGCACATCACACTGCCTGATGCGAATATCCGCCATTGAGAAACCGCAATCAGGCAGTGTGGGTCGCGTCTGGGAACCACGGTCTTCGAGGCGGGAATTAGCCGCAAAGAGATTTGCCAGCACGGCGGCCTTCTCTTGCGGCTTGTGAGCCAGCGACCCTTCTGGGTACCTCAGCGGCAGAAGTTAGATTGAACGGCCCTGGCCAAACTCCAATAAGCACGACTGCTAGTTGGGTGATCGGCCAACGCACGCCCAATCCTGCTAACGCGCTGGGCATCCGCCCTAACGTAGGCCTTCTTGCAGGCCTTGGTGGCACGGTTGTAGGCTTCTTTGAGGGAGCTGATATTGGGATCCTTCATGGCGCGACCCCTGATCCAAGCGCGATACGCCGCCTGTTTGTCACCGACAGCATCGGCGCATGCACGATTGAACCAGGAGCGTCCACGGCCCTTACTGGCGATCTCAGAGGAAGGAATGTAATATTCCATTCCAACTCTGATTTCGTCAGCAATAGCATTGGCACTCGCTGGGGGATCTTTACCCTCAAAGCAGTGCTGCCTCCAAGAGATGGATGCGAAATATTCCCGCATACCATCCCAATCTGCCGACGAGTAATGCCAGACCCTCCGCCTAACCTGCACGGGACGTGGAGGTGATGCGAACGGTACTGACGACCCAACCAGGCAGTGATCGGAAGTGCCCAAAGGCGCACTAACGGTCACAAGATACCCGGCTGGGTGACTCGCCAGCAGAAGGTCCGCAGAGAAGGCGCATGACTCGCCACATCCGGGATCCTGGTGGGATAATATATTTTAGGTATTCTGACTATAAGGTACACCACCCTGATTGACACACTTTCAATGGTGACAATGTTGTTAACAAGGGACTTGGGAACAAGAAATCCCAAATTAACTTGGGATAGTTGGTCTCTCTCTAGTAAAATACAGCTTGGAATATACTACATATTATAGTAATTAATATTGCAAACTAAAAATATTAGCCATAAATTATACATTACATTTGTTATAAGAATAACATATATAAATTACGCACAGCAATAAATAATCAATAGCAAGCATATCAAAACTTATAATTCAATTAAATATGTACTTGTAGTATTGACTTATTATATTAGTAATCCTTACTAATATTATAAAGGTGAAAGTTTGTATGTATGTATGGATGTTTGTTACTCTTTCATGAAAAAACGGCTCAACAGATTTTGATGAAATTTGGTATAGTGATAGCTGACACCCTGGATTAACACATAGGCTACTTTTTATCCCGAAAAATGTAGTGTTCCCGTGGGATGAGTCAGGAAACCAAATATACATATTTTCTACTCTTTCAAATTCAAATTGTTGGCACGGGATGTCCTCTCCTACGGAAGGGAAATATAGTCGACGGCACGCGGGAAATATAGTTAGTAGACACGCGAAATAATATGTTCTTGATGTGGATTGGACTCAAAAACTATCTGCACCCGGGCGAAGCCGGGCCCGACAGCTAGTAATTAATAATAGAACAAACCATTTCACTTGAGGAATACAATTTGAATGGGTCTTTTTATAGAACAGGGATCATATCTACCCGATGATGCTTTGGATGAGTGATAAAACTTGTTAGCACATTTATTGCATTTATATAATTAACAATTAGAAAATGTATTTCTAATTGTTAATTATATCTTGTTTTTTGCATGATGTATATGATATTCGCCTGATAACAAAAACATAGGTAAATAACAAAGCAATACTTGCACTTGCAATCCTGAGACATCAGATACTACATCTTAAGATGTCCAATAGTTGCTCTAGCTACATTATCCTTAAACCAGAACACAATAATGCATTTAGACTGCCATTTGCCAGGAGAAATAGACACTGCAGTGATAGGTATCACTGGGTAGGTACCCAGGCAGCCTCTCACATATTGAGTGACCTACCACCCACATACAAACTCTTTCTCCAACTTTGGTTTCGATTATTACTAATTAAGTAAAAGTGTGTTTGACTTGAAGAACTCAGTAAAATTACCTGACAGTACTAAACTAAATATGATAAGTTGTATTGCTTCTTTTATTAGCAAATGAGAAACATGCCACTAGGCAAGTGATCTCATTGCCTAGTCATTATCACAATTTAAAAAATAGGCTAAAAGTACTCATAAAACGTGGGCACCACATGTGTCTACCCATTCTGATTCAAACATGACAATATTATGAAGTAACAGGCAAGAGTTCCTGACAATTAACACTTTATGACAGCATCAAATTTATTTACCAGATTTAATTCAATTAAAACCAGAGGTCATTGACTTAATACACAACTAGACAGAAGGTCAAATGAATAGTGACTGAAATGGCCTGGTTGTTATGACACATACAGATTGACCTGAGGACAACCTTAGTTATGAGTAATTATGTGTCTTATATTTATTACAACATAAACAATAAATACTTCTTAGTGGCTACCCCCTAGTGGATTTCCCCTAAGTGCCAGTTAAAAGTGCTTATAGGTTATAGACAAGCACATTCACAAAATGTTTACTATTTAACTTTTCTTGTTGCACATAGGGATTGCAGTAAAGTCTTATGTTACAGCCAAATAACACTAACAACTAAGAATAATAGTGCATAATTCTTGCTTACTCGCTACTAGCATCTACTGGTGGTTGGATATTTGACGACACCAATGTAAAATTGCGTTAGCTTTAAGAAACATTGCAGACGGCAAAGCCATTTATGTATAGATATTCACTTTTGTATTGTACTGTGATAATAACCATCATATGATGTAAAACTCCCTATCAGCAGCCTAGGTGTCTGTCCTTTAAAACTGCATGTAATACAAGATGTATCATACCAAAGATATGAAACACATATGTCTTTCAACTTATACTCTTATAAGAAAGTGCAATAAGGTAATATAGTAGTCAAATCTGTATAAGTCATCTAAAGCAATAGAATTTAAATGTATTCAAATACATAATACATATCAATGTATGTCATGTTTCACATTCAATCAGTTTCTGTACAATGGTCCAATGGTAGTATTTACTCAAAATAATTATTTCGGATAGGATTCTACACGCTTATTAATATATTGTCCGAGTTAAGACTTATTTATGATTGATTTTATTATAACTCAATTCTATAAAAGAGTTTAATATTGTTAATTATATTTATCCATAATAATTGAAAGGCTTATGTTCATACCGGGGTTTATATTTGAATAATTCTAACACATAATGTATGCATTAGATTACTACTAGGCAGACTTAGAATGTTGTGATTTATAATGCTACATGATGTAGTCTGTATAATTTTCATAGTAAATGTGAACTGTCAACTTTGGGTAATGCAGTATGATGTTACTAACCAAGTAGGTTACAGAAAACTTATGATCCACCCTGCAGAGTTTCTTTATTATAATGTTTTGTTTGCTTTTATCACACACGAAATATAGATCTGAATTGATTAAAATAATCAATATCATGCAAGTGTTGACTTTCGCACACTTTAAAAATACACTGCTTATCAATATTATCTAAATATTTTCGAAGAGCAATATATCTCATTTACAATGTTTATCAGATAGTGTTATAAATTAATATGCATGTGTTTATCGTTAGCTCTTCGTGAAATTCTACTTAAAAAGATAGCCACATACTCCAGATATAAATTGCACATTGTACACTCGGGACTAAAGGATGTAATGTTAATAAAAACTGAGATAAATACTCACTCAGCCTGTGTCGAGATACCGGCGAAAGTGGATATATTTCATACTTGACGGACTGGTACTGTGCCAACTGAAAATCAAACACCACGTGAGACGTGCACTCCACCGTGTACAAACTATTGTACATACATCACAACAACCATATTATAAACTTATTCTTCATATTTACCGCTCGATATTGCTTCTTAAACATATAACAAAAACAACTCCATACTTTAGATGCGATCAGCATGAACGCGCGAAGGCCCATTTGCAACCTTTTCAGCATTTGAATAGCTTAAAATATGGTCACAAATACACAAATTCGTTTAGTGTTAAACGGCAGCGGTCCAAACGGGATCATTGACGGCGTAATTCAAAACAAATTCAACAAAATTAACAGCCGAAAACATCTAAACCGCCATGACATAATCGACCCAGTTCGCGTACCATAAACAAAACAGACGTTCCCTTTCTCTACTTTATCAATGGGATTAGTGACGTGTTGTATTGTTATCATAAAACCGGTTTTTGCTAGTGACAACAAGCGATTGTCTATGCTTTGTACTGTGATCCGATTTCAATGCAAGAAAGAAATTGATTAAATAAAAAAATAAAATATTATACCAGAGCGAACATAGGGCACAAAATCCCTGCGGGTTGTGCTGGTACGGGTAACAGAATTCACGTGTGCGTGTACATGGAAACCCAGTGAAGCGAGAACGAAGATAATGTTACTGCTTAGGCTTGAAAGAGACAGAAACAGATGGAGCGGTACCCAGTGGTACCTATGGCACCGTTCATTTTTATTACTCTAGTTTAGTATTTCTATGAACCATGATTCTAAAGTAACTCAAATTGAAATTCAAATTATATATTGTTGAGCTTATAACGTCGGTCAAAAGGTTAATATAAATGGTAGCACAGAGGCTAGGAAGCCCACGATGAAATAAACGGAGCAAAGTCACGCGCGCGAGATTTAAATTTGGGGGAAATGAAAGGTAGGTATTCAAAGAAAACGTACTCTTTCAAACTCGAATCGGTGGCCTGGGACAGAAGAGGGCAGGATTGCATGCTTTTCGTCATGGGATAGATTGATGTCGACTGGATTACAAAAACTATCTGCATCCAGGCCATGCCGGGCCGGCCGCGCGGGGACGCTAGTTCTTAATTAATTATGTTTTTGACTATTACAAAAAGTATTATACTAGAGCGGACATCGGGAACAAAATCTGTGCGTAGTCCTCTAGTATTAGAAGGGACACTGCAAACAAAATGTTTGTAACAAGATGAAGGGTACATTCTATTTCTGTCTCTGTCACGCCAACGAAGTAACATTATCTTCCCTCTCGCTTCACTGTGTACCCTTGCGCACGCACCATACGCAGAGATTTTGTTCTCGTTGTCCGCTCTAATATAATACCTCAATGCAAAAAGTAAAACATTTATGTATATATTTTAAGAAAGCATTTATTAAATTCACATTCTTATAACAAAATGTACAAATAAGTCTTAAAAGTAAAGACTATAAACGATTTCCAAGAAAAATGTACTAAAAATATGCAACGTATAAAATGTGAGATGAGCTAGGATTTAATACAACCTACATCTTTAAGTGTAATATTCTACATTGAAAATGCAAAAAGTTAGTTTTAGCTACTTCTTGTGTTCAAGGGACGCAAGTAACTGTGACAACATTTTAGAATTTTGACCATTAATTTTAAATTAGGTCCAACCCGCAACAAGGCAATCTTAAAATATTTAAACACGATAAATATTATATCTACATAATTATGATATACTTAAATACATCGCACATTTTGAGAATTAAATACATATTTTTTTATTTTACCACTTAAAACTATCGATGGAATGTACTTATTAAATGTTTAAAACATTAAATTACTGTTATATTTGTGCCGAAGAAGATTAGATGAAACAAAGGCATCTACAACATGTATGAAATATTTTAACAATTTTGTACACATGACGTAAACAAAAGGCGATATTTTAATATGTTATTAATTTACAACGGCAGGTTTACATGGACATGACTGTTAGCAATAGAAATTGCTCCAACACAGAACCCGGGGCCACTAGGCGGTTGAGCGTCAACGCCCCGCCGATTCATTCTGCAGGTGTGTTCTTCCAACCTCTCGTAGACATCAGAAGGTATTCTAGACCAGTATGACAAGTGATTGTCAGTTTCAGCGCTCCACAACTTCTCGGCGACTGCGCTAGCTCTCGGCCAAACTCTGAAAGAAAAATTATCATAGTAAATTAGCGCCTTATTACGTATCAGGTAAACTTATTAATATAATAAAAAAATAAAAATTAAAAAAAAATATTGTGGCAAGAGTCGATAGTAAAATGAAAGCATCTGAACCCTCGAACGTAGACGAAACTGGGACAGGAACAATAAATAAAATTGTAAAACCTAAAGAATTAACCAAATCTGTCAGTTAACGCGAACAAGACAACTTTTTTAAAACATGTTAATGGCGAGACTAGTATGTCGTTCACCTGATGGTAAACGTTACGACCGCTCATGAACAGTGGCAAAATCAAACAACACCTTGAATTACAAATTCATTGATTGGAATTCCACTGCGCTCGCCATCCTAAGACAAAACATGTTAAGTCTCAATATATCCAGTAGTTACTCTGGCTACAATGTCCTTCGATCCGAAATACAACAGTGTATTTAAACTGCTGTTTGACGGGAGAATTGGGCATTGCGGTGGTACCTACCCAGGCGGCTTCTCACATATGAGAGATCTACCACCAAGTAAATTTCATTTTCCATTTCTAGTAAATTGTAACCTATCTACATGATGGCAACAAAATAATTTTCAAAATCATATACCTGCTAATAACATTGGCGTCGTTGACAACTTCTCCCCACATGCAAGCCTCGCCGCCGACGATGTTCTCCAGCTTGGCCTCGCTGTTGTACCGCCGGACCACCTGTCGAGGATCTGCTGAGTAGAAGTCCGTCCAGTCGCCACCAGACTTCAGATGGTCGAGGTACCACGCAGACGAATATATCAACTGATGACCAGCGTCTAGAATCTGTAATTTGGAATTTCGTTTTGGTTTATGATTTTATTCTCTAAACACAATGGGAAGCAGAAGCTAAAACGTATTTCTGATATATTTTTGCATGAATAATGAAGATACCTCATGATGATAACTAATTTTACCACAGATTACTAGCAAGACCTGTGTTTTATACGAAAAACTGTTTGAAGTCCTTAGAGAAACACAAGGTGACGTAAAGATTAAAAGAATGGTCTATTTAATACCGTAAAGATAATATCAAAGTATGAAGTGTAGTATTATAAATCATCAGACTATTTCAATCATTGAATAATTTAAAAGTAATACTTACAGAGAGCATTTCATTGATGTCGTTGTTTTTCCAAACTTGGATAATGGTGTCGTTTGAAAGGGGAACATCCTCGTCGAATACTTCCTGTTGGTAAAAATATTCATATTAACTGGTAAATTGATGTTAATTGATGATTAAAAGAGGATTTATATTTGAAAAAATATTTCATAAAGATATAGCGGGCAATAATGATGATTCGATTAGCGCTAATTCTTACACATAGTACGATTATGTTTCTTTGTTTAAATATCTAACATTCGGTTTTTTTATTGCAGCGAATGGCGAGATGAGCGTGCCGTTCGCCTGATGGTAAGCGATGCGACCGCTCATGAACAGTAACAAAACCAAACGACACCTTGATTACAAAGCAATGCTTGATATTCCACTGCGCTCGCCATCCTGAGACATAAGATGTTAAGTCTCAATATGTCCAGTAGTAACTCTGGCTACAATGTCCTTAAATCCGCAACACAACAGTGCATTTAAACTGCTGTTTGACGGGAGAAATAGACATTGCGGTGGTACTCACCCAGGCAGCTTCTCACATATGAGAGACCTACCACCAGTAATCGGTTTCATTGTAGATGTTGACCTTCACAAGGGTTTAATGCAGGGGTCGGCAACCTACGGCTCTTTGGATGTGAAGCTGCGGCTCTTTAATTCCATACACTAATACAATATATTTTAAAAAATAGCACTAAAATCTTCATTCATCAATCAAATCAATCAATCATTCTATACTGCCCTCTCTTCTTATCCTTTTCTTATATCCATCCAAAGGTTGTCTGTAAGAAATCGCCTAGGGCGATAAGACCGCCAACTGTACTGTTTAATTTTATATGTAAAATATTGTATACTTTGTCATTTTTTGTGTCCAGTAAAGAATGAATAAATAAATAAATAAATAAATAAATAAATAAATAAATAAATAAATAAATAAATAAAAATCATTTTGGATCGTTTAATGAGGATTAGGCACCATTTCTACCTCTCAGCCACTTGTCCTCGTTTTTTACCGCACCCCTACGCCGTGATAAGCGTCATAACAGATGTCAGTAAAAAATGTGGTTCTTTAAAAACTTAGAAATGTCGTAAATTGTAATGTTTGGCTCTTCCTACTCAAAAGGTTGTCGACCCCCAGTCTAATGTAAAGTAAAACAGTAGATGTTCAATTCTATGGATGATACTTGAATCGTGTGTTATCTTTGATTTCTTTACCTTAGAAACTGTTAAAAGTATTAGTGGTGATACATACTTGCCACACAATAGGCCTGGCTTTAGTACCAAGCAGAGGTATTACGTTCGACATGAACAAGGAGTGGAGTTGTGTCGCCGAGGTCATGTTGTGTTGTGTCATGTAAGCTTGCAGTTCCCCATTTGATTGCCTAAAATGAAAATGTCTTATAATCTAGCGTACTTAAGTAAATACTTTTATAATATACTATTGATGAGCCAAATATAAAAATTGCGCTTTACTACAAATCAATTTTTATCGAAATTGAAGTAGGTAGACGCTTTTAGCTTTATGTATTTTAGGTAAACGTAAGCGATATAATATAATAAATAAAAAAAAACATGTAAACCTCTTTTAAAAAATAGCCAAACTATTTCTCATTAAATATACATTCTATAACTGAAAATGTTTGCTTAAAAAAGGAAACCCTAGCAAAAAATGGGAGCAAAGACTAAAACCTAAAACTTAGTTCTTACCAACAGTCAAGTTCAACTTCGTCTCCGCCCACATGGAAATATTTGTCCGGGAATCGTTCCTGCACTTCCCGGATCAGATCCTGTAGGAGCTTATAGGTTACATTTTGGATCGGGTTCATGGGACCCAAACCAACAAACTGCCCGCCTTCGTAACATTTCGTCAGCATGTTGGGATAAGCTACTCCCCATGAGCTAGTATGTCCTTTAAATGAGAAGAATTGAATAAGAACATTGAGAGATATGTACATAAACGATGAGAAAAATTAAAACTTCCAACAAACAAGAAATCTAAAGGTCCTACCTTTAAACTTACATATTTGAACAAAAAATATTATGGCATAGACATTCGTATATCTTAACTTTATTATAAGGAAAAAAGGTAGATTGAAGGCAATGCTTACCAGGAACATCAAATTCGGGTATTACTCGAATACCACGTTCCTTGGCGTATGTTACCACCGATTCAATGGCTTGTTTATCGTATATCATTGTAGGATGGTATGCACCCATACGGCTGTAAAAAGGAAAAGTCCAACATATTAATTCGGGGTAGTAATATAATATGTTTATTTTAGTATAAGTTTGTTTTGTACTTGCAAATGATATGTCTATAGGCTCTATTCGATCTTTTTGCGACAAAAAACAAGTTAAAGATCTGAAAAGCATAAACTTCCAACCACATTATTTGATGGTTGGTCCATAACTATTTACTACATTCCACGTTAACCTAATCTTGTTCTGTGTATGTGTATTATTTTAGGAATTCAAAGTAAAACCATGAGCCAATTATTATTTAAATGGTTAACAAATAACAAATTAATGTTCCATATGTATTTCGGCATGATCATATATTTAAACAGAAGCTGAGTGATTTATCTAATTGCGTTATTCAGGAGATAAAGGGTTTAATTTTCTTGAATAATAATCACTTTGCAAAATTAATTACCTCAAATCAGGGAACTTCTCACTTTGGTACGGGAAGCTTTGATCGTCTACAATATGCCAGTGCAGCACATTCATTTTGTTCATCGCCATTGCATCCAAAGTCTTCTGTATTTTCCCCAGAGAAATGTAATGGCGAGCAGTGTCCAGTAATAGACCACGATGTAAGTAGCGTGGGTAGTCATTAATTTCAGTTTTATTAACTCGCACCTCCTACGAAAGATGGCGTTATTAAAAATGTATACTTGCGACGATCGCTCACTAATAAACATGACAAAAATGCTTACGAAAGTGACGTCAGCTAGGTAAAAAAGTTGTGAGAAGGTTTCCAGTCCACGCAAAATTCCCCATATAGAATTGCTGGTTAATTGAGATATTGTTGAAACAGTTAGATTATCTGCAATTAAATTAAATGATCTTATTGTAAAATAGAACTACATACGAATTACGATTTTGTTTCTAGCATTCAACTCGGCTGTTTGTAATCTTGCAATCATTAATTTTACAAGAAATTAACTTAAGCCAGAACTTGACCTTGGTTTTACTGTATATACATAAAACACACGCTTATCATTATAAACAAGTATCTGGACGGCAAGTGTACCGACCCATGACAAAAGGCATAATGGGCATATAATTCAATGTTACGGAGCATGGTATCATAAATTATAGGTGCCGCGATGATGCATGTTGCGGAAACTTAACGGCTATTTAACTTCATGTTGTTTATAAAGTTTATTTAATTTTACTCTGCTGAAGATGGTCAATATTATTAATGTTTTCAACGCAAGTTTCAGAATTATTATATTTCTACAAACGGCTGCCTGTTTGATATATTTTATTCCAAGTATTTGGTTTATATTATTATCGGGCATTTTGTTGCAAGTGCGTGGTGGCCTGTTGGAAGTGCGTGGTGGTGGTGTTGGTAAACGGACTAGACGCGACTGCCAACATGTTCACGGTGGTCGCGGGTTCGAATCCCAGGGCACACCTCTGACTTTTCGGAGTCATGTGTGTATTGATAGTCAATCACCACGCACTAAAAACGGTGAAGGAAAACATCGTGAGGAAACCTGCATACCATAGCCATTTATAAGAATTTCTATGGTGTGTATGTCCGCCAACCCGCACTAGGCCAGCGTGGTGGACTATATGGCCTAACCACTCTCAATCGTACTGTCGATTGTAGGGGACGCCCGTGCCCTGCAGTGGGACGTATATGGGCTGATACAGAAGATTCCGTACAACCATTATTTTCCGCTGCGAAAACATTTTTAAGTTCCAATATGCTTGCATTGTGCAATGTAGAATGAATGTAATTTACATTAATTCCCGACCTGATAACTAATTATCTATGTAGGCAAATGTTTAGAAATGGTAATTAGTTCATATTTGGCCCACTTTTTATCTTTATATCTGGGTTATGGAAAAAAATCCATGTCAGTTTTCTATAAGTATATACTATAGGAGTTATTTCCATCAAAGTATCTAAAATAGGTATCGCCAGAGTTTAGAATATTATAACAATATCAACATTAATGCCTGGTGATTGCCTTACCACATAATAATTCTATTAGTTGTTGTTTTATGTTATTTTCAGACAGATCATCTGCGCTTACATCACAATTAAGACACCTCAGAGAAGCAAAAATGTTAAAAACACAACAGCGGATTAAACTAAATTACGAAAATACAAACGATTTAACATTAATTTATTTATTACTTGAGGTTGTTTACCATTAAAAGTTACAATTTTCCTATAACATTCTGTATATTTCTGTTTAACGGGAAATTTTAAATAATATTTACTTTTGATTGAATATTTCGAAGAATATCTGGCGATTTTTTTATACATATCAGTTGTATTGCTTTGTTTGTGTGATTACGAAGAAATGGGGTCAATAAGGTGAGGATAAATTGACATAGTCGTTATGAGAAGAATCAACAACAAACACGATTTATCATTACTATGTTATCATAGTTTTCAAGTGCGGTATTACGTTCTTATCTTATGTGTTACTTTGCTTTTCAAATTTTATATGAACTGATTTGTTTGGTGAATTTCAAATGAATTTAGTTTTTCTTAATTTTGATATAAGAAGTATTTGTAACGTCTAATGCTAGAGTTTGGGCAGTCGCATAGCATCCGAATATATGTAGATAAAGATGTGCGAAATTTTACATTAATGCATACAAACCTTAACTTTTTATTCATGGTCTGATTATATATGCAGGAAATATGTCTACAGCATGGATATGAAATCACACCTAATATCTCATTTATTGGCGCGTTCAAAAATTTTACCTTCTGTCTTAGGTACTCCTGCGTGTAGTATTCGACAATAACAATAATAAAATAATGCTCACATGGTTTGTATAGTTACAGACACATTATTATTTACTACCAAGTAGAACATGTTGATCATACACAAACATATATGTTATTTTAGGTGTCTTTTCTGTTAGAACAGATGTGTCATTGCGATTACATGGACAATACTCAGATTTGCAATATTATTCATTGTTATTTAAAGAATATTTAGTTTAAACGTAGGATGTATATCGTAGATATTCCTTATCAAATGATCGTATTTTCTTTACTTACAGCGTTCATCCATTCCGAAATATGGAAGTTCTTCGCAAGGCGAGGTTAGTTCTACGTTTAGCTCTTCGAGCTTTCCTTGGCGATTTCCATCTGGTGTCACTACATCTTCAACAGTATCCCGTTTCCTTGATGTGAAATAACGTGATCGACGAGCGATACGCTTCATATCTCGCATTACGAAATTATACCTCTCCAATGCTTTGGATAGTATGGCACAATCATTATTTGTGACCTGGAAATATTTCGAAATTTATTATTTTTATGAAAGAAGAAGAAAGAACTGATTTATTTAACAAATTTTAACTGATTTATAGCAATGAATGGGGAGACGAACATCCCATTCACCTGATGGGAAATAATGCGATTTCTCATTAACAGCAGCAAAACCAAACAACACCATGTATTACAAATCAGTGAAACCATCCAGAGATATAAGATGTTTAGTCTCAATGTGTCCAGGAGTTTCTCTGGCCACAATATCCTGGGAACGAGTCATCGTTATCCATCTATATTCGTACACATGTTTCAAGTGAGTATGGGACTGATTTAGTTTAATATATGGGGCTTAGGCCTATCACGTTAGATAGTTGCAGGCTTGAAAATCAAAACCTGCACAATTTATGGTAGTAAGCGACACCATTCATTTTAAAAGTAGTGTCCTCTATATGCCATGCATCTCATACTACTATCAAACGCAAAGTTATACTTAAAATATTTCCTAACGAATAAAATAACGAATACGGAGTCTACTGAAATTGTAAAACAAATTATTTTTCTTCAACACGTTTAGATTTTATCAAAATATAATGCCATGTGAACGTATGTACATAAATCGTATAACATAAACAGTTGAATTCGTTAACGAACCCTATTATTATGCAAAAGTCTTATCACCGTGCTTAATTGTAACAATTTACCGCTATTGAAATTTGTTTAAGCCAAATCAGTATTTTAATTATGAATAACATTTTATTTATATTTTTCTAATCTTTATTCAAATCATCAAGCGAGAAACAGCTGATGCCAAAAGCTAAACTTTTTATTGGTCCTCTAACGATTTTGGTCATGGTAGATTTATAAATTATATTGTACTACATTCCTAGATAATAGATTATCCTACTTCAAAGCCTGAGTGTTGTCTTTACGGTTCAAATCTACTAGCTTTCACTTAGCCACGAAGGAAAGTATGATGGAATCATTACGGCGGATATGGAAGTCGCTTTCTCTTAACAATTTTAACATTACTCCCAAGTATTGTGAAAGTGAAGAAATTTGAATCTGAATACTATAGAATAAGCTACATAGAGAGCATCCAAACTACACGTAAGATTGATGATGCTGGGTTCAGTTTGATGTTTTAAATAACCTTTATTTGGAACCGTAAAAGTCTGACACACCGAGGGCTTTAAGGTACGAGCCTAATGAATAGGCCTAGACCAAAATAAATTAAAATAAGCCTATTTAGATGTACTTGTTTATAGTTGTATATCTTTCATAAATAGGTAAAACACTAATATACGAGACCTCTACTGTAACTGCGAACGAAGAGCAATACTGTATATCCCTTCGTTTATAAGGAATCCATCAAGAATCGCTGCTTAAGGTTGTTGCTAAATCAACATAAACGCGGATCATAAACGCTCAATTGGTCCGCTACCTGGAGGATCACTCGTTGATCAGTGACCGACAATACGGATTCCGTCATAATCGATCGACGGGTGATCTTCTAGCGTTTGTCCTGCATCGCTGGGGTGAGGCGATAGACCGGCGTGGCGAG
Source organism: Hyles euphorbiae (assembly GCA_023078785.2). NCBI lineage: Eukaryota > Metazoa > Arthropoda > Insecta > Lepidoptera > Sphingidae > Hyles > Hyles euphorbiae. The sequence goes on along the minus strand of CM041036.1, from coordinate 15,539,273 downwards.
GCTCTTGCTGTGAGCCTCGACATTGCCAAGGCGTTTGATAGGGTCTGGCACCGTGGTCTTCTGTCCAAGCTTCCGGCATACGGTCTACCCGGCAACCTGTGTTCGTGGATTTCCGGCTTTCTGCATGGGCGTAGAATACGTGTAGTCGTAGACGGACACGCTTCGGCGCTCATGTCGGTAAATGCCGGAGTTCCTCAGGGCTCGGTGCTGTCGCCCACCTTGTTTATTCTGCATATCAATGACATGTTGTCGCTTGGCAACATTCATTGCTATGCAGTTGACAGCACGGTTCATGGGCGATACCACTGCGGGCCTCCAGGTTGCCGTGTCGAAACTGTGAAGGGACGCGAAGATCTTGTCATTGAGCTCAACCGGACCTTGGATCTCATTTCTACATGGGGTTCCAGGAATATGGTTGAGTTCAATGCCAGGAAAACCCAGGTGTGTGCGTTCACGTGCAAAAAATCCCCGTTCTCTCCCCTCCCCATTCTTCAGGGTACTCCCCTCTCAGTGCGGAATGACCTGTGTATCCTTGGTATGGATATCCGCTGTGATCTCAATCCAAGGAATCACATCGAGGGCGTAATATCTGCCACATCACGCAGGGTTGGAGTCCTGAACAGAGTGCGTCGGTTTTTCACGCCCGGTCAGCTTTGCCGCTTATATAAAGCGCAGGTCCGGCCGGGTATGGAGTATTGCTCGCACCTCTGGGATGGATCCGCCCAGTACCTGCTCGATGCCTTGGATGGATTGCAGCGGCGGGCCATCCGCATTGTGAATGATGCAGACGTTACGAGCAACTTGGAGTCGCTACAACTCCGGAGAGATGTCGCCTCTCTAAGCGTGTTCTACCGCCTGTATCACGGTGAGTGCTCTGAGGAATTGTTCAACTTGCTCCCCTCCTCTCCATTCCTAACCAGAACCACGCGTGCTGGCTTGCGAAGCCATAGCTTGACGGTCCACACCATCCCGGCGCGAACCAAACGGTTCTCAAATTCGTTTCTGTGCCGCACCGTCAGGCTGTGGAATTGTTTGCCGGCGCACGTGTTCCCTCCTTCCTACAATCCCGGGTCCTTCCGCCGTGGTGTGAAGAGGCACCTAAGCAGGCCGGCATAATTGTTTCCATTGGCATGGGACTGCCGTCCGATGCCAATGGATACTCTGCCTGGGCGGCATTGACACTTTCCATCAGGTGCAATGCCGCCACTATGCCAGGCCATTATAAAAAAAAAAAAAAAAAAAAAAAAAAACTGCAGTATCTTCAAGAACAATTGACAATAGGTATTGATTTAAGCCTGGGTCATAAAGTGGACAAGTGGACTGCGTTTAAGATGCTCCAGATCTGAATAAAAGCCAGTGCATGTAGCCCAAGGGCATCGTTAAGAGGCCCGAGTCCAGGCACTTAGTCCATTATTGTATTCAGAATAACAATAAGTGGACTTGCATTGTTGAATTAGAGAACGTTAAAAATACATTTATTTTGTTAACAAAACGGTGCAATGACTGAAAACTCCTTACAAGCGGTTTAAAATATAATTGGGAGAAAAGCATTATAACCCAATTGAAGCACTTACCTATGAGAAGCTATTTTAATTCCATTTTTAAGTAATTACGAAGTTGGTGGACTTACGTAAAGTTTTAGCGGCATTAAGAATTTTTAAAATAAAGAGCACCGAAGTAATAAAAGTAACAAACTAATTTAAAAAATCTTATTGCGGCAATTCGCAATACATAATGAATTGGCGCGTAATGCTTCTGGACTGCAAATATTATTAGTTTATGGGCTTCATTGTTATTGACATAATAGAGTAAACTGGGAGTCACATTTATTAGAAATCAACGAATACTTATAATATTGTTTAGTTCTTTATTTCGTTTTCGTATCAATAATTTGTTTTATTAGAAGTATTTTTAAGAGCGACGACAGAATTATTTTTAGCATTAAGAACAAAGAAATATTATTTATATTACTTTAATGTAGTTATTATTAACATAATATAATAATAATAATGTTTCCATTACTCATTGTCGAGTTAAAATCTGCTATTTCATAGTAATCAGTGGTAGTAATTGATCATTTATAGAGGGTAATACAGTAATTAGAGTAATTATCTAACTATATTACTTATTAGAGTGTTGTTATGCGCTAGAATAAACAATTTTAATTTATAACTTATATTAGTTAACACTCCAAGCATTCATTGTATACCGTACCAAAAAATCAATAATTTCAACAAAGTTAATGTAGAAGTATCTTTATATTTAATAATATGCATAAGAAAAGTAATATAGGAATAATTCATAAGACAAAAAATTGACCTTACCTTAATTTTAAAGTCAGCTGCATCAAATGTATAATACGTATCATGTTTTATTTGCTGTTGCGGTTTTGGCCAGACTTCCCCTTTAGTTGGCGGATGCTGTGGCCCGGGCTTAACAATAATCATACTGGCCACAAAAAACGCGCCAAAAATATTAAAAACTAATAAATAACGAAACATTTTCGCGCTTTATCGTAGCGTAAACTGTCTACTGACTACTTCGGAGTCTAGGGTAAAGTGCTATATTATAACAATAAGAATCTCATTATATGTGGTCGGCAGTCATCGATAAGGAATATCTAAGAAAATATCTTTGCGCATTGTAATGATTGCGCTGTTATGGTAGAAGACGTTGTATTTTTTGACAGTGTCAATCATATTAATTGTTTTTACATGGTTTTGGATCAATATTTTTAGTATTTCAGTTTAATCTGATTTTAAATAAATTTAATTTTGCCTGTAGTTACTATCAAATGAAGTTAAAAGCAGTATAGTTACTAGCACTGGGTGCATTATCGGTTTTCTTTTTTACGTGGAGCATCACTCGGTCATAGACAAATCGCGATCTACAATCGAACTTCGAAGATATGTTATCTGTTGCATTGACGTTTCATTTTGGGGGCGGGTATCATTGCAGAAAGATTTTATGAAAAAATGAGATTAATTCTTATTTGTCGATAAAACGTATGTAATTGAAGAAAAAGCAAGAATAAATGTTTGAATCGGAGCACGACAGGTACGTTAAAATTATAATAGCAGTCGTTCTTTTTTGGTGTAATGGTATCGGCTATTAAAGGAGCCACATCCTGTCTTATTGATTGGTAATTCATTTCATCGCCGCTGTTCCCTTTACCTATTTCAGAATGTATTTGATCAATAAAGTCATATGGGGGTAGGCCTATATGATATTAGTCATATACGTATTTCTAATTGTAGTTTATTAAATTAAATCGACGATAAAAGTGTTTTGCTGTAGTCACTTCCACAGAACAACCCGAAATTCATTTGTAATAATTATTTGGTATTATTGGTAGCGGAAGCGATAGTATCCATTTGTGGGCGGATTTTAGTAGCCTTGGCATTGAAAAAAGCAGTTTCGTGACAGATCATGTAGATGAGCAGCTAAATTCCGTTCAGTTAGGGTATTTTAATTTTAGGCCTAGAGGGTACTTTAAAAAAGTCCACTCTACATTCCAATTTACTTCAATGAATGGTGAGATGAAAATGCCATTTGCCTGATGGTGCTTATATGATATGACCCAATATAGACAGTAGTAATGTTTGGAATTACACTGCGCTTGCCATTCTGAAACATGATATGTTAGGTAAGTCTCAATATCTACATCTACATAATATCTTCGATATCACACCAAAGATTTCACCAAGGCTGAAAACATATTTGAATATCACCAGCTTAAAATGTTGATCACCTTAGATAATTTGTAAGGTTCTAGGAGGGTGTGGTTAAATCACCCATATTATATTTCTTTTTTATCATCTGTACTTATTCAGTAGAATTATTTTTTGATGGATGAGCACTGGCATGTGGCGGGTCAAACCAGAGCATAGATTTATTTACTTTTTAAATCACTATGTGTATTTTTATCTTTATCAATTGTTTTGCTACAGTACAAAACATGGGTATATTTGCATATCTTTTTATTCTATTATTTACTAATGTGGGCTAGTCTGATGAGTTAATAGGCCTATTCTTCTCATCGGTGTAGTGACCACAAATATGAGCTTTGAAGCGGACATGCCTGGATTTTATTCCATTGTATACCTACTTTGCAAATAACTTAAGTTTATTGGCATAAAAATGTTATAGGTATAAACCGCCTGTGATGGAGTCAATAGCAGTAATGTCTGCTCTGCCCCTTGTGATATTATATATGTACAGATAAAAAATATCATTTTGACAACAGACAGCAGCATTTACTGAGAACAGATGATGCACAACATTTTGAAAAAGCTAAAGCTAGCATTTTGTAAATGTCTTATTCATGAAGGTGCAGAAAATCCATCATATAAGCCTTCACTAAGAACTTCCATTGTCAGAAGCTGTATGCTTCAAGTGACTGTCTATATCAGATAGGCTTTTTTGTGAATGGTTTTAACCAACACTTGTGTTTTTTACCCACAGTTCCTGTGCACCCGTTCCATAAGCTTTATTAATCTGTAGATTTTTCCCCAGGCCAAAGCGACAATGATCGGGGGCCTGTTCGTGTACAATCACAAGGGCGAGGTGCTGATCTCGCGGGTGTATCGGGACGACATCGGCCGCAACGCCGTCGATGCGTTCCGCGTGAACGTGATACACGCGCGGCAGCAAGTGCGCTCGCCCGTCACTAATATAGCGCGCACGTCGTTCTTTCACATCAAGGTGGGGTTTTGAATCTATGTAAAATATGACTAAGCATAATTTGTTCACGAGGAGATTTTTCTGTTGCCAATAATATTCTTAACTTGGCATTACCAATATTGTATTAGCAGTGTACTTGCTATGCCAAGCCAGGATGATAGATTTCTGTGTAATATTACCTATTGTATCCAAGTGTACACTAAATCATAAATAATGGAACTATGTACTAAGAAAAGAATAATGTAAATTTGACTAATGTTTCTCCAATTAAAAGTAGATAAACAAGCAAGACATTGCTTCAATAAAGAAAAGCATAGGATTTGAAGCTGTTGTGATCCTGGAGAAAATTATGTTTTTCATTTGAGTCACATTCTGTAAAAATTTTAATTTCATTAAAAACATTTTTTATTATTGCCTTACAGCGCGCTAACATATGGCTCGCAGCTGTGACCAAGCAGAATGTGAACGCCGCTATGGTGTTCGAATTTCTGCTGAAGATCATTGAGGTGATGCAATCCTACTTCGGCAAGATCTCCGAGGAGAACATCAAGAACAACTTTGTTCTCATCTATGAGCTGCTTGATGGTATGATACTTTTTATATTTAATCTATTATGTATTGCTTGGATTATCCAAGTTGTATATGACCAAATATGGGACATATATTGTAGCCAATAGATTACAAAGACTGATTGAAATCTTCATAATACATTTGGCCCTCGGTTATCCTATTAAACTTGCATGGCAGTGTCGGACTATCGAATTCTTCGGATTATACAAACCCCCTACAGTAATTTATGGACTTTGTAATGCAAAAATGTGCATATCAAAGTTGTAAGATTCTATTTGCAATATAAATATTGGTGAAACAAAATGTATAGTTTGTGGTGGCGTTATGGGGTATAGACATGTCAGATTACCGGGAATCTATGTAGATAACGACGTATATAAATAACGATGGAAAACCGTCACAGTGATTCACGGTAATGTCGCGTATTACGCAGCTCGGTTAATTTGTACTGTGTACTATATTAACCAAGAGATAACCATTTATTAATTCCTGTTGAGCTAGTTATGAGACTATTAAACTTTAAATTAACATCCAATATGATTGAAGCAAAGGATGTGGGATGATTAATAAGTGTTGTTTCCAGAGATCCTCGACTTTGGCTATCCTCAGAACTCAGATACAGGCGTGCTTAAGACATTCATCACTCAGCAGGGCATCAAATCCGCTTCTAAGGAAGAACAAGCCCAGATCACATCACAGGTATAAAAAGCTTCTAATTGAACAAAACACATTTCTGATTGTCAATGTTTCTGTCCTTGATTTGTTACCAAAGAGCCATGACTAACATCTCCCGAGGATCAGGCTGGGTATTGGATTGGAAAGCTAGATGAAGAATGATAAATATTATTGCCAGACCCATCATATAAAAAAGTTTTTTTTATAGGCAGGTTACCTGATGATAAGTGATTACTACCGCTCATGAACGCCTACAACGCTGGGATTATGTAAATGTGATTTAATTGTGATTGAAAAACAATGGGAAGAGGAAAGGGGTGTTGGGCATATTCCTTGCTTTGGCTTCCTAACCACCCATCATTTGGGTCTTGATCCTAACCATTGGATACTAATATTTTTTGGATTTTTACATGTATTTTGAGTTTCATATCACTAGATATAAAAGAGAATATTATATGAGATATTCTGTTTGTGTAGGTGACCGGACAGATCGGGTGGCGTCGCGAAGGCATCAAGTACAGACGCAACGAGCTGTTCCTTGACGTCTTGGAGTATGTTAATCTGCTTATGTCACCTCAAGGTGTGTATACATACAATTTTGGATATTTTATGCAAGAATTATAACATTTTTGTAATAAAAAATACGCAATGCTCTTAACTTTGGTCTCGTATTCAGTCTGTCAAAGTACACAAGACAATATGTCTGGAATTTGAAAGAGACCAATTTTTTTGCTGGGTTAATTACTATATTGCACATAGAGTGTGTCTCAGACTACAAATTATGGGCTGATTGCTGAGCTTTGGTGTCATCTGCAATAGAAAATTTAATTGAAAGGATACACAATGTAGTCCAGAGGATTAAGATTTCATGTAAAGTTCCCTGTGGTATATAGCTTTATTTACGATTATCCTAGAACGTTAAAGTGCTATGTAATTGATTAACAAATTACAAAACGCTCAAAAAAGATTTTGATAAGTTATACATGTGCTTTAGGATTTGGATATACGCCCACCATATTGATTGCATTGGTTTTTTTGGTGATAGGCCAACACGCAATTGTATTTATTTACAACACTTTGTACACATAAATAGTATATACAGACTATGCCTTAATGATTTTAGTGATTAAGGCATTCATTTTAAGGTTTTTATGGTTTTTTAGTCAGGCTGCTGCTTGTGGTAGTTCTGTATGATCTGATACGTGAGAGGCCGTCTGGCTGGGTACCACCGTAATGTCTATTTCTGCCGCCAAACAGCAATTTAAATGCACTGTTGTGTTTCGGATTGAAGGACATTGTAGCCAGAGTGACTACAGGACATATTGAGACTTGACATCTTATGTCACAGGATTTCGAGCGCAGTGGAATGCCAAGCATTGCTTTGTAATTTAAGGTGTTTGGTTTTGCGACTGTTCATGAGCTGTAGTATCGCTTATCATCAGGCGAACGACATGGTCGTCTCGACATTCTATGCAATAAAAAAATAACACTGAACATCATGTTTTCAGGTCAAGTGCTATCCGCCCACGTTGCCGGCAAGGTCGTGATGAAGTCATATCTCTCCGGTATGCCAGAGTGCAAATTTGGCATTAACGACAAGATCGTCATGGAAGCTAAGGGTAAAGGAAACGGTTAGTTAGTTTCTGTATTTAGTTTGCGTCCTTAACCAAATTTGTAGGAGATAAGTTTTATTTTGTAGTCAAATTGGTGACGTTCTGAAGCCTGGCTTTGCTTGTGAGTTGTGTGGAAACCCTGTATTACTAGAATTTTATTAGAATACTGGAAATGTAAACTTGTAAGTATAGTATGAAATTAAGTAATGTTTGTGATAATTAGTGGTATGTTATTTTTACAATATTTTGAGTGAAACAGAAGTGATTGATGCAATTTGGGCTGACTATTAAATCACTCATTCTAAAAGACACATGGGATTTGTGAGGGTTGTTGATCTTCACATATTCTAGAATCTTGTTAAAATATCAGTTTCACTTCTAGAAATCAATACAACATATTTCTCTATGAAACTTATAATTCGCTGCCAATTTAGTCTACGTTTACGACGTACGACCGAAGATTCAGACATTTTGTAAGTTTGAGGCTTATTCTTAAAGTTTTACGTACATCCGTCGTCGTGTTGGAGTATAGTAAATAGTATAGTTGGAGTCCTCAGAATAAAAATCCTCAGAATAAATAAAAATAAAAATAAATAAAAATATTTTCTCGGACCATTTTCATCTGATGGCACTCTGAAAGCTAGGAAAGTTACCCCACTGTTCCCTAGAAGTGGTGCATAAATACATATTGATAATAATCATTGCATGAAACTTTAACCGTATGAAACGGATCATACAATGTGGGTGTTCTCAAGGCGAAATGTGGGTGTCCTGGCACCTCTGCCTGCCTGCCTACCCTTCTTGGAATAAGGCGTGAGTTTACATGTATATCTCAGGCGGCATATCCGGCAACACGGACAGCGACCCGGCGCGCTCCGGCAAGCCGGTGGTGGTGATCGACGACTGCCAGTTCCATCAGTGCGTCAAACTCAGCAAGTTCGAGACTGAACACTCCATATCGTTCATACCCCCCGACGGAGAGTTCGAGCTTATGAGGTGAATATTACAGACACACAACACTTTATTGAACACCACATACCATAAAATAACAATAACAAAAAATAATAGAGTAACTTTACATATAGTGAACAACTGGCGGTCTTATCGCTAATAGCGATCTCTTACAGACAATCATATAGCAATGGGAAATTAAAGAAAATTTAATAGTGGGAGTTTATTGTGTGTGTGTAACTTATTACAATAATAATATTATTTAATGTTTATTGTATAAGGAATACAAAATACAAAGAAATACAAAAAAAAGTACAAATATTGGTCTTATCACTATAGGCAATACATGAAAATAATAATAACTCAAATAAATATATACAAAATACTCAAATAAATATGTACAAATGGTTGTGTGTTGTCGCTCAAGGCAATATCTTACAGACAACCATGGAATGGATTTAAGGGAAGGAGATAGAGCATAGTAGAAAATAAAGAATACAATCTTAATAATATTAATTAAACACATGAATACACAAACATAATTAATGTTAATCTTCAATAATTATTGTTGAATATTTATGCGCCCCATTGATACACTTATGAAAATGAGACGGTATGTTTTATTACTAGCTGTCTGACTGCCAAATTGGTAAATATCCAACTTCTTTGGAGGCGTATGTATAATAGAGAAATACTACTAAAGGCTTACAACAATACACCGAAATGGTAACTTAATTTATTTCAATAACTTGGCCTGAGTTGTGATCTCCTTATTTCAGATACCGTACAACAAAAGACATTTCGCTACCATTCCGCGTGATCCCACTAGTCCGTGAAGTGGGCCGCACCAAGATGGAAGTGAAGGTTGTGCTGAAGAGCAACTTCAAACCCTCTCTCCTGGGACAGAAGATTGAAGTGAAGATCCCGACTCCACTCAACACCAGCGGGGTTCAGCTCATCTGTCTGAAGGGGAAGGCAAAGTACAAGGCATCGGAGAATGCTATTGTGTGGAAGTGAGTAGACTTGTATATCAAGATATATGAATAAATAAATAATACCCAACAGTCACATATTATTCACATATTTGACAGCCTCCGTGGCGCAGTTGGTTAGACTCCGCCTGTGAAACGCGAGGCCGCGGGTTCGATCCCCGCACCGAGAGAAATGTTTGTGCGGCCCACAAATATTTCTTCCGGGTGTTTGTGAGACCGAAAAGTCTCTCGTAGTTCCTGATACCCACGACACAAGACTCGATCTTAGTGTGGGGTCAGGACTATGTATGTGACTGTTGGGTGTTATTTATTATTTATTTATTTACATAGTACTGACCCCACAATAAGATCGAGTCTTGTGTCCTGGGTATCAGGAACCATGAGAGACATTTCGGTCTCAAACACCCAGACCAGAAAAAAATTGTGAGATCGAAACCGCGGTCTCTCATTTCACAGGCGGCGTCTTACCGCCTGTGCCACGGAGGCTGTCAAAACCAAAATATGGATGTTGGGTTATGTCATAGTGAAAAATTTAAATTCAGTGAGAGTTGTGGCCACTCTACTTTAATCATCAACCCACGAACTTTATAAACTTATTATAAATGGTTAACTCCCGCACAAGACCATAGGGTGATAGGGGTGACTGAAAACCAGCACTGATCTGAACTCTAGTTTCGGTCAGCATAATATGCTGAGTCATTTCCTTTTGTTCTTTGATATATTATGTTTGCTTAAAGTTGTATTAAGAGAAAGAGTGAAGTGGAAGAGTCGGTAGGGGTCGACCTCATCGAACATACACCATCCAAATCGGTGATACCCTCAACAAGGGTCAGGTTAAAAGTACCCTGAACCGACGAGAATGCATGAAGACGTTGATGAAAGTGGATGAAGCGAAAGTAGTATGCCAGGATCGAGCAAAGTGGCGGTCTATAGTCTCTGCCTACCCCTATGGGATACAGGCGTGACGATTATGTATGTATGTATGTAAAGTTGTATTATTTGTTAATTTTTAGGCATTTTTTTTTCTATTTTTACTTTTAACATCAAATTAGTTGTGTGCTAAGTATTTCCTTAAAATTACTCAAGATTATATAAATTATGAATATTTAAATATTGTTATATAAATTAACAGAATCAAACGCATGGCGGGTATGAAGGAGACTCAGTTGTCGGCTGAGATCGAATTGTTGGAGACGGACACCAAGAAGAAGTGGACCCGCCCGCCCATCTCCATGGGATTCGAGGTGCCCTTCGCGCCCTCTGGATTCAAGGTAATAATATTTAAACGTGAACTTGTTTATTTTGGAGTGGCAGCTCAAAAATAGACCAGACATACATGGTCACTATATTATGATTTAAATTTTGGATGATAGGATCCATAAAATTTAAGAGTAAATTTTTGGTTTTCTACACTTCTAGACCTGAAACAAATAATTATAGATCATGTAAAAAGATTTGTTTCATTAATACGCAGGGTCTTCTACGAGACTGGAACCTGTCACCCATTTTTTTTTACTTCGTCTATTTTGGTTATATATTGAATTGTTAAAGAAATACTATATTTTTGCATGTTTTGGCGTTTATTGCATTTGGGACGAAAATAAACTTGGCTAAATAAGGTGCCACTAGTTTTATCTCAGTCTACGTCTTCGGGGATATACGTGCGTGAAATTATTAATGTATTTTGAAATTGTCAACAGGTGCGTTATCTGAAAGTGTTCGAGCCCAAACTGAACTACTCGGACCACGATGTGATCAAATGGGTGCGCTACATCGGCCGCTCAGGACTCTACGAGACCAGATGCTAAGCTGCTTGGATACTATGTGAGTTCAACTAGTTGGTAAATAAATAAAATACAACCAACAGTCACATATTATGTACATGCATAATCCTGACCCCACATTAAGATCAAGTCTTGTGTCGTGGGTATCAGGAACTATGAAGCTTTTCGGTCAAACAAACACCCAGACCCGACCTCTGATATCAGTTCAGTCTTTAATTGTTACGAATTTTGAGAAAGGTAAAAAAAAAATACAAAATATATTGGGTTTATCCTTGATCTACCTGTAGAATTATGTGTATTTTGAGTCTAGGACCATTAATTTTTTTGGCTCAAACTTTTGGCTTACTGGAGGTAAGTCTCTCATATGTGAGAGACCGCTTGGGTAAGTTCAACCGCAATGTCTGTCTCTCCCACCAAATAGCAATGTAAATGCAATGTTGTGTATCACTTACCATCAGGCGAATGGCATGCATTATTATTGTATCGCCATTCTTAGCAAAAGAAGAAATTTTAAAAATTGCAGTTTGATTAGGTTAATATTACCATTTACCAAAAAGTTGTCCCGAAAATGTTGAACGTAATGTTGCGTTAAAAAATGCTTATTATTACTACAAGCAGTACAATGTTAAATATTTTATTCTTTCGATTTAATAAATTTAATTTCTTTTACAGGATTGGCCTTCGGAAGGACTAGAAGATACACGGTGTTAGAGGCATGTTACATTATATATTACATTGCTGTATATAATTTCATTATACCTACAGCTCGGCCGGTTAATTATTTTTTTATTAATGGAGATTTATTTTTCTGCTTAGTTTTATATATGCGGGTACATATGTGGAGTTCATTTTAAGGTTTTGTCCCATTTAAATGGAACATTTACATACAATTTGTTAGAAAAAAATGTTTAATCAATGATTACACTACAGGCCAAAAGTTTGTCTCTTTTATAAAATTGTTTTGCAAAATAATGTTCAATCCTTTCTGATATGTTACTATTAATCTTTTCGCATTACATAAATATTACCTATTAAATATAACATATTTGCTGTCAAACAAATAAATATTTTTTACAAGTAAACAGTTTGTTGCAAAGCAAATCTTCACTAGGTTTGTGAATAAATAATTAAAAATAATAATTGGAATTATTGGAATCAGAACATACATTGGTCAAAATTTAAAACGACAGCATCGAATCTCAATTTTATTATTTTACAATTAATATAAATGTCTTACGGATGTTAAGATTTTATATAGCAAATATTGATATAGAGATTTAAATAGTAATTAACTAATATTTCTGTAGTACCTTTCGTTTCAAACCAAATTGGATATTCTTGATCGGTTTGCGTCCTAATAAAAACCATTCCTTTAGTTGTATATCCCTTCTTTCAATAAAATGTCTACGCTATAATCCTTCGGCACAGTATAAACTATAGTAAGTAATTAATATATAGATATGTTATAAGCTTAGCCGATAAAGGATTAGCCACAAATTACGAAGAAATATTTATGAAAACACACCATACAATAAATTTCAAAGACCAGCGTTTTTCATCGTAGTTTGTGGCTGTACCTTTAATAGATTTACAATGAATGTTCATAGATAAATTTAAAATGTTGGTAATCGTTTTGATGGCGACACTTGTGGGCAAAAATTGGATAAATTATTTCCAATTATAAATTGATATGTAACAGTATTATAAAGAGAATATTGGAGTTGCTCAGTAAATTAAATTAATTTGTTATATTTTCTTAATTATTACAATAATCAATTTATCCAAATATTTTCCAATATTTATTATTATTGATGAATTTTATCAGCCGCACTTTTTGCCCGCAAGTGTACTTACATGTGTATGATGTTAGGGAATGCTTATATTGTATCGTGTTACAAAAATGATGTACAATAAATGGTAAAAAAATGAAGTTGTTTTATTTCACTATCCTTCATATGTGGTTTATTTATTCTTCTGACTGCTTTTATCCTATATTATGGGGTTGGCGCAACATATTGTTTAGACCCGTTACATAATTATTAATTTGGCTTATAATTTTACAATCGGATACCAGTCTGAAAATTCACATATGAACATGCCTTTTAAAAATCTTATCGAGATTGTATGACATAAAATCGACAGACAACCTTGCAATAATAATAGTACACCCAACAGTAACACACAATGTCCTGATTCCACACATTAAGATAGTATCTTGTGTCGTGGGTATCAGATACTGCGGTGACTCAAACACCCAGAACCGAGACAAATACTTGTGAGATTCACAAACATTTCTCCATGTGCGGGGATCGAATCTGCGGCCTCTCATTTCGACGCGTTTGGCGTCCACAGACTAAGAAGTAAACCGGCGCCTAACCAACTGCGCCACGGAGGCTGTCAAAAATAAAGGTTGCAGGACATCGCTGGATGTAAGCCGCTTGTAGCACCCAATAGCAATTGTACGCACAATGTCCTGATCCCAAGTAGATCAATTACGTCTTGTGTCTTGAATATCGAAATTCAGGAGATACTTATTGGTTTCAAAAACACTGGGCCTGGCATGAGTTTTTTACGAAAGACTAAAACGTTTAGTTTATTAACGTAAGCTTGTTTACAAACGGCACAAATCAGATTTATATCATAGTTATATATCTTGCCTGTAAATCCTATTCAATCATTGATAATTATTATCTACAAATCACTACAATTGGAGCATGTTTATCAAAATACCTAGAATTTTAAGGTCAGCAGAGTAAAATATTTCGGGAAAATATTTTAAAAGAATGATTTTCAATCTAATCTAACATGAAAAGATAAAGTTTGTATTTTTTTATGTCGCCGGAACGAGTGCAGTGATATGAAAAATCTTTTATAATTTGAAAGGGTCTTTAATTTATATTAGCGCAAGTTATGTACAATGATTATATGTTCTAATTAGCGAAAGTTATGATGATATAATTAAACAGCGTTGGTAGAAGTTGCGCTCCCTGAGATTTTTTACAATGAGCGCTGCGATCATGCTGGGAAAGTTAGATAAACTTACATAAAAATTGTGACTTTTTTATTATAAATGGCTAAAATAATTACTATTAAATTGTAATTTTATCATGGTTCAAACATTTTTTTATTGCAATGAATGGCGAGACTAGCATGCCGTTCGCCTGATGGTAAGCGATACGACCGCTCATGAACAGTAGCAAAACCAAACAACACCTTGAATTCCAAAGCAATGCTTGGTATTCCACTGCACTCGCCATCCTGAGACGTAAGATGTAAAGGCTCAATATGTCTAGTAGTTACCATGGCTACAATATCATTCAATCCGAAACACAACAGTGCATTTAAACTGCTGTTTGGCGGTTTGCATGGCCGAGGTAAGTTGTCTTTGTAATAGAAATTACGGTGGTATGTGGTTTTTGACAGCTACTTACTGAGTTATGATATACATAATTGAAACTAGATGAAGCTGCTAGTATGATTCATCGAGTATAAAAACAAATTGGCTTTATTTAGTGAGTGTTTCATAGTTGGATTTATAGCTCAAATGAATAAGTAACGCCCGAATACTGGAACGCCATTTAAATAATAAGTTGCTGCTAACAGCGCACGGCCCACTTAGCCCGTACATTTAATCGAGATTAACGTAGTTAGGCGCAACTTATATTTAAGATGCGTTCCAGTATTCGGGCGTAAGTATATCTAATATTCATGCATGCGGATCATGTACTCCTGAGTCGCTAAGATACATGTCATGTAAGTGAGTATTGTGGGTATCAGAAACTGCGTGGGAATTTTCAGTCATCACACACACATGCCATCAGGCTGTGATCCTGTAATGCGATATGTGTTGTGGTATAAATATCTTGGTAAGTAAATGTTAAATAACTGTTTGTTGGTGGCAAAGTGGTATGGGATTTTTCTATTCATTATTTTAGCTTCGAGTTAGCAATTTGTACCCGATATGGGTATCGCCCTCAATCACGTGTGGTACGGTCTACGGAACACACAAAGCCGAACGTGGGTATACTAGTTGCTACCGGGGAAACCTCTGCCTTTCCCTTATGGGAAAAAGGTGCAAGTTAGTTTACCTATATAAGTATGTATGTATGTATTTATATTTCAATGTTTTATTTTTTTATACTTTATGTGTGATTGTGTTTGTTTCAGTAGCTATGTTGGTATGTTTATCAGCACACTACGACTTCGTAATTTAAGTGTTGAACCAACAATAACACCTAGTCGGTCCAATTTTTTTTATATTATGTTATTTTTTATCTTCATTTTATTTATTTTACTACAGATGACTTCTCATCGCTCATTTGACATTGGCTGAATTGTCGACATCGGATTCCTTTGTCTCAAAATGAATGTTTTGGCGCGGAAATCGAAGCTTTCAGTTTATAAAATGTACTCTGTGATCGAAGCCGCGACTTCTCGTGCTAGAATCGGCTTCCTAATCAACTACCCTACGGAGGTTTTTAAGGTAAATTCCTTATTCGTTTATTCATAAAACCTTTACAATTTAAAACCTTTATATTATTTAAATTTGGAATTATATTGTTGCTGGATGCAGGCCGTTTTCAACAGGTCCATGTGGAGGCCTATGTTCAGCAGTGGACTTCCTGTGGCTAAGATGATTGATTGATTGTTTGGTTTTGCTTGTGTTCATGAGCGGTCGCATCGTTTACCACCAGGCGAATGGCATGCTCGTCTCGCCATTCACTGCAATAAAAAAAAAACAAAAATGGGGGTAAGTGGACGTATTTATAGACTTGGGTTCGATTATACAGTTGTATTGTGTTTGTAGTCACTAAAACCAACTAAAAGTACCACCCGGCTTTGTTTTCGATAGCAGGCTTGATATACCCTGTATGTTACTTTTTAACATGAACCCAGCAGATTGTTAATGTCTTACATGCGTCTGATGGTGAAAATAATGTATTGTGGGTGGCGTATCGAAAAATGTTGGATGATTTTCCCGCCATTCAAATTGTTCGATAGCAGATCTGGTAAATTATGTATACGGTTACTTTCGGGTGCTCTGATATTAAATTCGACATTATGAGGTATCCCGGCCCACTCAATCTGCCATCTGCCATGTTCTATAACTTAACCGATCTCTTCAATACACAGATATTACCAATCGACTAAACTTACGCATATAACCTTCTATCAAATATATACCATATATCACACAATCTTAGAGCATTAGCTCAGGAATTGTATCAAAGACGCTTTACCGTCACCCCACATCTACATCTTAACACGTAAGATAATACGTAATGCCACGCCACCCCCGCGGCGTGCTTCAAAGGCCGGGGAAGTAGGAGAGTAGGGGCAAGGGGGGAGAGGGGTAGGTGCTATTAATTAATATCAAAACGCGAGAACTTGCCGCCGACACTGGCAACTCTTAATTGTACTTCATAAGCAAACATTTATATTTCTTGCTTTGTTCATTTACTTACGAAATGTATGACAAATACAGCTCGAGTCTCGGGAGATTTGTCTTTTTGTTTTGGTTAGGTTGGTATTGTCTAGCGTTTGTGGGCTGGAAATGATGTGAATATTGCTTAATTTGGGTATTTGCTTGAACTAATAACTTGCAAGAATAGGCAGTCTTTTTGCACGAGATCTTCGATCAAATATATACCGTGCGGTAGATTAGTTGATATTGTATCTGTATTTGTATCAGCCCATATACGTCCCACTGCAGAACACAGGTCTCTCCATTCGATTCTATACGGTTAGGCCATATAGCCCACCACGCTGGCCTAATACGGGTTAGCGGACTTTTAATAGGTACCATAGAAATTTATACAAGTCGCCATGGTATTCATGTTTTCTCATGATGTTTTCCTTCAACCTTATACAGTGTGCTGATTGACTGTTAATGCACACACGACTACGAAAAGTCAGAGGTGTGCCCTGGGATTCGAACCCGCGAACATGTTGGCAGCAGTCTGGTCGGTTATCAACATTTCACCATGTATTTTGATATTATGATTATACATTATTTTTGAGTTTTTCAGGGTAAGGTTTAAATTAGTTTTGATGTTTTTTTATATTTTTTATTCCTTTCCCGCAGAATCTCTTTGGGAAAAGTCAAGGTAATTTAGAAACAGTTTTTTCGTATTTTTATGTAGCATTTAGTGATTGGTGACGTATTAGTGTATTATGAAATTAAACAAAATTTGTTTATTGGTCACGTGGGCAATTAAATACCTAGCTGTTTTGACAAGTCAATACAAATAGTACTTAATTTCTACAAAACTGAATCTAAATTCTTTCAAAACAATTAGGCCATCCATCATGACCCCTACTTTATAGTATGAATAGTTTTATATTCGACCAATCTTAAATATTTTAGAACCCGTAAACAAAAATAAATGTATGTTACCTGTACCGGCCTAGTACTGCGCCAAAACTTCTCAGAACGGTTAAGAAAATTCGACTTCAAAATCAATTAGGTTTTTTTCTGCTGGCAAAGAAATCTAGCTCTCCGCTGATCTCCGAGGCGAATCTTTAAGATGGATGTTGAAAAAATAAATGTACGGACATATTGGCTGCGTGGTAAGACCGAGTTTTAACCATTCAGCACAATTCCGTATGTTTCATAAAATTTCATAATATATTTGTATGTATGTCCTACTGATGTTAGTTACGAGAAGTCTTCTACTGTTGGAAGTGGCCTGCATCCAACTATTTCTGCAACCTTGATCAGGTCGTCTGTTCACCTTGTAGGCGGGCATCCGACACTTCGCTTACCAATAAGTACGTGGTCTCCATTCCAGAACCTTTCAGGTCCAGTAGCCATAATTTCTTCGCGCTTTATGCTCGGTCTATTTCAACTTGCTATTCCTTAGGGCTACATTGGAAAACTTTATTCTAGTACGGAACTCTTCATTCCTGATTTAATATTGTAGGGAAATACCGAGCATAGGCCTCTCCATAGAGCGTTGAGTGACCTTGATCCTTTGTCGAGGCCCATGAAAGAGGCCACGTTTCAGTGTCGTGTGTTACAGACAAAATTAAAGACTTTTGTCTTTAGGCTTCAAGTATTTATTATTTCCAATATCAATATATGACACGACACAATACTCGATCCTAGTGTGGGGTCAGTACTACGTGACTGTTGGGTGTATTCATTTTATTTATATGTACGTAAAAGCATCAAAATCCTCTACATAGATGTAACCTTTTAAGCAAGTAGCGAAGATGACCATCTCGCTGTATACCGCAGGGTTTCAACAAGGTAGTTTGCCGAGTAAAGTTTGCTACTCCGTGTAAATTGTTACTCTCCAGCCGGCAGTGGAAACTTGCTGGAACACTTTTCCCACTTTATTATTTATTACTAGCTTTCACCCGCGACTTTATTCTCAGTCATGACTAATGTTTTTCAACAAGTATTGTTTCGCACTCCACTGTAAAGTGTTCTTACTGTGATATATTAATGCTACCCGGAAAGCTTAGATTTTGCATGAATTTGGATGTATGACGAAACAAGCGATATTTTAAGGGATTGTGGACCATACTGATAGATCAAAGGTCAGTCAATTACTTTTCATTGTTACCAGTGTAGATATGTTTAACCCTCACTTTAACGTCTACACTAAACGGTGAAGGAAAACATCGTGAGGAAACCTGAATACCATAGCGATTTATAAGAATTTCTATGGTATGTAAGTCCGCCAAATGCAGCGTGGTGGACTATTTGACCTAATCACTCTCAATCGTACTCTCGATTGTAGAGGAGGCCCGTGCCTTGCAGTGAGACGTATATGGGCTGATACAGAACATCTACGGTAATGTGACGAATATTGTGATCACTTTAATCGAATATAAAATGTTTTTGTTTTATTATATTTTTAAATTGGAAATATAATAATTTCATTTTCGATGTTAAAATTCTAAACTTTTAACAAAATAATAACTTAGAAAATCCATAACAGATAACAACATGTCAACTGCACTTGAAACACTAATATCCGTTTTTGTACATCCTTGTATGTATCAGTCCATATACGTCCCACTGCAGGGCACGGGTCTACTCTACAATCGAGAGTACGGTGGAGAGTGGTTAGGCCATATAGCCCACCACGCTGGCCTGGTCCGGGTTACTGGACTTACATACCATATTAGTTCTTATAAATCGCTATGGTGTGCAGGTTTCCCCACGATGTTTTCCTTCACCGTTTTAGTGCGTGGTGATTGATTATCAATACACACATGACTCCTAAAAGTGAGAGGTGTGCCCTGGGATTCGAACTCGCGACCACCGTGAACATGATGGCAGCCGCGTCTAGTCCGTTTACCAACAGGCCACCACGCACGGATACATCGGATTTGTACATCCTTAATTATACATAATCGAAATAAATTCGAATATATCAGGAATCAAGCGATTGGTTTATATTTTAGTTTGTCACGCGCAGCCGAACTTATAAAAGTATATTGAAGGTAATTTCTGTTCCACTGCTGTAAATTAATTATGTATAACATTATAATTTGTTCTGTTACAAATGTTTTGTTATGTGTCGTATTTCTATACTGAAACTTGTAGCTATTTCTTTTTACACTTCACAATTTTACAGCAGAAATTTGTAGGGTCTTAGTGCCAGTCCA
Organism: Hyles euphorbiae; assembly: GCA_023078785.2. Lineage (NCBI taxonomy): Eukaryota > Metazoa > Arthropoda > Insecta > Lepidoptera > Sphingidae > Hyles > Hyles euphorbiae. Next base: position 15,519,383 of record CM041036.1, on the reverse strand, counting down.
CTAGATATATACATACGTATGTACATACGTAAACTCACGCCTATATCCTATTGGGGTAGGCAGAGACTATTGAGCGCCAAGTGCTACGATAATCACATATCTCTCGCTTTATCTACTACCAACAACCCCTTCATACACTGTCGTTGGTTTCTAAAACTCGTATTGTTTTCTAATAGGTCTATTTGATTTTTATAGGACCGCCTGGGACGTCCTCGACCGACTCCACCACTCATTTTCGCATCACAAATCCCTTTCGTCAGTCTAGTTGTATTTAAAAGTAAACACCACTCAAAAGTAACAAAAGGATCCCTAAAATAATATGCAATTCGACGTTCCATGATGTTGCAATCCCACAATAATAAGATCCCTTTTAATCTTCGGTCCGCACGCTCTCCGCGCCCATCGCTCCACAAGCGAGAGCTGACGCGGCGGTCTTCGGTGCTAACTAGAGATGGGACACTATCGATAAAGTATTAGTCAATTTCTAATAGGTTGTATTAATTATAATTGGTATAATCGACTTCCTCTGTGGAAGCCGAACTTTACAAAAATATAATGTTACTATAACAGTTAAAACAATATACTTACCATATTTATGAAAATTAAGAGTAAGAAGGATAAACGTATAAATATCGAAATATTGCCTGAGGGAAGGTATTTCGCTTAATCTTAGAAAATATGGTGGTAACAGCGATTCCCTGATTTATCACTTTCACACGAAACATTTCTAAATTCTTATCAAGGTAGTTAATTTCGTACTGATCATACCAAAAAGCTGAATAAAAAGTACATCTCGATTCTCCAATAAGCATTATCGTCGATTTGAGTCCAAAATACAAATAAACGTAGCCAACATTATTATTATCGTCGCCGCTCGTGTTTAGGTACCCTTTAACTTTCAAATGATCATTCACAAATTCGTTTATTCATATCACACTAATTTCCATTTTATAATCAAAAGAACGCAATGTATTAACCGTCGTTTGAATCACAGCTAATGAACAACGTGGGCACGTAAAAATGTACTTAAGCCGTAAAATATCAATATATGCTAACAGTATTTAAATTGAAATGCAAAATAACTGTAATATTAAACAAACATGGTTCCTTTGTAATTCGTGTGCTCGGGTAATTTCTTTGCGCAATTGAAGAAGGAAATAAAATTGTGTGTTTAAGTCTTTTATTTGAAAATAGTTGAGCTAAATTTTATGGTACATGTAGATTATTTATTTTATTTTATTTATATATACTTTATTGTACACCATAAAATAGGAAAAATAACAGATTAAATACTTAAACCTAAAGGCATGGTAACAATTGGCGGCCTTATCGCTAGCTGCGATCTCTTCCAGGCAACCTTTGGATGGACTGGATTAATATAATAAAGATCTAATGGGGCAGTACAGAGGACGAGATAAAAGAAAATTATACGAGATGTACAGGTTATATATTGTTTTAAATATAACATACTTATATACCTAAATTATAATACATACATATATATATATATATTAATATACTATATATTAAGTAAACATAGAAGATGACAATACACATACATATATATGTATATATACACATATACATACATATATACAATTATGAAAGGAATAAAGGTTACTGTAGTGATAAGTAATGTTCCTTAACAAGTCTTTTAAAACTTGGCAGCGTCTTCGCTTGTCTAATTGACAGTGGTAATGCGTTCCACAAGCGAGCAGCATGGATGGTAAAGGACTTGTCAAGAAATGATGTGCTGTGCTTGGGAATCTCTAGCGTTAAATTCTCTGTTGATCTAAGAGATCGCGCATGAGTGTGACTAAGAAAATTAAAGCGGTTCTTAAGGTAATGGGGGGTATAGGGATGGAACAAGATACCATATAAGAGTGAGAGAATTCGAGTATTTCGGCGAAAACGTATTGATAGCCACTTGAGTTTGACTCGAAATTCGGAGACATGGTCATATTTGCGAAGACCAAATATGAACCTAATGCAGAAATTCTGAAGTCTCTCAAGCTTTTCAATCTGGGCTTCGGTGAGGTCAAGATAGCTAGCATCAGCATAATCAAGGAGAGGAAAAAGAAGAGATTGGACCAGTGCAATCTTCGTGGGAATCGGTAGAAAATTCCGCAATCTCCGCAAGGACCCCGCTGCAGCAAACAATTTGCAACTAACTTGTTGCATTTGGGGACCCCAGGATAAGTTTTTGTCAATGAGAATTCCCAAATTCTTGACAGTCTCACTAAATGGAATAGTGCAACCATCAAACAGAATCTGAGGTAATTGAACCATATCTAATTTTGATATCATCCTGGGGCTGCCAACAACAATGACTTGAGTCTTAGTAGGGTTGACTAATAGCCCGTGAGACTTACTCCAACTGCTGATACTCACAAGATCCTTGTTGATGGTGTTAATAGCCTCCATCACTCTGTCCACAGGAGCATGATAATATATTTGTAAATCATCTGCATACAAGTGGTAGGAAGAAATTAGATTTTTTGATATAGAATTAATAAAAACAGCGAAGAGTAAGGGAGATAAAACGCCGCCCTGAGGGACGCCAGTAAGTGTGTCACACCAAGAAGACACTGAGTCTTCAACACGTATGCGCTGGCGACGACCCGTCAGGTAACTACGAAACCAATCAATTACTGTTGGAGATATGTTAATAGAGCATAGTGTAGTTAGCAAGACATCAAAGTCAACAGTGTTGAAAGCATTGCTAAAGTCTAGCAAAGCTAGAACTGTTAGCTTGCCATTCTCCATCGCAGCTCTGATGTCATCCGTGATGTGAACAAGCGCAGTAGTGGTACCATATCCATGACGAAATCCCGACTGGAAAGGATTAAGGAGATTGTTACGAGTGAGAAAGGAGCATAATTGTTGGTGGACGAGATTCTCAAGGACCTTAGAAAGGAAAGGGAGAATGGATATTGGCCGGTATTCAGTGTAAGATGCGGGATTAGGTTTTTTTGGGAGAGGAATTATTTCGGCCTCCTTCCATAAAGATGGAAAGACGGAGTTGGATACGGAAAAGTTAAGAATATGACAGAGGATGTGGAGAATTTCGTCAAGGACAGGCAAAATCATACTGCGACTAACGCAGTCATTCCCAGATGCATTGGAAGATATCGATAATATGCTCTTTTTAACATCACAATCAGAGAATTGACTAAAGACAAATTGAGGATATGTAGGAGTTGGAATAGAGGAAAGATCATGGATTGTTTTATTTTTAGTAGCCCTATCAAATGTAGGCAAAGCAGCGAAATGTGCATTCAATGAATCTAAATTTAAAGTATGAGGAATAGAATCTGAACGAGATTTTCCAACTCCCATAGAACGGAGAAACTTCCAAACCTTAGCTGGATCCTTATTTTCGACAGATTTGTGAACATGTCGGCGTTGAGCATTCCTACACATCTTGTTGCAGTGATTTCGGAGAGCCACATATTGATCCCAATTTTGAGACGTAGGTCGACGCTTGAACTTAGCTTTTGCTGCGACCTTTTTCTTCATAAAGACTTTGATATATTTATATTATTCTGATATAATTAGTGAAGAATAATTTGTTGTTATGGCTTTGTCGACATGCAAAGTTGACGATATGCAGATTAGTGAATTAAAATTATATGATAGATAGGTGTAAATAATGATTGCTTTTTTCTACAAATAGTATTTAGTAGCCATAGCATATTTCAGTCGGGAACTCATTCACCAGTTTCACCGATTCATTTCATAAGTTTCATCTCAATCTGTTTAAATCATTACAAAAATTTAATCATGGGTTAATAATCATACCGAAACACAACAGGTATAGTAAAAACTATGAAAATATTATCACAAAAATTAACTATGTATCGTAGCAATCAATACAACATACTTATGGCCGCTCTCAGCGACTTTTAATGTCAATTAAATTGTTTCACGGTATAGAATCTCTTCCTAAAATATACACGACAATAATTTAAATGACATTAAATCTCAGACTACGATAATTAGACTTCTAATCAATCTATCGATAATCAGCCTATCGACATAACCAGTCACTACAGATAGGCTAACCGAAATCGATGATGGAACACCTGTTAAAGGCCCATTTTGGCCGATTCTTATTGACTTATTTGCAGCGGGGGCAAACGTCGGAACCCGTTTAAAAGTTAGCCCAGTCGTGTGGGCCCGCTCGAAAACTTCGTGTAAGTGTTGGCTCACGATATTTATTAGAGATCGTTCGATCGAGAGATATTGGAAGTTAAATTTTCGTATAGATATAGCCTTCTCGTTTAATTGTTTATTGTCTTATGATAAAATAAATACACCCAGTATTCATAAACATAGTGCTGACCCCACTCTAAGATCAAATCTAGTGCCAGGTATCAGGAATTGCGAGAGACATTTCGGTCTCATAAATACCCAAACTGGAAACAAATACTTGTGGTTCACAAGCATTTGTTTCGGGTGGGGATCGAACCCGTGGTCTAGTTTCACAGTCGGCGTCTAAACAACTGCGTCACGGAGGCTGTCAACATTATGAAAAACAATTTAATATACGTCTACAATGTCGTGACTCATAAATGTAATTTTAGAGCTGGATAATTCCTAAGCTTATATCTTAGGTAGTCAATAATTTCTTACTGACAACAATAGGATGGATATAACAAAAAGAAAAAGAGAAGGAAGGAAGGAGAAAGAATAATATTAATTTAATAAATAGTGACGTCACTTCAATTAGCTTTAATAAATAATACTTGCTACTTAATTTTAAAACAGTAAAATACAGAAGTACTGCACCCTATTCAAATTTCCTTGAACAGATTAGTTCGACGGTATCAAAGTTTGTAGCCAAACAGTTAAACTTCAGGAATGTAAGTTAATTTGAATTAATCAGTTTATTAATTTGTAATGGAAAAAATAGCATCTAATGTTACAAATATTTAATAATAGATCCTCGAAGTTACAGAAAGAAAATAATAAGGTACTTTTTGTACAATATTTAAACTTTTTTTCATAAACGTACAGCTAAGGCATAAAATACTCAAATGATTTCAAAATAAATACACCCAACAGTCACATACATACATAGTCCTGATCCCACAGTATGATCTAACTAACTAAACTAAACTAAGAGCAAGTCTTGTGTCGTGAGTATTAGAAACTATGAGATAATTTTCGGTCTCACGAACATTCAGACACGAAACAAATACCTGTGGTTCACACAAATATTTGTTTATGTGCGGGGATCGAACCCGCGAATAGTAGACCGACATTAATATTTTGCATTAATATCATTATGTGTAAATCGTTTTTAAATTTTCTTCTTTCTCTTTATTCAATAGTAATAACAACAACGTTGCATTAATCTTCTTCTTCTTCTTTCACTTTCTCCTATCTTATTTATTTATTTTTAACTATACATAAAAAGAAAAAAACACTTAAAGCCATTTTATATTTTCCGATAATCATTCACATAGAACAAGTTAACCACAACAGTTAAAATTTATATAACGTCGGTGTCAGCGGGCGCACGTTCCGATATCTTTATAGATGCTAGTCACTCCCAACTTGTGTCGGTTAGCTTGATGATAATTTAAAACATCAACAAGCAGCCGGCTGCGAAGTTCCGCTATCCGTATCAACTAACTTACAACTAGTTTCGCTGGAACTTTGTCAAACTGTGGCCGGAGCTAATTTCTGTTCCCTGAGAAAATAGTGAATAGTTAAATGCAACGTTTTGATGGGGTAATTGAAGTAGGCTGGGGGTGTTGGGTGTTTGGGCTGTGAACCGAGGCTTGAGGTTCGATTCTTGGGTAGTTTATATTAGGTAAGTTGGTGTCTTGCACGGTAAGAGCCTTAAATCCTTATTTGGTATTGAGACAGAATTATAGACCTTTACTCCATGATGGATAAAAGTTTGATTGCATGCATGTATTTTATAACATTAATGTATTTCGGAAAGAAGATCGACTAAAAAGACGTGTTCCTGAAAAATATGACATCATGCAGAAGGTCGGTCGTCAAATTATAATTCACTAGCGGCTCGGTCCGGCTTCGTACAGGTTCTGATACACTTTTTGAAAATATTCTATAGCCTATATCATCAGGGACAATATAGGATTCTAATTATGAAAGAATTATTCAAATCGGTCCAGTAGTTTCAGAGCCTGTTCAATGCATACAATTAAATGTTTCCTCTCTATATTAGTTTAGAAATCATTCTGTAACACGGATAAAATATCTTTAAACCGACCTTAGTGATTCCATATTTACCTGGGAGTTATCAAACATCTCAAATTCCTTTGAAAATCTTGTGGAAATTCTTAGGTTTCCTCCCGTATTTACCTTCACCCTTATGGTATATTTAACTAGAAATATACAAGCCACTATAAAGTCAGAGGTCAGTTAAAGTTTGTAATTAACATTTACAATACATACATAGTCCTAATACAATAGACTGTGTGTTATGTATTGTATATGCAGAAATTATGGGGGATATTTAGGTCTCTTAAAACAAATAGTGCGCAGAAAAAAAATCGTCTCGGCATACAAATGTTTCCTGCTTTCTTTCTTCTCGCAATCAGTTTCTGATAGACACCTGTGGAAACTACTTAACGCCTTATTCATAATCAGTACATAAAATTATTTTAGTTATAGATTGTTTGGTTTTTTGCTCAAGCTGAATACAAAAGTTTTTTTTAAGGGACAAAACATCCGATACTTTAAATAGGTTTATAATCTAACTATGAATGATTTGCCAGTAACGGTGAGACGGGCTAAAACTCTGCCCATCTTTAAAAAAATGTTTAAAGAACACTATTTACAGATTCTATGAGGATATTGGAGTTGTTCACATTTTCCTTTGTTTGTTATAGGTATATATATTATATGTGTATTTTGTGTATTTGTATGTTTATTCAACATATATATGTATGGATGTATGTATGTATGTATGTATGTATGTATGTTTATTTATAAACTTCACTCGAAGCCCCAACTTTCGTTCTTTTCGTTGATCCATCCCATGGTTGTCTGGCAGAGATTGCTTCAAGCAATAAGACCGCCACTTGTGCATACATTTAATTTCATTGTATTGTCATAGTTATGTATATGGTGTACAATAAAGTGTTAAATAAATAAATAAATATGAATAAGGACGTAATAATGTTCATTTTTGTCAGCGCATAATCGCTTTCTACTGAGCACGAGACTAGAACCAATTTCGGTTAAGAGTGTTAATAAAATCTATCAGTTCCAAAAACCAATAAAATATTGATAAGGCTTCGGGCTTTAAAAAGTGGCTCATTTCAATAAAGCTAGCTATATTTAATTTTAAAAGTAAGAGTCACGTTGTTGTATTTAACAGATTGAATGAAACGATTCAACATAACATTTTCTCGGAAAATCGACGTGAATGTTTTGCTACAGCATTTCATTCATCAAGTGTGATGAAATGTGTATTTTACTTTCTCACCTATTTCATGCATTATCCTACATCCTCAAAGACTAGCAACTTAACTTTGATTCTCTTCATCATCATCGTATCAGCCACAGGAAGTCCACTGCTGAACATAGGCCTCCCCCAAGGATCTCCACAATGAGCTGTTGGAAGCGGCCTGCATCCAGCGATTTCCTGCAACCTTAGCTAGATCGTCCGTCCAACTTGTAGGCGGGCGTTCGACATTTCTCTTGCCTGTGCGTGGCCTCCACTCAAGAACCTTTCGGCCCCAATGGCCATCGGTTCTACGAGCTATGTGCCCGGCCCACTGCCACTTCAACTTGCCTATCCTATGACTGTGTTATGTGACTGTTGGGTGTTATTATTATTATTATTATTATTTGTTGGCAACAAGAACATTTGTCGGTGCGGGAATCGAACCCGCGGACTCTCGTTTCACAGCCAGCGTCTAACCAACTGCGCCATGGGGGCTGTCCATATATAGAATTTCTATAGCACCTGTTGGAGGCCGCGTACCTGCAGCGACTTCCTGCAATATGGCTTATGATATATTTCTTATCATAGTATTATCCGATTAGATAACTCTTATATCATCATAAACAGTTTATTTGCTTCAAGCTGTTTTAACAACAACCATAATCTGCGTCGATTTTGTGATAAATATTTTGTCAATTAAGTGACTTTCAATCATTTTGTGTTTGAATACTTGTGATAAAAATGTTATTATCCAATGATATGAAAAGATACCTGTTGTCAAAAGAGCTAACTGAAGGCCAGTAGTAATTTCCTTATTTGCACAACAGTGATAAGTTTTGAAACGGAATTTCCATAAAATCCCTATGATATAAATAAGGCTTATGTTGAGAACAAGATATAAGTGGAAGAAGATATTATATAAACTCAAGGTACGTGTCCTTTCATATCTAGTTTTTCACTACCCCATATATCTTCAACTGATGGACGGTAGTCTTCTAGCGATTTAGTGGATTTAGGACTGAATTTTGCATTTCCTTGAAAGATTCTGAGCAAGTTTGCACCTGTTCTCACGACGTTTTCTGTTTTCATTATGAATTAAAAAGTCATACATGTTTGTCCTGGGCTTAAATCTTTAACTTCTGTGTCAGTAGTACTTGGATATCAATTAAGATATCTTTTACTTACATTAGAATTGAATTAGATAGATAATAGATAATTATAATACATTAATAGAAAATTAGCAATTACTTTCTCTTTATCAGGTTACTATTTAAACAGATAGCGTAAGTTATCAGTATTTTCCTTCGATCAAATATACACTAGATACACAGTTCCCTGTAAATGTTCTATTAAAAAATGGCACCGATGCATTGACACAAAAAAAGTAAACAAAAAGATCACATATTCCAAATATATTAACACAAATTCCACCTTATTCCTGGAGATTAAAGTAGATTTTCACATAACATTGTCTAAAGTTCTGCGACGTTTTAGAAGCACGGTCGGTGCGTGACTGAAGGCGAAAGAGTGCTTAAAGCACTCTTTTTTGGTTCCATTTTCTAAGCGCTCATGTTGTATCTAGTGTATATTTGATCGAAGGTATTTTCCGTCGCGATAAGCAAGAAGTTAAGAAACGTACAAGTAAAATTTAAAGTTTCATAATATGTGAAGACTAAGAGCGTTTGTTTGTTGAGCTAGCCTCCTTTATAATAAACATGCAACTAGCAAACTTTATCTTTTGATAGTTGCAAGGAACAAAAAGTTAGCTACTTCAAGAGTTTTCGCTACATATATTTTTGCGTTCGCATGCGTCTATTTTTAACTACGTACATTCTTTATCGAGTGGCGTCTTTGAGATAATGTAAATATGAAAGTTATTTTTTAGTATGTTTGCTTAGTGTTGTGGGTGAGTAGTGCGGGTGGTCGGCGGATCGGTGCTCTAGTGAGATGATGACAGCAGTGACAGTAATTGTGGGTGTGCTCATTAGCTCCACAGGTGCGGAGGCGGTGCGAGCGGCGCCTCGCCGTCTGCCCGGACAAAGGTTTGTTTCCCAACTCGACTCCTGGACAATTTCGGCCCAGTGACCGAGTGTTTGATCGACCGGCGCATGCGCGCGGCGGGCGGCTCGGTCGCCAGTCGTCGCCCCCGCCGCGGCCGATCCGCGCGCCTCCGCTCCACTCGCAGACCGCCCGCCGAGCCACACCGCTCACGTGCAATATATATATAAACCACTAATGCAATTTGTTTACAACATTACACGTGCTGTAATGGCGGATGGTAGGGTCACGTGATTCAATAACATCGACACAACATCCACGCGCTCTCGGTACGTACTGTTTTTGTATTTTGTACACGCGTCGTGTGACGTGAACGAACAATTGTTCACCAAATATAAGGATAACAAGGATATCGGGTGGGCTTGCCATGCTGTCCACTTTCACGTGTAGCTTGTTATTTGCACTAGACAATTTTGGGTATAATGTTTAAGGCTTGAAGTGATTCATAAATTTGCAAGTTGGTCTTATCAAAATTATCTAGTGCCTTTTTTGCTCTTGTGTAGCAAATAGGTTATAATCGTATTAATTTTAGTCAGTCTTTGAGGCGTTAAATCAGTGAATTTTATAAACACAACATTTTATTTGTAATTTAATATCAATGTGCAACAACTTGCGATTTGAGGGTAAAACGTGCAAACAAATGTTTTTTAGTCTGTGCTAAAATTAATCGACCTAATCGTATTAAATAACTTGAGGTCGTGCGTGAGTATCTTCATATTACTATACTGGCATATATACATAACATTTTTAATTTGTTATCTATTTTGCCGGTTTTGTATTTAAATTTCGAATTGAATTCGTATTTTTTGTATTTCGAATGTTAAATTGCGCGCTTTTTAATACTCGGAACGTTATATTAAATCGAGGATCGGAACATTGAATGAATGGCAGGTTATTTTAAAATATCCATTGATAGTAATGTATATTTATCCGTATACGTATGGTATAAAAAGCAAGCCGGACGGAGTCCTATACGTAGACTACATAGATGTGTTGCCGGGGATCGGTGGCGTCTGCGATCCGGTTTTCCGTTCGACTTGATGAATGTGTAGAAAAATGTTGGACTTTTTATGCCTTTCCTTTGCCTCAATTTCTTTTCGATACCAATATTATTAAGTTACTTTTGCCTTGTTAATACTTTTATTGGTTGTGAATTCTATGATATTCGTTTTATTTCCAAGGTAAACATTTTTATGGTATTTTTTGTTAGAGTGCAGTAAATTTAGGTAAATCTTAAAAACAAACAGACGCCCCGTTGTAATATCATAACGCAAATATTTTTCCGACATACTCAATAGAAACATGTTGCGTCCTTTCTTGTTGTTAGATAATGTAAAATATTTATTAGTCACACAAGCATTTAAACACATACATGTTATATTAACAAATATTTTTTTTAACCACTAAATCTGTTTTTACTATCTACTTCGATTAAAGATAATTAAAATAATCACTGCGAACAATTTAATAAACAGTGTTCACATTCACGAGATAAATATAATGCACAAAAATAATTGAAAAAGAAATAACGTTAATTACACGAGAATTAAGCTTTAAATAAAAATTATGAAAATATTCTTTAAAAACTTGGGTACGTAATAAAACATATAATATTTGCTTATATGTATCTTTATATATGAAAGGAAAGAGCTCTGTCCTTGAATGAACCGCTGAATGATTTTCAAACATTTTTTGCCCAATTCCGTATACATTTGCCATTTATCTAAAAATATATGACAAATTCATTAAACGTAATTTCATTAAAGATTTATAAAACTATGAATTTCATGAGCGCAATGCGTGCGTGATGTTTCCATGGCATAAAACATATTTAAATGTAAATATTTTGGAAATAAACCACGCAATGTTGTAGGATTATTTAGTCTATAATTCATACCTCCAATCCGTAAAAATAATAATTAACAATTTTAACCGCTACATTATCTAAACAAGTGAACACTACGTATAATACGAATAGGTTTAATAAGTCACCAGCCTAGGTGTACTTTCCAATCCTAACATTTTCAATAAACACAATTTAAACATCAGTCATAGATGTCAATTGCCAATGATGATGATAAAACTACGTATAATATGACTTGCTTTTGCGGAGCAGTGTATACTGATACCGGGTCTGGGTGACTTCACTTAACTCAGCCGTACAAATTCACCTAAACCATATAATTATTATTATTGTAAATAATTTATGAACTGCTCTGATTTTTGCTAAATTGCAACTCCTGAATGATCACTGTATTGTAAACTTATTTTGAACTGTTTTTGTCTGGCGAAAACAGCCTTGTGAACTGGGTAGTAGTGGGAAAAAGTGACTGAATCTAAATAATATATAAAATTTTTATGGAATCAATCATGATGCGTTGCCGGCCTTTAAGGTTGAAATACGCTTGTTTTTATAGAGATTTCTCAATTTTCTCTTCCCCGTTAAGTTAGGAGATAATTAACTATGGGTGGTGGAAATTTGGTATAGCTACTTTTAATATTACTCTCGATTGTACAGGAGGCTCGTGTTCTACAGTGGTACGTATACGGGCTGATAGAGATATACAGCCGCTGCCAATAAACAATCCCAATCCAAAATTTGCCGTTTGAGATTGACAGCTCAATCTTTTTTCTGATACTATATTGCCAATAATCAATCTCTGTAGTGAAAAAACTTGGCAACATGGTAAATGACAAATCGAAAAGTAGAAAACAATCCAGATTGACTTTAATCAAATTTTTTCGATTGATTATTGGCATCGGCCGATAGACAGTATGCTCAGAGCTAGAACCTATAACCCCTTATTTGTTAGTCTTATTGGCTACCTAGTAGGTTTTCACTCGGCTCTTATATCTCTATCATGCATGTGGCAATTAGGATAATCCATAAATCTATGATAACACTCTCTGTCTGAGACATAAAAACCTTTGATCAGAAGTTTATTAGTAATGATTCTTATACAGCCTCCGTGGCGGTGTTAGTTATGAATCCGACTGTAAAACAGGATGCCGGTAATTTTATAAGCATCAATATAAACGTTTGTTTGATTAATCATTTATTTCCTAAAGAACTGCATAAGTATTTTGAAAACCCTTAGGAATGTTACAAAAATATGCCTCTACTTTAGTGGGACGGATGTTTGGTAGTGCCTCTTTATTGTCTTCATCTAAAGTAAAAATCCTGTTCATAGTTGCTTGACAAAGATAGGCAACAAAATAGTAAAATTTCTGGTATAGGAGGTATTTTTTCTTTCTTTTGATATATTCTAAAGACTAAAATAGGGTATGTTATTTCATTTATCCAATTCATCGTATGTTTATACTTGAGACTTGAGTTAATATTATTAGAAATTATACCGCCAAAAGAATATAATTTTATATTAATACTTTATAGTTTAGGTGCGTGGTGGCCTGTTGGTAAACGGACCAGACGCGGCTGCCAACATGTTCACGGTGGTCGCGGGTTCGAATCCCAGGGCACACCTCTGACTTTTCGGAGTCATGTGTGTATTGATAGTCAATCACCATGCACTAAAACGGTGAAGGAAAAACATCGTGAGGAAACCTGCATACCATAGCGATTCATAAGAATTTATATGGTATGTAAGTCCGCCAACCCGCACTAGGCCAGCGTGGTGGACTAAATGGCCTAACCACTCTCAATCGTACTCTCGATTGTAGAGTAGGCCCGTGCCCTGCAGTGGGACGTATATGGGCTGATCCTGATCCTGATCCTGATCCTGATAGTTTAGTTAAAGCAGATAAAACCTTTATAATTATTGAAATACATTTCGCGAATTATTGCAAGCTCGAGAAAGCCTGGGGCAGAAGTGCTAAATGCCAGTTCTGCCACAAAGGATTTCGAAATTATAAATATTTTTCTGTACGTGAAATTATAATAATTCTTATCTTTTTGATGTTATAAGTAATATTTTAAGTTTAATTAGATGTGATGTGATATTTAATAAATAGTTATGACCTTTGTTTAAAAAACTGTTGCATTATTTTTAGTAATTTACAGTGTTATTACAAGCGGGTTTTGTATGACTCCAAATACGTTCCATACCTCGGCACAAGTGATAGTTGATAAAGATAATATAGACCATAGTTATTCGGATAGTTTATGGCAGGATTTTCATCAGTATGACAACATAATATCCTGAATAAGTACAGAAACTTGTAAGCTGTATCTTTAATATTTTTCCTTTATTATTTTATGGTATCTAAAATCGACAACATTTTCTAGTATTTGTTTTATAGGTGGTAGGTCTTTCATATGTGAGAGATCATCTGGGTAGGTACCACCGCAATGTCTATTTCTCCCGTGAAACAACACTGCTTAAATGCACTGTTGTGTTTCGGATTGAAGGAGATTGTAGCCAGAGTAACTACTGGACATATTGAGACTTAACATCTTATGTCTCTCGATGGCGAGCGCAGTGGAATTTTGCTACTGTTTATGAGCGGTCGCATCGCTTACCATCAGACGAACGGCTTGATCGTCTCGCCATTCATTGAAAAAAAAAAAGGATTTACTCTAGTCTTCTATACTTTATCATTATTAGGCAGAGATAAAAGTAAAATCAAAGCCGCAGATGTAAATATTGATAGTACTTGAGGAATCGGTGCATTATCGCTTATCGCACAAGAACAGTTATTGATTAAGAAACCATTAGTTATTGATTAGTTAAAATATTAATTGATATATTGTGAACATTTGAAGTCTAAAATGTGGCCGTGTTTGTCACGCTTGAATCGGTTTAATAAGTCACCAATGAAGTGGTGCAATGTTTTTAACATCTCTAAAAAACCTATAACTTTTTTAATTTCACGTTGATGTGAATTGCTAATGATAAATGGAATGCCAAGCATTGCTTGTGATTCAAAGTACTGTTTGGTTTAGCTACTGTTCATGAGCAGTCGTATAGCTTACCATCAGGCGAACGGCATGCTCGTCTCGCCATTTATAACAATAAAATATAACTAGTTTAGCCATCGAAACTGTTTCTGTTCTGTCGAATACAAAAAATTCCGAAAGTAAAACAACAATCGATAACTAAATAAGTTTTAAAATTGTCTATGAATAAGACCGTTACAGAAAATTTGAATTGATGTATAAAAATACCAAAGAGGAAATTTCAAATTTGACGTTAATTCCTTGTGACATTCTGTTACTAAAAAGTGGTGAACAGAAAATTAGCGCGGGAGATTATAAATTTATTTTTCCAACATTATTTTTTCTCTAAAGTCAAAACTTGTTCCGAGATAACGAATTTTTGAAGTTTAATTTATAATACTTTTGTTTAATCTAGCGGATGTTTGAAACTTTTTTAATTTTTGACAGCCTCCGTGGCGCAGTTGGTTAGACGCCGCCTGTGAAACGAGAGGCCGCGGGTTCGATCCCCGCACCGAGAGAAATGTTTGTGCGGCCCACAAATATTTCTTCCGGGTCTGGGTGTTTGTGAGACCGAAAAGTCTCTCGTAGTTCCTGATACCCACGACACAAGACTCGATCTTACTGTGGGGTCAGGACTATGTATGTGACTGTTGGGTGTTATTTATTTTATTTATTTATTTAATTTTATCAAAAAACTCAAGAATAAATTGTTC
Source organism: Hyles euphorbiae (assembly GCA_023078785.2). Classification (NCBI taxonomy): domain Eukaryota; kingdom Metazoa; phylum Arthropoda; class Insecta; order Lepidoptera; family Sphingidae; genus Hyles; species Hyles euphorbiae. The sequence goes on along the minus strand of CM041036.1, from coordinate 15,504,286 downwards.
GTGAAGGAGGGTTGTAATTTGTTGTTAACAAGACTATAAAAATGGTTCGATTTATGACCTTTAACAGATGAAACAAATACACCCGCAACACTGTATTTTATGTTTATTTTCCCTTTGTTTTACTGCAAAAGTTAAAGTTTACAAAACCCTATAAAATTAAAAAGAAGGCCTTTGATTTATATTCTTGTTTATCGACGTGTAAGGTCTATTTAGCAGTTTATAGTCCCAAGAAATTGTTGCTATTAATAACAATTTAAATTATTTGTCATTGCATATTTTTTAAAATTAATATTTGCGGCATTTTAAGTGACGTGTACCTTCATAGTTAGTTATATCCCTCATTTTGTCTACTAAGCAAAAAATATGAGGCAGACTTTATAGAAATTCCTCCGTAACAATATCAATAATATGAAATATACCAACACGCATTATTTGACTTTGACTAAGGCTTAACTTCTCTTAATAAAATCTTGGGACGTTCACCTTTTTCATTAGATAGATTTTATTATTTAATAAAATAACGAAACAACCTGTATATAACCAGAAATTCTAATCCTTTATAATATGCAAGAAGGCAAAAGAAGTAAGATAATGTAAGAAAATGACTCGTCCATAAAGATATAATAGGAATTAACACAACTTCAAGAACTGTTTATCGCAACAAGAAGCGGAGAATCGCGCGATCCACTATTGACGCAAACGAAACAAATTAAAAATACCGTTATCAGATAAGGCCCGTGAGTACAGATAACGTACTGATTACGTGATTATTTGATAACAGAGTATACAGTTACTATTGCTGCACCTTGGTGCTGTATCCGAATCTACTCAGATAGTTAATTAGAATCGCCAACAAATTCGTACATTAAATCATAATATCATTTGTACAGATTATTTTTTACTGGAATTTATCAGGCCATATACATCCACTGTAGAGCACGGATCTCCTCTATAATCAAGTGTACGATTGAGAATGGTTAGGCTCTATAATCCATCACGCTGGCTTAGTGCAAGTTGGGGAACATTGCATACTATAAAAATATTTACAAATCGCTATGGAATGCAGGTTTCCTCACGATGTCTTTTTTCACCATTATAGTGGGTGGGGATTGACTATTAATACACATGTGATTCCGAAAAGTCAGTGGTGTGCCTTGGGATTTGAACCCGCGGCCAGCATGAACATTGTTAACTCGGGTCCAGATTTTTTTCTAGATATCCACCTTGATTCAAATTACGTCAATTTCTGTCACTCAGGCGTAAATTTGCAATATACTCATGTCGAAAGCATGAGTTTCACAGCCAGAAAAATGTATTTTTCGAATGATCCTGCAATAGTTAATTTGATCACCCAAATATAGAATTTGTTTTCTATGTTAAATGCACTTTTTTGTACCTCAAGAGGTCAAATAATAATCGATATTTTTCTAAATATTTAGTAGAATTGTGTCTAAAGTCACTAAAAATACCACCTGGCTAGATATTAGTTTTCGGTTAGTTTTACACCCTGTATGATATATATTTATTTATCTAGGTACTCTACTCTTGGATTCAGAACAGACAATGCGTTGAAATAAAGACAATACGTGTTACTAAGCCACGATATACATCGGTGTTAATGTTTGTGTTGTGACAGGCGAGAAGTTGTTTGGTTAACTAAAAGATTCCGCCGACTTGTTTGTGTCCGTCTGAGGGAGGGCGCGATTGAAAGCACACACAGGAATTAATGTCGTCACTCTATTCAACATTCAATGGAAAAGAATTTTTGGGTTGCTTATTTCGCGTGGTTGGTATCGCCAAAACTAAATTTCCTTAAAAAATTAATTTTGTATTTTTATTAACCCATGTATGGGCCACTGTAGGATTAGACCCTCCTCTACAATTGAGAGTACAATTGAGAATGGTTAGGTCATATAGTCCAAAAATATATTATGTAAGTTAAGATCTTCAGCAGGAATGTATTAAAATTCATTTTAAAGCTAATTTTGAATATCATATTATATCAGCTCACATATGCTCGCAGGGCATGGACTTCCTTTAGAATCGAGAGTACGATTGAGAGTAGTTAGGCCATATATTCCATCACGCTGGACTATTGCGGGTTGGAGGACTTTACATACCATAAAAATATTTCATTCTTATAAATCGCTATGGTACACAGGTTTGCTCACGCTGTTTCACCGTTTTAGTGCCTGGTGATTGACTATCAATACGCTTATGACTCTGAAAAGTCAGAGGTGTGTCCTGGCATTCAAACCACATACAACTTCATTTTATTTAACTCCATATATATTTAAGAGCTTTCCTGCAGCACGGTATAGCTTGCGTATCAGTGGGCTTACTTCATTATCTTCATTAGTGTGGTCGCATAGATAAACCATTCGGGTTGTTGGATAGCTTCTTTAGATTGCATTTATTATTGGATCAATATAAGCCATTTTATCGTGCGTAATAAAAACTTGCTCCGATCTGTTTGTATACGGACCCTCTTAGTTCATTCTGTGTTTCTGAAAATGTATTGATTATAATTCTCATATCTAAACGTATAAAGGCAAAAGATTTGATTGTGTGTATTCAATAGGCCTTAAAACTACTAGACCAATTAAATATATTATTTTACCATTAGAATCCAACACTATCCCTGATGAACATAGCCTATAGAATATTTTCGAATGTTTATAAAAATAATTATTGCACTGAAAATAAATTTATTTAATTAATAACCCAGACATCATAAGTATACTCGTAGTTCTTGTACACTCCTATTACTGCCAAGGCCGACAGTGTTTTGTTCTGTGTAGTTTACTCTGACATCAAAGCTAAGACGCCGATGACGCGCACTCCGGCTGATTGTAAATATTTGTACACAAAAGCATATGTTTTGGACATATACGTAGTGATTGAGATGGCTGTGATATTTTGGGTTGCATTTTTATATCGTGAATAATATCGTGTTAATTGTGAAGTTTTTGTGGTGGTCTCTCATATGTGAGAGGCCGCCTGGGCGGGTACCACCGCAATGTGTATTTCTCCTGCCAAACAGCAGTTTAAATGCACTGTTGTTTTTCGGATTGAAGGAAATTGTAGTCAGAGTAATTACCGTATGTCTCAGGATGGAAAGCGTAGTGGAATTTGAAGCATTGCTTTGTATTTTTGTTTTTTGGTTTTGCTACTCTTCATGAGCGGTCGCATCGCTTATTATCCGGCGAACGGCATGCTTGTCTCATCATACACGGCAGTAAAAATAAATACAAAAAATTGGTTTGAAAAATCGAATTGGAATGGGTAAGCTTATGTTTTTCTGATATGATAGATTTCTCTATAATAAATTGAGATGGAAATAAGCTAGGTGATTTGTAGGCACTACTAGGCTTACCTCTCCCTAGCTTACGTATGTCTAATAGACTTGAAAAGGGATAGATTATCCCACCCTCACACCCTTAATCTATTCTGTCAGTCAGATTGACAGTGGTCCGCTTTGTAGTAACACCGGGCCATAAGCTTTGTAACCTCTAAATTATTACAGACAACTTGGTAAGTAATCCGTAAGTCCAGGTTGTCTGCAACTGGCAAATTGATTATTCGGCAAACAGTGAAATTAATAGGATGAAAATAATTTATAATTTCCCTTTTTGCTTTAAGGCAAGAACATTTACTACAAATGAGCTCAGAAATTTGCAAAAAATAATACTTGTTTTCACTATATTTTACGTTTAAAGTTTTTTTTTTCTACAAAATACATGAATGTAATCGATTTTGTTGATTTAATATTAATTATCGTAAAATATATGACAGAATTTATTTGTAACTACTGGACATAATTTGACCTAAAATATTAAGTATCATGGGGAGAACAGCGGAATGCCAAGCATTGCTCCGTAATTCATAGTGTTGTTTGGTTTTGCTGCTGTCCATGAGCGCATCGCTATCGTATCGCGGTACCATTTGACAAATTGCATGCTTGTCATTCATCTAAATAAAATAATAATAATTAAAAAGCGAGAAACTCCCACAACAAAAAGAACTCTTTTCTTGTTTTGACGATGAGAAACCATATCTAGAATATCCATCCATCCATCCATCAGCCAAAGGAAGGCCACTGCTGAACATAGGCCTCCCCCAATGATTTCCACAGTGACCTGTTGGAGGCAGCCTGCATCCAGCGACGTCCCGCGACCTCTACCAGGTCGTCTGACCATCATTTGGGTGGACGTCATTCGCTGAGCTTTCCGGTACATATATCTAGAACATTGTAGGTCTGTTTCAACAACGTAGAAAAAGTTAAGCAATTTATTCCAAGAAATTATTAGTTAAAGGATGCAGGAAGCCGCTTCCGGGTCGATGTGGAGTTCCTTGGGGGAGGCCTATTCAGTGGACTTCCTGTGGCTCTAGAGAGAGAGATGTTTTGCTAATTGACGAAACCATTGAGCATCCAATTAGTAGATTGTTTTGTTTCAATGAATAAACAAAGTATAAAAAAATATGAAAGGGCTGAAACCAAACATTAAAGGTATATTCCACAAGGTCAATGAGATTGTTTACCCTTTAAATAATGATGGTTTCAAATAAAGAAAACAAGGTGGAAAATTTAATTACTCGTAGAGAAGTGTTTCGGAGAAATTTCAGCGACGGTTATATTCCCTTGTATAAAGTATTTTAAATTGTTTAACAGTAATTTATTTATAATATTTCTAAATTATCGATACTTGAAAAAATAAAAATCAAATTTGTATAAAGTTAATTTTAATTTATGTTTAAAATTGATAATATTACTTTAATATTTTCATAATGATATATTATAATATATTATACATATTAAGCCCTGCTATTGGTGACAGGTTCTAATGTTTTTTCAGGATATAGTATATCAGGATTAAGTGCCATTGTATTTATAGGTTTTTCGAGCCATTCATAGGGTTCATGATAACTTAAAACATAGCGACTGATGCAAATTACAGATGTTAGCAATAAATAACTAATCGTGTTTTCACGGAACGACCAGGGTTTATTTTTACTTTTTGAGGTTATTCTCGTCATGAATGAATGCACTCATTCTTCATTCACCCACGTCATTCAAGACATAGTAATTTCAGCTTAAAATCCTCTTATAGTGCTTCGTCGAAATCGAGCGTAAATTCGTAGAAATGCACGCGTAGCCCGCGTAGACGTCTACAAATGCGCTACGAATGATACGATGATACGATACGAAATACGAATTTGCAGCGCTACGCGGAATTAACTACGCCATTCGTAGAGAGCTACCACGCGCTTCTCTCAATTAGCGTAATTTGTCTATTTTATAAACTAAAGTTTGTTCGTGACTTGGTTCATGCGACCTGTTAATGTACAGTCATTTAGTTTCCAAAGGACTTAATGGGTTCATTCTGAAGGTTTCACGTGATTCCACTTGCGCAAATGTGTATTGTGTGAAATATTTTTTTTTTCGCTTTTCACGTACATTGTCTCGTAATTGTTTAATTTGAGGCTATTCAGGGGTTTAATTGGTTTGTTTAGGTCCTAGAAATGCAATTACGTGGTAAAAGTAGAGTTGTGGCCATTTTAGATGATTACGAATATGGGCCAGTTCGAGCAAAGCAGTACTGAGTATTAGTTTTGCGTTACGGATCTGGAATGTTATTACCTATATAAGAATATTTAATTATATTATTTATTGTACACTGGGAAAAAATAGAGATTATAACTAAATTAAAAATAAACTTACAACCAGAGCCCTTTTGCACAAGGCAATACCTTCCGGACAACGACACAAGACTGGATTTTAGTGCGGGGTCAGGACTATGTATGTGACTGTTGGGTGTATTCATTATTATAATTTACATAGAATTACGTGATTCAAAAAATACCGTGAGCAAATAACAACAAATAAATCATTTATTTCATATGGATCAACTCTTTAATAACAGCTTGTCCAACCACAAGCGGTTGGACAGTTTTTTAAATCCCTTTTGGTCTTAATATAGAACAAAACATGTTAATATAAAAACTCAGCTAACCTTGCAAGCACAAGTACTGAGGCGCCTCCAGCACGTAACAAGCCAGTTAAAGGCCAACTATCACACCGTATTTAAATGTTTAAACTTTTATCAGCTGGTACGAAACAAATAAAAAAGTGCACGGATAAAAAACGGTGTAAACAGATAAAAAAACCTGTACGGATACGTTTGTCGGCGCACTGATGGGCCCATTGCGTGTCGGCGGGCATTCGCAGCCGTTCTAGGAAGCCAACAATACCTTGATTTGTTCTAGAAAATGATAAAAGTGCTACTCGATGGATACATCTCTAGGTATTATTGTGATTAGGGGACTCTACCCAGTCTTGTATCAGTGATTTAGATGGACAAACCGGTCAGTTTAGTGACTATCGCTGTGAACATTTAAAACAGTTGAATAAAATAATCGAAGTTGCGGTGTTGGCCTTAAAATTAGGAGAAGAAAGAGAAAAACGGACGGGAGAAAAGGGATATTAGCCCTCAGTCAATCTCACTTACTGAACGGAAAATGACAGTAAAACACTCGCTTCACTTCGGTTTTCTGGGTCATTGGCCTAAAATAGAGGGAAATGGGTGATTACGAAGGTTTCCACCGAGCATTAGATGCTTAATGATGATGACTTATATAGGCGCAGTTAGTTTTTTACTTTTTATTACATTGGTCAGGTTTTTACTGAGTAACCAACCCGGCGAGTATCCCAGTACTGTCCGATACAGGGACTCTTGGCTGCTGGGTTTCCCCCTGTCCCAGTTCGCTCCTTCTCACTGAATTAGGTATGATGAGATGGACATTCGCTCATGCTAAGCGAAATGATCGCTCATGGACAGTAGTAAAAACAAACACCATGAATACAAAGCAATGCTTGGCATTCCACTGAGTTCGCTATACTGAGACATTAAATGATAAGTATCAATATGTACAGTATTTACTCTATCTAAAATGTTAGAGTTGGTATTGCCTTGTCAAGTTGGTAATTATCTCTACTCTATTTCATCATCGTAATAATTTCTCGGACACTTTAAGTATTGAAACTTTAGAATTTAATAATATAAATATTGATTAAACACGTCACAATATCACTGATTTCCAAATATTGCTTTTTGTTTTTCTACACAAATTAAATAAGCAAATTATGCCTTCAATATTATCCCAAGTTATACAAGGCCCCTTAAAGATACCCCGTTAGATTGTCGTGGAGGGAAATAGGACACAACCGGTTATGATTGCACTGGGAACCGGAAGTGAGGGTTATTCGGGTCGATCGCGACCGCCACAGTTAGCGGCAGTTAAGGGTTAGTTAAATTGTTTCCACTGGTACCGAATTCTGTTAGTGCGATTAAAATGATCATACTGTGGCTTTGTCAGTGAAAGTGTTAAATATTTGGGTCACATATAAATGGAATTTTGAAGTAGAAATGTCGTTCTTAATTATGTGGAACAGGACATTTAACTTTTGGTAAATACACATATGCTCTATGCTCATAATGATATCCTCGAAAGGTTAAGTGGATGTGAAGCTAGTAAAATCTATAGATCGCTGAGTTTATTTCAGCCCCAAGATGTAATGTTTTTTTTATTCTGGCCCCCCACTGTGACTGTATTGCACCTGAGAATAATAGTCCAAACAATGATGACGAGGCCCAATATGCAACATTGTTTCTCTGGTGACTCACGACGCCTAGCATTGGGTAATCGACGCAAAGAGAACAAGGAGTGATGATGAGAGCCTATCGCCATTTCGAGGCAAATTCCATTCTCAAGCAATATAAGATTTTCCAAAAAATAAAAATCTCTCGAAATATATTTCTCTACGTGGGTTTCGGATAGGGAAAGGTTTTCTACTAGGCCACCATCAGTCCTACCAGCCTACTTAATAAACTTTTCTACTCCATCAAATAACAATTCTAGTTTTGATAACCTGATCCGGATAAGCCCCACACTATCGTAACATATATGATATAGGCCAAACAAATCATTAGTCATCGATTTATCTAATAATGAGAACAATCAATCATATTCAAGACCTAAATGGAACGTGCGGAAAGTAGGTGATCCGATTCGAGCATCACTGTCTGTCGCGAAAGCTCTAAAGAACCTACGAGCTTTCGAGTGTGCTTTTTTTGCTGGGGCATTTTTATTAGTCTCGGACTTCATTTTACGGATTTGTGTTCTTTCCGTTTATTGTTTTAGGTTGGTTTTTGTTGATGTTAGAATTATTTTATTATTAAAAATGATGTAATTATGGAATTATTGATGTTTATTCAAGGGTTTACAAAAAATCTGTAAGATACAATATACGACGATATTACGCCGAACTATGACACTAGGTGATAAGGAACCGTAGATAAAGAGGATTATATTAAAGTTTTAAAGATTTTAAACTATAAAATTTAATCAGAATCTGTAAAAAAGTAAAACTGCAATAAATAGAAAGATAATCCACTCGCCCAAGGGTAAGTAATTCCTGCAATTATCGTATTCGTATTAAACTGCAACATTAAATATTTCACTATAATGTGAAAGGACGCCGGGGGCAGCCATTACACATTATACAGGCTGATCCCATAATAAAGTTAATTAAAAAAAACATCCGCCGTATTCAATAATTTCGTACACATTTTACGTAATGAAAGCAATGCCGTTGCCGAAAACGCAATCGTGCGGTTAATAAAACTCAATTTCCTTTATTTAAAATGAAAAATAAACGTTGCGCGCACTTGAAACAGTTCCAGCACAACAAGACCCGCGGCGGCGTGGTGTTATTAAATAAACATGGGTCAAGCGAAAGTGGTGGTTTGGCCTCGTCTGTCCGAAATAGGTATTTTGCGTGTTAAATTTTATAGTTGAGTACGGTTTAGTTTTAAACATGAGAACGTTGTGTTATAGCTTGAACGTGTAAGGGTTTGTGGCTACCTGAGTGCGTATTTCGGTGGGGTGAGTAGGTTCCCAGCGGGGATCACATCAAGTACCTAAAATTTCATATACTTACAGCAATTTTTTTATTAAATTTATTTTGAGTTTGGAGTTATAAAATCGGCTTAGTGCACTTTCCATGGAGTTGACACCAAAGGGTAAAGCTTTAATTAACTTTCTATGTCTCTATTTCTTTTATTAACATTTTATATCACTAAAGCTTCTGAAAAGTAATTGCTTGAAATTTCCTTGCTACATAAAAAATCCTTATTATTATCAGTAGCTAATTGTTTACATTGATTATAAGATTTTATTCATAGTTTATAAAAATATCAGATATGTGTATATTTGACCTTAGATATTCAAGATCATTAAGAACTACAAATGACGTAATTCTTTGGATTCGTTGCTATGTAAAACGACAAACTAACCACCGTTTCCCCTTTGTAATATTGATAGAGTTAAATGACTTACCCGATTCTCGGGTAGGGAAAGGGATATTGCAAAAGTGGTATTGTATTTCTCTATTCATTATCATCCCGGAGTAAGGAATTTGTACCCGGTATGGCGATAGACCCGCTCCCTATTACTTCATGGCACGGAACACACAAGGCAAAACATGAGTGTCCTGGTAGCATCTCTGCCTACTCCTTCTTTGAAAAAGGCGTGAGTTTATGTATGTATCTGTATTAACCCATATTCGTCCCACTGCAGGGCACGGGCCTCCTCTACAATAGCGCGTACGATTGAGAGTGATTAGGCCATATAGTCCACCACGCTGGCCTAGTGCGGTTTGGCGGACTTCCATACCATAGAATTTTTTATAAATCGCTATGGTATACAAGTTTCCTCACGATGTTTTCCTTCACCGTTTTAGTGTGTATGTATGATATAGTTTTAGTATGTATGTATGATAGTTACTTATCCCCCAATCTCAATTCAAAAGCAATTTGAACAATCACGTACAGTCCCTGTCATATCCAGTGCAGTATTACAATCGAAATTATGATCTCAATCTGTTTATTAACGATCGATGCAAACAATTCGCAGAATTTATTATTTATTCCCATATCCTATTAGTTGGACTATTATGGGTCGGAGTCGAAACACGCGAGCAATCGCCGCTTTGATGTGGGTTCGAATACTGTGCTTTATTTAAGGGAACCTACATTTGTGAGAGGAAGGAAAAGTACCAGTTTATTAGACCTAGAGACCTAAGACCTAGGTATGAATCTAATGAGAGAAGAAAAACTGCTAATATTTAGTAAGAGCGGGTGGGTTTTGAATGGGTTGGTAATTCTTTTACATAAACCTAAAGTATCAGATTGAGTGTTGTGTTTAGTTTCATCATTTAGATTCTCAGAAATCAATAACTGACTCTCATTCCGCTCTCTTCCGTCTCATCTTTCTGCTTTGTCCTTAGTTTTGTGAGCGATGGTAGTCACTTAACAGCAGATAGACTTACTTAGAGGTTTCTAACTCGAAAATTCTGATGCTAAAATAGTAACTGATAAACTTTACACTGTCATTCGTAAAGTTTGCATTCCCTCTAGTTACATATAGCCGTGAGAGAACACAAAACCCCAGAACACCGATTCGTCATACAATGTGCACAACAAATACGGTCGCAACCGTTTTGCATTCAAAACGCTCCAGAAAGTTCCAAGGAATCCTAATTTAAGACCAGCGGCGCACGTGATCGGGTTAATCATCTAAAAATGCAAGCTTAGCGTCCAACTTTAAGTAATAATTAACATGTAACTAAAATCACTTTTTTATAAAGGCGGAGTTAACCCTCGCGGAGCCAGCGCCATTCAGGTACAGTCGGCCTGCTTCGCATTTCGCATAATGGCAGCGGGCACGCTAATGTAATTGAGTGTTTTTTTACTTTAACCCTTTTAGAACGAGAGGAACACTGTTATTGAGGTTAGGTCGGGCCGGCCGTGGAGAACGCTCAAAGAATATTTTTTCGCTGAATGCAATTCTATACGAATGCTAAAATGTGTTTTATGAAGCTATTTACATACGTTCGTGACTTTAAAATTACTTTAGTTGTAAATGGAATGTTTGTGTAATGGTGCGGGTTGTGGATGGTCAGCGGTGGTGCAATTGGATTCTATGCGATTGTAAAGATAAGTCTTATGTAAGCTAAAGTATTTGGAATGGGATCTTTTACTCCTTTAAGAGTACGTAACAGAGGTTTTAGTGCGCGTTTTCAACGGTCTTCAAACGAAGATGGCTGATAATCCTTACATAAGAGGTTAGTTAAAGAGATAGAGGTTAAAATGCACTTGTACGGTGGCCTCCAAATTTAGTCGAATTGGTAGTAGCCAAGCTTTCCTAACACCTCTTTCTAAAGACATTCAAGTACAGATTTTAGATTATTATAATTCTGCCATACCAAGGCCTTCCCTGAAAGACTCGATGATATTCGAGCAAAAAGTACATAAAACCGAATGTTAAAATTAGTTTCGTGAAGTGGAAAATTCTCCGCACAATGTTGTTTAACGATTTCTTAACTTGTTGCAAATGTTTTATGCAAGTGGAAATATTTTTCAGCAGTTTTAGGTTTTCAGGTATTATGGTTCTTTCATTCCTTGCGTTTTAAGATGTAGTTTAATAGAAATGTTTATGGTTGGTAATTAAATTAGACTTTGTTATATCTAATTTAACATATTTCTAAAATATCGTTACTAAATCTTTGCGGACTTAAACATTCGTGTTGTTGATATACTTTAGTGCGTTATGTTTCCCAAAAGTGTTAAAATCTTCCTTTCTTGATGTCACTTTCCATGTGCAAAGGTTAGTAACGCACCACTTTTAATTTATTGTGTATATTTATTAACGGCAGCGATCACTTACCATTACGCGAATCTCCAGCGCATTAGCAAGACTTATAGCTTGACTTATAGACTTAAGCATAGAAGTAATTAGGGCACACAATTCAATTTTTCAATCCAAATACGACAAACTCTTTTCTTCTACCTACCCAAACGTTTTACTGTCTTCTCAACAATTTTAATACATAGACACTTAAAACAAAGAAACCACAAATGCATATCAAAAACACCTGAACGCAAGACCACGTACAGCCATTCCCTCCACCTGTCATATGAAACTAAAAAGTAAAAACCACGTGCAAAGCTGAAGCAGCATAAGCGTATGTAACTCACATTCTTTGTCCTAACTTAATTGTCGCGCCCGCTGTCCTTCCGAACGCAAGATTCGGCACGTTCCATGCAATAATTGGAAGGTCCTTAAGTGACTTTATTCCAAGCTCCTTCCTAAATCTGATTACTGAACCTGCTGCGAATAAACTCATTAAAACTTTGTTACGTTGATACAATTATTATTTTATGGGGGTTTACGTATTCTAGGGGCGGTACTAGGAATTCTAGGCTGGTTGTATGCTGTAGGTTGCATCAGTTTAAATCATGATGTTGAAACATAACAATTAATTTTTATTAGTATAGAGAGTATTTAAAAGATTGAGGTCATAGAACAATACGCACCATGAATAACGATTAAAGAAAAAAAGAGGAAATCCTTAATACCACTCGTTTTACTGGACAGCCTCCGTGGCCTAGTGACGTCGGCTGTTAAACCTGAGGCCGCGGGTTCGATCCCCGAACCGTGACAAATATTTGTGTAATGCACAGGTATTTATTTCGGGTCTGGGTGTTTGTGAGACCGAAAAGTCTCCCGTAGTTCCTGTTAACCACGACACAAGAATTGAGTTTAGTGTGGGTTCAGGACTGTATGTGACTGTTGGGTGTATTTCTTTTTCTATTTCCGAAGCAGTCACTGTAAATCTAGTCATATGGCCAACAAAATAATACCGACAGGCATCCGAAAAGTTAATTCTATTATAGCTGTAGCGTTGACGTCATAAAAATCCGTGCATCAGTTTTTCAGTCTAAACACCCGATGGCAGTGTCAAGAGCGTTTTTACGTGCCGAGGTAAAATTAAGCATTAAAAGCACGTGTTTTATGGCTGTCTCTGTGTCTCCCGGGTGAAATTTAACCGGAGATATTTTTAAAACACATGCATTATCCGGTTGAATACTAATTTTATTACTTGTAGCCATTTTGAAAACATCCGGCTCGAAGGATCATGGTTTGTTTGGGAATGGGTGTTGTTTGAAACGAAATGGTTTCTTTATTTTGTTGTATAAATTAAAGTGTATATGGAAAAGATTTATTCAAAAGACTGTTCAATAACGTTAAATATTATCAAAAAAATTACATATTCTTTCATTTGGAATTTATGGTTTCTTGGATTTATTGAAACCGTAGTGGTATAATTCTCAAGAAATTATAAAGAAATGGTGGTGTCGTGGGTCGTAGGAGGACCAAAATAGATATCAATACTATCAACACCAAAAAAGAAATAACATCTACCCCTTCCACTTTACCGTCCAACTTCACCAATGTTTTTCCATCAACCGGCGAAAATGTTAAGCTAACCACACTTGTAAGTTGTAACGGCGTATCGCTGCGTGCGGCAGATTGTTACACTAAGTTAGATTGCTTACGCATAACTTAGAGCGTCTACTAATATAATGGATGTGTTCCGCGCCCCGCACCGCCCCGCGTCTCCTCACGCCATAACAAAGTTTAACAGCAGATAGGCTACAGCTACTTGGTCGCGGTTGGAATGCTGAAAGACTAAAGTGCTAGATATTGTGTCATGTCTTTAGTGGAAGTTTAATATACTGCCTGGTGTTGGAAAATAGATAAGTGTGATAATAAGGGATTAGTTGTTTTGTGGTTAATGAATATTTGTTTCGGATTTAGGTGTTTTGGAACCAAAAGTTTTATGTTGTTTTTGACATAACTTACTAGGAAGTTATAAATATGATTATTAGTAGCTTTGTTTTTATTTACCCACCAAAATGCATACAGAATGCCTCGAAAGCCCCAGCTTGTCTCGAAATTTGTTCCATATCATATATGTTATGCAATTGCTGCATGTTAGAATCAACGGTGGTATGCATAAGTTAATTCTAAGATAACTCAGAAAGTCTATTTGTAACGTTATAAATAATTAAATCACCCCCCAATTACTTACCGAACATAAGTAACGGTGATTCAACATTCTGTCCGCGACATTAGCTTGTGACTTCGAGTGGAAAGTATCAGAACATTAGTGGCGTTTTGATAAATGGCGGTCGGATATCGAAGGAAATAAGATATACGCCCACATGCATGCCAATGAGCGCCGGATTCTTACGTATTTTGTCACATGACGCCCAGAAAGGCTATTACTTGCAGGAATACTTAGCAACAGTTCTGAGGTGAATTTATTTCCTTATGCAGTTTGGGAGCAAGCTTACCTGAAAGAGTTTGAGTCAATCAGGTAGATGGTTTTAAAATTTTGTTAAGAAATGTCTTCGATATGTCTTCATCAGTTACTTTACTTTAGTGTGAGACAAACAATGGTTGAAAGCAACAGTTAGTCATTCAAAATGTAAATCAAATTAGTTTTCTACATAGAGACATATGTATTTATTCGTGATTATTGATGACATTTTATGAAATTATCAAAAGTAGTATCTTTTTTTTCATTATTATAAGCCCTTTGATTCCCACGGCTGAGCAAAGGCCAGTATTAGCATCTAACCGCGACATATGAAAGAAAAGGAGTAATAATAATAAAAAAATAGAAAGACTCGCCTACAAAAACCACTAACTTCATCCCACAGTGAAAGACCGCGTTCAAACCACCGTCACTCAACTCATTGATCTGCAAATACCGAACCAAACTAAATCTATGTTTACTACGATAATTTCCGTCATTTAAACCGTCGAGAGTTCGAAACGGTTCAATCTCGACGACAGTAACTCATACCTCTTTCCTTAAACAAATATAAGTTGCAAAATAAAGGAATTTAACTGAAAACTTATTTCCTACAGAGACAGCTTTCCGATTTATATACTTCGCGAAAGTGTTTGCCTTTGTGAAACTTCGCCCGTAGATTGCATCTTGAGCCAAATTGATCTAACCGTTGCCCGCACAAGTCGGATCAAAAGGACCCGTCAACGGTATACCTAGGTATACTGTTTAAATGTTAACTATTTATCTGAATGCTTCTGTTTTTTCTTCTTCTAAAGGTGAATATTTTTAAACGCAAGGATTTATGTATTAAATATACGAACCATATACTTTGTTTTAACCAAATTTTATGTTGTACTAAATTAAGATTGAACAAAAAATGATTGAAAAATCTTTAAAGAAGTCAAATCTTTTTAAGTTAAGTTGTTCAGTTACACATAAAGTTTTTGTTGATATGGAAAACATAAAGACTATGTAGAAATTGAACTAAGGTCTTCATGGTCCATATTGAGCATTTTAAAACAGCAAATATGACGTTGTAAATATTATTTATAAATGATATTTCAGCACGGCCTGACGACACCAATAAATCTGCGTGTCAGCGCTTTACGCCAATCGACGCGTATATTATATTTTGGACAGTAACTAACAAGCTTTGCACTCGATCGCTTGATCAACCAATATGCCATTATTCTTTTATGGAACAATATCAAATAATTAAAATTTAAAGGCGAGATCCTAAATCGTGATATATTATTATATATTCGAAGTTTCATACTTAATCCTGCTGGGTTTTAAAACATGTTAATAACTCAGTATAACTTTCAAATGAAAACAATGGGAACCGCCGGTTTACAAAATCTTATTTATTAAGCATAATTTAGGAATTGTATGTTAAAATTATAAATGTAATTTATCGATTAGACTGTAAGATAAACAAACAGTAGTTTAAAGTAGTACAAATTAGATGTAAAACGAACGCTATCAGAAAAAAACTATAATTGTAGACGATTTGTTTTTAATTTAAATGTCGTTATTTTCATTTCTAGTTTTCATTATAAAAATAGGTTTTGTTATCTATAGGTAAATTAAAATTCTATGCAAAAATATTTTAATCTTTATATTTACGTGTCCCGTACTTACACCACCTGTTATCCCCAACCGATAGTCTTGTATGTATCAAATAACTGTATCTATATATATAAATGTTTTGTAGGGAGGAACTTCGGGATCACGGCGGGCCGGGAGCACTCCGAGGCGTCCTCCTCGGGGTCGCGCAACTATTCAAGGTCAGAGTCCTATTCAACTATATCCCTTTACACCCCCGTTATTCATAAGCGGTCAATATCAACTTGTCTGCGTCCTTTTTGTTGGTTGTACGGCTAGAATGGATATAATTTTCTTGAGTTTTTATCGAGACTGTATCTAAAACTTTTGTATGTCGGAGTACAGAGATATGTCTGGTATTTTTTATACTCGTACGTTGTAGTGGACAAATACAATATGGACCATTGTTTTGGAAAGGATGTATCTAATTAAAAATGAAGAATTGTTTAAAGATAAATTGCAATATAAATCTTTGTTCTTTTACGGACATTCTCTATAAACAAGCGATGTATAAGATATTTCGATACAGCTTTTTTAATAGTTTGTCCTGAAAAGTTTTCCTGTTATATCCGGGGTGACAGAATTTTATAAAATAAAGAAATAGCATCACATTTTACATTTTGTTCATAAAGCCGCAGACAAAAAAAAATATTGGAGTTCAAGTTCATGTTTTCAAGTACTTCGGGTCGCAATTATGTTTATTTTTATTGAAAACATATATATTTTTCCCTACACAAAAAAGTAGGTTACATCGAGCACAAAAATCTTCGCACAGATACTAAGTTTCGTATTAAAATGGGCATTCTTCTTTGTATGTAACCGTCTTACTAGTTTCTACATCAACTAGTTGTATTGCGATTACTCTATATGACATAAGAATAATAGAGACGACACATTTGAAACTTGTACAGAGTTTTAAATGATTCACAAATTAATCTTTTAGTAATAACCACTTAATAGGCCCGGAATGTGGGTCAACTTTTGTCATTTAATAAATGTACTTGGAATTGTGTGGTTTGCCAAGTGCGTTGTGAGTTGTGACCGATGTTGTTATTAAATTATTGACAATTAACTTTTTTTAAGTGAAAAAAAAAAGGTTTATCACTCTTTGTGTTATTTGGGTTGCTGTGATTATTGCACGGATTCATCTTAGCTTTTAATTTACCACTGCTCCACATACATACATACATACACTCACGCCTTTTCCCATAAAGGGTAAGTAGAGGTGCTACCAGTCTTGTTTGTTCTGTCCCACGAAGTGATAGATGGTGAGCCTGTCGCTATATCGAGCACAAATTCATGAGTCCGGGCTGATAATGGATAGAAAAATCATTATTCACTTTGCCCGACCCGGAATTCGAACAAGACACCTCAGCGTTGCAATACTGTAGTGCAATTGCGCCACCACTGGTGTGAATACAATAAACTGTGATTTTATATTTTCATATTGGGTCGGGCCGGCTTAACACTTTTTGACAGGGAAATATATGTTGCAATATATTTTTTGATGAACACTCTAACACCAAAAGAACATTTCAATTCAAACCAGAAGTTCCTGTGTTACAGTTCAGACAAATACGCTTGTCAGTTTTATACTTTATGTTAATAGTATATGAACATAATTTCTCTACGGATCCAAAAAACAGCAAGACATCTACCTTCACCTAGTTTAAATATATTTAATTCCACAGAAATGTTTTTACCGTCCCAACTAAAAGGGAATTTCGTATTTCACGAGAAGCTAACAGATTTCTCCTCGAATTTAGTATGTGTGGAGTGTGGATACATTCTGAATTCGGAGTAACCCAGCTGCTTTAGCTTCCCGCACTGAGATGTCAGTGTGTATTAGTATCTTTGTATCTTCAGCAGACAGCGTTTAAAATGCACTTGTGTGGGACAGCTTGAAAGAAATACTAGGATATCTTCGAAGAGAAAATTAGAATTTGAAATTCAACGGGTTTTGTAGACATTTTTTGGAGATATTAGGATCGCCGTTTCTGTTATATAAAATAATAAATAAATAAATAACACCCAACAGTCACATACATACTACATAGTCCTGACCCCACACTAAGATCGAGTCTTGTGTCGTGGGTATCAGGAACTACGTGGGACTTTTCGGTCTCACAAACACCCAGACCCGAAAGAAATATTTGTGGGCCGCACAAACATTTCTCTCGGTGCGGGGATCGAACCCACGGCCTCCTGTTTTATAGGCGGCGTCTAACCGACTACGCCACGGAGGCTGTCGAAATTGAAAAATAATAGCTGATTAGCCGATTGAAAAGTGATTATTATAGCGCACGATTCATAACAAAATATGAATAATCGTGGGGGGTTGATAATGAAAGGAGTCTAAAATGAAAAGGACTATTAACGCTTTATATAAAAAGTATACAGGTGGATTTAATGCCTGATGCATTCGCTCCCAGTCAACCTTTGGATGGTGTAGAGAAATCAAGGTAGGCGTAAAATATTAATGGTAGAGCACTCAAGCCCTAAGGCTTTAGGTGCGGCAGAAGTCTTATTTTTAAATTAAATAAATTACTTTAATTATTGTGGAGAGGGCTGCTTACTTGTTACATTTCTGTAGACATATCGATATCGATTTTTTTGATAGCTAATTTAATTTTAACTTACTTTTTAAACTCATCGCATTTTTTGCAGTGTTACCTCGATATTTAGCACATAAACAGCTATAAATATAAAATTCGTGAGAACATAAGCTATACAACGAACAAAAACCTGTATTTATACGTCACAAAAGATAAAATTTACTTAATTTTATTCCCCCGCTTAATTTTTACGAGCGTTTCTCGAATTTCTCGTAAAACAACAGAAGTGTTTCCACAGTCTTTATTTACTTTTATTTTGGCGGTCCTTAAATTTATTGACGGTTTGTTTTATTGATTGGGACGGAAGGAGATACCGGTCGTGAAGTACTGCTTGTTTAACTGGTGTTTGTGCCTTATTGCCTTTGTAATAAAGGTGATTATGAAATAACTTGCGAAATTAAACAGAACTTGCGAAGTCAATACGCAGGCTATTGTAATTGTAGATACGAATGACGAAGAAGATGTAATGGCTACTTAAATTTAACAATGTTCCTTATTGTATCAGCCCATCAATGTCCTACTGAAAGGCCTCCTCTACAATCGAGAGTACGATTGAAAGTGGTTAGGCAACATAGTCTAATTCCTATTATAATAATTACATTTCATATTTAACATTAGTTTCTAAATCATTTAAATTGTTTCGGTTGTGATTTGAATTTTACCGCAATTATGATTTTTTTGTTACGCTCATCTCATACATACTTGGGTATACAACATAATATATTTTCTGTCACGCAGAAACTTGAATTATGGTTTTTAGATCTGACACCAACTCTTTCGGGAAATTAACACACCCTACCAGACCAATTTTGAAAACAAATACAGTGTGAAATGGTATCACGGTTAAAGTACAGGGTATTGCGTATCTCAGTTCATATTACATCTATTTTCCCAGCAATAAAATCACTATAATTACTGAAAAAATATACTTGCCACAACTCTAATCGCGAGTGACCTAACGCCCTTCACCTCATTACAAACTTAATATTTTTATAATATTGTAATTTGGATTCAGAATCGGCCGAATTACATATAAACAAAGGTGAAAATACGGTTTTCGCTCAGTCTGATTCCACCCCGTTTTACGAGCCAGCTATAAACCAGGCTGCGACAGTGGATATCTATTTTTGAACTTTATATAACCGCCGTACGCTCCACGCATTCTATCTGGACTCCTTTGTTACAGCCTAGGTCAGGGAGAGGCAACCTTTTAACAGAAAAAATAATGGTCATTATAGGTCACTTAGGCAGGAACGGTATCGATGTTATAGATGATAGATAGGATCTGAAAACGATGATTGGTAGATTAAATACCCATATAGGAAATATCAGATTTTTTTTTAATTGATTTATTGATTTTTTTTTAATTGACGCTACATATTTTAATCTATGTGAATTTATTTATCTATGGGCCTGGTTTATAATATATAATTTTTTGTATTAGTACGTAATCTTTCTTTATTTTTTTTATTTATTTTAAGAAGGCTTACAGACTTATTACATTATATATGTAAATTTACTCAACTAAGTTGTCTAATTGCTAATGACAAGCCACCACATATAAATAGTATTAATTACTCAATTTTGAGTTGGTTTATCAGCATGTTATGTTAAGCTCAATTAACCTAACGGCTATACCTCTCCTACCTAGTCGTCTTAACATTACATAGTTACTACGGTTCATCTATTTACAGAAACAAAGCAAAATGATATATTTACTAAATCTATACTAATATATAAAGCTGAAAAGTTTGTTTGTTACTATATCGTATCTTATGAACTACTGGTTCGAATTGATAAATTCTCCATGTGTTGGATAGGTATATCGAGGAATGGTATAGGCTATATACCATCACGCTATGACGCTAAATTGATAGTCGGAATGGAACATTTTGGGCGTCATTTTGAAAAGTCGTAAATATATAATAATTTAAAACCTAAAAGTCTCTAGAAAAAATGACTAAACTTACAAGCCCATCCCGCCCTGTTTCCATCATATAGCGTGCCGAATGTTCACAATGCCTGGCCCAGCCATTACGTGTTGTTTAACTTCAAATGCGTCGACAATAGCCGATGGTTTCACTCATGTTTGCCCTATAAATTATGATGAAAAGGTGTTTTTACATCAAGTTCCGTGCTCTATCTACTCCAGAGTGCTTTTTGGTGTAAACGGGAAGCGGCGTAATGTTACTTTCACAAAGCAAATTCAATTTACACGCTTTGTAATGTTGATAAATTGTATCGATTAAGGTTTTTGGAAGGTTTTTGAGCTAGGTGTTCGAGGAATGTATTGTGTTCATGATTTTTATAAATGTAATATATTGTATTTTGCATCGTATATGCCATGTGAATAAGCTCAAGAATTTTATATGGTGTTAAATTTTTAGGCTACAATTTTTAGTATGTACTATGTATGTATGTTTTTTGTATTGTATATGCCATGTGAATAATTTCAACTGGTGTGATTTTTTAGGCTAAAATTTTTAATATTTACATACGTTTGCTAGAAATTATTATGGGGTATTGAAAGTTTTCAATATGATTTAAGAATTTTCAACCATGCAAATCCTATATTTTTATTTTTATTGATTGATTATTATGTTTTGCTACAGAATGAAGTGGACAATTATTTGTTTTTAATGCCATTTATGTTTTAATATTCAGTCTATACCAAAGAAAAAGTCCACATATTTGTACCAAAAGCATAAACAGTACTTTTAGGGTAGCTGTTTACATAAAAATTTACTTACCGAATTCAAAAGTCATACATAATAAATACGGGGGAGTTAAAACCAACATTATGAATTTAGATCCAAACACTTTTATGTCCGTACAACCATCCAAAAGTTGTTGTTACTGAACGCAGTTGCTCGACAACGGCAATAATTTGTAATGTGAGCAAAATTTACAATTGATAGCAGTTGCTTGGCCAACTATCATATCTTTGACCTACATTAAACTATTCAGGTCGCTACGGAAAGCGATCTTTATCGGGGAAATCTGTGTATTATTTAGGATATTGTATTTAGTAATACATACTTGTATTTATACTAAGAAGATCGATATATACCATATATGTAACAGGTGGTGTGCAATTAAGTATTGAGTATTTTTTACCTACACACATATGCAAGGTATATCAAGAATGCTACCGAAAACGAAGCTGGTGGAAGTTTTAGTGACTTCAGACACAGAGCAACTAAAATTTGTGCAAAAAAATGCGTCGACATTTTTTGCTATTTTTTTCTATAGTCGTATTTGAGTTGTGCACCCTTAGACACTATGGTACGAAAGGGTTCCAATGATTACTTTAGCAGAAACTAGGGATTTGCAACAATTGTCGCGTTTCTTTGCAAAATTTTCATTTGCCATTTGTTTGAAGTCACTAAAACTACAACCCGGCTTCGCAGTCTTGATATACCCTATGACCATAAACTCACGCCTTCTTCCGAGAAGGGGTAGGCAGAGGTGCAACCATCACACCACCGTGTATTTTCATTCCCATGATGTAATAGGAGGCGAGTCTAACGCCATATCGGGCATGAGTATTTTGTACTAACTACTTTATCGGGAAAATCTGTGTTTTATTTAAGATATTGTATATAGCGATATATTGTACGAATACTGAAGGAAGCATGAGATAGAAAGGTTTTACCTGACCTTGTTGTTGTGAAATATTACTGCACTTATTCACGGAAATAGTGCATTTTCATGAATTTATATATTCGTGTTTGTGTAGAATTACAGTGTTTGACAAGTATATATTTCATCTAGATGCCCTTGTATTCATTATGGCATGTAACATCTCCTTGAGTAATTTTGCTGAGACATACAAAATGGTGGCATATTTCCCTGTCCAAACTATATTTAAACAAGATAGAAACAACATTTTTAGCAATTTTAGAATCACTACAATATTATAGATTGGACATAAACTGTAAGCTGAGCCATCACATTTATTTATCATGCATGATTGATTTTGGCAGCCTCCGTGGCGCAGTTTAGATACCGGCTGTGAAACGAGAGGCCGCGGGTTCGATCCCCGCTCCGAATCAAAATTTGTATGATTCACAGGTATTTGTTTGGGGTGTGTGTGCGTGGGAGATCGAAGGGTCTCACGTGGTTCCCGGTACCCACGACACGACTCTATCTTAGTGTGAGGTCAGGACTATGTATGTGACTGTTGGATGTATTTATTTATTCATTCATATTTGTTACATTACCAACCACTTAACAAGATAACTCCTTCTTTATCTCCACAAACTTATATTACCTACACACTATATCAAAAAAAATACAAGGTGTAAAATCCACTAATCTATTCACTTAGCTGTGACAGCATAAAAACAGACGCCAACTGATACAAAGAAAACAAAGTGGCTCCCACCCCTTTCATTTTTCATCTTTTTACATTAAATAGTTCGCAAGCACACGCCGGTAACTGATATAACAGATTTCTTAACTCGAGCACTCCGTGAGATGAAATGCGGATGATACATTTACGTTTTTCCGCGTAATATCTGAGCTAGATTTTCTAGGGCGTATTAATTTTTCATATTTTTAGTGCTTGCGGTCGTTGTTGGCCATTGTGGGGTTATTTATTAGACGAATTGAAGTGGGTTTTAAATAACTGTTGGATTTATTTGACTTGTGTTATTTTTATATATTTATTAAAATGTATTGTAGGGTTTGATGCTTGATTATATTTACAAGATTATGAAAATATAATAACAAGCTTTATAAAAACAAAACATGAAATTTTAAAACGAATTTCATGAATTTTTAAATTAGTTTTAATCTGCCAGGTATGTAGCTTTTGGATGCAACGAAATATTACTTTTGACGTATAAATACCTAATATGTAGCTTAGCTGTAGCTACGTTTAAATTCTCTTGTTTATAATGAGTGGCTCAAAAGTAGTATTAACTAACGTTCATGCACACAATACCATACTTAGTCGTAAATGACTAATTCAGAAGCACAAGCACGCCAAACCATTCGAGATGTAAAATATTTTAATGAGATCTCCCGCCAACCTCTGTCGGCCATCTTGACGTTAAATCACACAGAACAAACTCTAGAGTCTAGTTTACCCCACATTCTAGTTGATTAAACTACTGTTTACCTTTAATTTAACTTTGTGTTTCTTCAAAAAATTTAGACGGAGTATGAAAATATCGGAGTAATTTTTGCATGTAATTTTGCCGGGGCTTGGAGCATTGAATTAGTAATTTTTAAAACGTCTCTTTGTTTATGGGAATGTTTTTGAAACTGTTAATAAAAATGTATGATTAATTTGTTAAATCAAAGAATGAAATTGTGCTCTTAATTTTTTTTTAATCTGAGAGTAATGTTTCTTTATTTTCAAGTCGTTGTATATGTAGAGTCTAAAATAAAAAGTTTTTTTTTCCTATCTATGCTTATATAGGTGTTATGACGACGAAAGATTTGATTGCTTGTATTGAATAGGCTCTAAAACTCCTGGACCGATTTGAAAAAAAACTTTCACCATTAGCATCCTACATTATCCTAGATGAACATACGAGTAGACAAAGGAAAATTAAAAAAAAAAATTGCACCCTAGTGGAGCCGGGCCGGGCCACTATTAATAATTATTTCGTTGACTAATTTTTGTACAGTTAATTCGAATTGAAAACTCACCCAGAATACCCGACCTGAAAGTCAAACACAAGTTCACGCAACTCACAAAATAATGTCAGTCATCCCCTCACTAGAGCTTTGATCCAAAGTCACAACTATTTAGTACAAGCCCTCTATACCTCTCCCCTTCATACCCCCTGTCCTCACTTTAATAAACACGTGTAAATTATTTACAACGTTCCGTTTCAATACGTCGTCGTAAACTCTTTGATCTCGACATAAGACCTTTTCAAATTAAGCCGGCTTCGCAAGGATTTTTATTAAAATTGGACGAAAGGTGAACGCTATACAATTTGATAGGGTTCTAAGGAATATTTACTTTAACAGAATTGGTTATTTGAAAGTTCGTTCTACATGTTTCTGCGATATTTAATATGCGGGAAATTTGCGTATCGTAATCAGGTACGTGACGTCATCTTATACGGAATCGAAGTAATTTCTTTCCGTGGTGTATATTTTTTCGAGGTTTTTTCACCGAGGTAAATTCGGCTTAAACTAAAACGGTGAAGGAAAACATCGTAAGGAAACCTGAACCTTTATAAGAATTTCTATGGTATGTAAGTCCGCCAACCCGCACTAGGCCAGCGTGGTGGGCTATATGGCCTAATCACTCTCAATCGTACTTTCGATTGTAGAGTAGGCCCGTGCCCTGCAGTGGGACGCATATGGGCTGATATAAAAAATTCGGCTGCCTCAGTGGCGTCGTAGTACTACGGTATGATTACAAAGCTGAGGTCTCAAGTTTGAATCCCGGGTCGGGCGAAAGGGATAGTGGATTTATAATCCATAAAATGGCGATAGGCTCGCCTCCTATCACATCGTGAGACGGAACACATAAGGCGAAATGTGGGTGTCCTGGCACTTCTGCCTACCCCTTCTGGAAAAAAGGGGTGAGTTTAAGCGTATGATGGAAGGCTTTAAATTTAAATAAGTTTAAGGTATTAATGACACTAATTGGTGGGCTATTTACTTACCCGTCACTTTGGGACACAAAAAGATTTATTTATATTAATTGAATTGAAAACTTAACAGACCAGCAAGTCCAACTATCAATTTCATCGTAAATAAAGACAATTACCGTTAAAAATCCAGGGCATTAAAGGCTTCCACCAGCGTGAAGCTAGTTGCAGGGCTTAAAGTCTCCAGCAGCACGGTATCAGAGCTCAAGGAAGTGAAAAACGATAATATCGCTTAGTCAATGCCATGAATCTAAGAAGAAAAGTCGGTCAGAGAAAATCCAGCGGGTTTTTGCCAAATTCTATTGTCTGTGGATTTATTAACTGTGTCATAGGCGAAATTAATTATTACCAGTTCGAGGTCATAAGAGGGTTCGGAGATGTTAGTGTATCTGAGTTTACTTGTGTGATATATATAATTAATAATCACTGTTTCCCCAATTTTAAAGCAAAATGGCTGATAGTTTATCAAAAATAGCGATAAGATAAGATGATGAGATGATGTTGATAAGATTTTTGGCAAAAAATAAACAACTTTGTTAGTGGTCACCTACCACCTCACAGCCACGACGCGCATACTTCTTATTTATTTTTTATTTTTATTGTTTATTTATTTTACACCTATATTTGTACATTGTTTTCATTTTTGTGGCTGATAAAAATGTTTTCGTTTCTTAAAAAAATTTCAAATATTATATAATGTCACTGGAGGTGATAAGAAATTCGTGAGTTAAATGAAATACTTAATCTCAATATGACGCGGTATAACTATAGTAGACATAAATTAATTAATACTATTATTATGTATTTAATACACACAAAAAGTAAAAAAGAAAAAAATGAAGTGCGCAGTGTTTTATGTCAAGTACAATCTAGATACTATTGTACGTACAGACTATTTCCATACGACAGTTATGCCGGCCTCAGCACTAAAACTGATAACAAGTCCAATACAATCCGCAAAATGCTAATGTCCATTGAGGGCGCTGCATTGCATCTCGAAAATTGGCATTGTTGATCTAAATAATCCTTGTTTATTGTATTCAAATTTGTGAACTAAGCGCTCTTTATTGGCGGTCCAAATATTTTGACAATATGGGTATTATTTCGGTTACTGGTGGAATAGAGCGTACAGGTTGTGAAAAGTTGGGTTCTGAATTCGATTCTCGGGTTGAGTTATATATTTTATAAAGTTTACAAGAAGTAGGAGAAGTTTTTGTTTCAATGGACGGCGAGACGACCATGCCATTCGCTTGGTGCAAAACTAAACAACACCATGAATTACAAAGCAATGCTTGGCATTCCACTCAACAGTGCATTTACTCTGTTTGGCGGGAGAAATGGATATCTTACTCAAAACACAAACAGATTTGTGAGAATTTAACCTAGGTACTAACGGTCCCCAGCTTACAAGCCATTTGCGTCATCCCATTGTGACTACAAGAGTAATACGACAAAATTTCAAAGTCACAAATAAAGTATGAAGTTGGCCAACTGCACAACATGTGTATGCATTAGTATAACTGTTAAATTTGACATCAGAAGTGGGAAATGAAACAAATTGCGAAGTGCACTCTGGCGGAGTTCGTAGCTCCGGGTCATTATGTGGTAATCATTGGGTTATTTAGGTCAGAAATTATATCTTTAGGTACTATTGAAGTGCGTGGTGGCCTGTTGGTAAACGGACCAGACGCGGCTGCCAACATGCTCACGTTGGTCGTCGGTCCAAATCCCAGGGCACACCTCTGACTTTTCGGAGTCAAGTGTGTATTGAAAGTCAATCACCTCGCACTGTAACAGTGAAAGAAAACATCGTGAAGAAACCTGCATATCATAGCGATTTGTATGAATTTCTATGGTATGTGAAGTCCACCAACCCGCACGAGGCTAGCGTGGTGGACTTATAGCCTAACCACCCTCAATCGTACTTTCGATTGTAGAGGTGTCTCGTGCCCAGCAGTGGGACGTGTATGGATTGATACAGATAATATTAACTAGTCAGACTACCTAGTCTGGTGACTAAACTGACTATATACGGTCAGGTGGCCATATATTCAGTTTGACTATTGTGACGTACTAAGACTTGTCTCTTGGTACTAACTTCTAGCTAGACGTGGCCGGCTATTGCTGCGTGGTAGATTAAAGGCAACGCTCTTTGTTGTAACTTAGTATGATTTTTAGTTACACATGTTAGGTGCATAAGAGCAGGAATATTATTTTTTTCTGATTACATTAACCAACTAAAATATTTTGGTTTGACAATATTCTACCATGTAAATTAAGCATGTCCTTTGGTAATTAATGTATAACTTGTTGCAGTAAATAGTCCGAGTTTTATCAAATACACCGACCAATGTATTAACGTAGTGGACCAAATTTGGTACACTGGGATCAGATAACCACCACTCACGTCTTAAATACCATTAACGTTATCCCTTGATGTACCTACAAGAAACTTTCCAAATTTAAAACCTCCGGATCTCATAAGTAAGTTATAAGATCCCATCAAAAACATCCTGTAAAAAAATTCCAAGTCTCACAGCTCAGGTTTTCTACCACAAAAAGTTGCGAGATGCATGTTATACCAAGTCGATTAATTTATTTAGTCCTTAAGGGACCTTCTATATAAAGTTATTACGTTAGTTATTAATATTAAAAATTCTTTACGTTTTAAATAAATGGATCGACTTGGCCATCGCATGAAAACATAATGTATCATACAATTTATACATAATGCTGCTGGCCAAATCGATCTATTTATTTAAAACGTAAAGAATTTTTAATATTAATAACTAACGTAATAACTTTATATAGAAGGTCCCTTAAGGACTAAATAAATTAATCGACTTGGTATAACATGCATCTCGCAACTTTTTGTGGTAGAAAACCTGAGCTGCGAGACTTGGAATTTTTTTACAGGATGTTTTTGATGGGATCTCACGTCTTTTTGTAGAGTCCTACTTTTTTCCTTTTCAGTACTTCTTACTTCTAGAATATCAGTAACGATTTTTCTTAAAGCCTCTGTCTTATGGATTTTTCTTATTTTTGTAGGCATCAATTTATCACAAGTATAGCGGATTTGATTATTAATGTTCTTTCTTTCATTGTAATTGATATTTTCGAGCTATTTAGTCTATTTATTTGCAAGGGCATGTGACATGCTGAATACA
Organism: Hyles euphorbiae; assembly: GCA_023078785.2. NCBI lineage: Eukaryota > Metazoa > Arthropoda > Insecta > Lepidoptera > Sphingidae > Hyles > Hyles euphorbiae. The sequence continues at coordinate 15,476,016 of CM041036.1, read as the reverse complement.
CCACTTCCTTCTCTATATCCCCTCCTGTTATGCCTCATGTATATAGATGTCTATCTACAACTATTATTCCATTATATACGGGTACAATGATTCATTAACTGCAAATGTAACTTTGTAATCCTATACATTTATATGGGATTACAAAGTTATTCACGCAGTTGGTCTATCTAGAAAACTAGACACAAATTATGAAATGTTTGAATTTTCCCTTACTTTAGACACTAAACACTAATTATATTCTAAATTTGAAGGTTCTATGTCTGCTAGAAGTGCCTTAGACTTTTGATGATCGGTCAGTCAGTCAGTGAGTGACAAAATTACGAAAGTTTGACTAGTTACAATTCTTAAACTACTGGTTCAAATTGAATGAAATTTTAAATATACCGTGTTTACACAATGCCTGCTTAGTAACTGAAAATTCAGGCTGCATGCTTTAGCCACAACGAAGTTATAGGGGGTTGAAAATGGTCTGAATTGCTTCGAGAAAAGGATGTTACGGCCTATAGCTCGACTTGGACGGGGGCTCGGCCGCGCCCCCAGAAATTATGTTAATCGCGGAAGATAATATCTTTGAGCGTGGGACGCGATTTTGATGCTATCTGGGACCCTATATTGGTCAATTATTCCTCTTTTTTATGGTGTTGAATCGCTGAACATGGAGGTGATCTGACAACATGGTTATGTTTATGAAATTTAATTTATAATGTTTAACTTCTTTATTCTCGAAAAAGTTTTGCTCCATTATGCAGAGATTCATGCCAACATGGAAAGATAAAACTAATATTTGCTAGAATTATATCAATGCTATGCATTTATCGTACAATTGGAAAAACAATGGACTATTTTTTACACATTACATACATGCATAGTCGTCACGTACCCCATAGGTAGGCAGAGATTATAGACCGCCACTTTGCACGATCCTGACATTACTTTCGTTTCATCCACATTCATCAACCTCTTCAAGCAGTTTTGTCGATTCGGGGTACTTTTTACATTTTTACATTATACATAGAAAATGCTGCTATTTGTGCCTAGTTTCCTTCAAAGTTCAACTTACACTGGGCCAACCGCTCAACCTAACAAACAGGACCAAAAATATGTAAATCGCCCTTATAGTTCCCCAAAAAAAATTAAAAGACAAATACGCTTAATATTCGTACTCCACGTTATGTGGATATTTCGTGAAATAATTCGGTTGGTCCGGCAAGGATGATCGTGAGGTCGCACGCACGTTTAAAGTTCATACATTGTAATGGGGTACAGGCCAGCTGTGGCCTGTTTTCTAAATGTGCTCGGATCGGTGTTTTTATTGTAGCCTGTATTCCTTATTCGGGATTTGTCCGCTCTGTTTCGTGTTTGGTCATTTCGATTTGTATTTCTGCTACTGTTGAGGGGTTGGTAGTACGAGTTGAGTTTTTAAGGTCATTTCTATTGAGGCGTTTTGAGTTTTTTGCTGGCGAAGGTTACGCCTTGTTACTATGCATTTAAATTGTTAAAACCTTCTTGATCTTTACTAGAACAGTGAGAGTCACAACACGATTTGTTTAAAGATCACGATGTTATATGAAGGTAATCCAAACCCTATTTTAGTTATCAGTATAATGTCTACTATCAACAAACACACAAATTTATATATATACATACCATATATATATCATACCAAATCATTATATCATATAATATCTACGGAACATATTCGTATTTTGGTGATATTATGTCATGGTCGTTCAATTGAAATTCAGCGTATTTACCACCGGGCTCCCGTACAAATACGAATACATTTTTTTTATCCCTCGGCCTGTTTACTCGCTAATCTGAACACGACAAAGCATCCCAAGTAAATAATGCCGGCGGTATGCAAATTTAAGTTGCTATAAATTATTCGTTTGTTGAAAAAATCCCCGGCCTGCCGCCCATTTGTTGCTCCACAAATAGATGAGTACCGTTTGTTAAGATTACTAATTTTCGTCTAATTCTTTACCGTAAATATTTACGCGGATGTGTTCTGGGATCCCGTATTTAACGGGATTTGGGCCGGGACGAGAGTAATTGTTAAGCAGAAATTAAATTTATTTACTTTTTACTTTGTTTTGTGGGTGAGTTTGCATCGAATTTTTACGTAAAGAATATTTAAATTATTTTGGTTAGGAATTCAGGTTGTTTTATTTTATTTAGGGCAATATTAATCCTTACTAATATTATAAAGGTGAAAGTTTGTATGTATGTATGGATGTTTGTTACTCTTTCATGAAAAAACGGCTCAACAGATTTTGATGAAATTTGGTATAGTGATAGCTGACACCCTGGATTAACACATAGGCTACTTTTTATCCCGAAAAATGTAGTGTTCCCGTGGGATGAGTCAGGAAACCAAATATACATATTTTCTACTCTTTCAAATTCAAATTGTTGGCACGGGATGTCCTCTCCTACGGAAGGGAAATATAGTCGACGGCACGCGGGAAATATAGTTAGTAGACACGCGAAATAATATGTTCTTGATGTGGATTGGACTCAAAAACTATCTGCACCCGGGCGAAGCCGGGCCCGACAGCTAGTATATTATATTTCCATTGTTAGTAGATGAATTGTGTTTATCTACGTGATTACGATCATATTACATTTGTTAATGATGAAACAAACACTCAATGCTCTGGTATTTACAATTAATAAAATTATAATGTAGATGCGATTTCATCCGCATTTTAATTACAAAATTAATTTTAGTATGAAACACCATTGTTTTCAACAGGCATAATTACTAATAAAATCCGATAACTTTATACAACTATTTTAGTTTGTGCATACATAGCTTATAGCATAGCTGATAAGGCACTACTATTATTATTGTGTTATTTCTTGACTGTATTATTTTCTATTTTGTGAAATAAAGTCTTAAATAAATTAATAAGAAATAGCTTCTATTCAACTCGCAAAAACGTCTCACAAAACTAACACTTCAAGGACAATCCAAAACCTTCACAACTCAACACTCCAAATTCACGTAAAGGGTTAAGAGAAAACATTTATTCGGCTAAGACACGCCGTGATTAATCCTCGCACCTGGCAGTTATCGCGTCGCGTCTAACGGCCCACTTTCAACGGTTATCGCGATTTCCCGCGGGACCCGGGGCCAGATTGTGGCTGCCGGGATCCCGGGATAACAGTACTTGTAATTTTTTTTTCGCTGTGGTGTGAGTTGAGCATTTTAGAGTTAGATTTTCTTGGTCGGATTATGAATTAGGTGGATATATTTTTTTACGAAAGGTAGGGTCTAGGTTTACCACATCGAGGTATTCTCAACCAAGATGTGATCAAATTATTTGAATTTGTGTTGATAGTATTGGCTAAAGATTAAATACAAAATATGCTCTTGTCTGGCTTAAGAAAGAAAGCATTTATTTGTTACAAGAAATGGTTTATAGTTGTACTAATATTTAAATTAACATTAGTATCGCTTCATGTTCAGATGGCTTGGTAATAAAGTCTTCCACAAGGCCAGTAAGTGACGACTTCAGGTGTCTACCATCGTTTTTAGAGTACTTCTTTTAGACAATAATAAGATGTCTTACGCCTGGGATTCGGCTAACGTACACGGCTCTAAGGCCAACGGGTCCCGCGATATAAAGTTAAGAAGAGCTCTTTTATCTCACGAAAAACATTATTTGGAATCATTCACAATGTCTGATTAATTCGCCATCATGACATGGCGAATTCCATCTCGATCCTTCCAAGCCCAATAGCGCCCTAAGATCCCATGATGGTTATTAACTGGTGGAGATCATTTACAACCCGGAAATTTGATGCTTGTTAAAATACACAAAGTGTAAGACTACATACAGCATATATTTCGAGCAGCTGAAATATTTTTACAACAGTCCATTTCCAAAAGTGCAGCACATCCCGGAGTCAGTAGATCATCTCATGCACGGAATTCTGTTATAAAATAAATTTAAAATAAACGACGCAGCTAGGGTGGGGAGGCTTGCATACTTCCATAGGGCTGACACTTTTTGGAAGTATTTTAGTAAGTCTCTATTGAGGGAAAGTGGTTTTCGATTTTTCTTTTATGTAGTATAAGTTAGATGTTCTTATAAATTAAACATTCTGTGATTCTTAGTTACATTGTGGTGTTACTAGTGTTTGTAGCTGTATACTACACGATACTACAATTAAAATAAATATAATAGATGTTTGTCGTTAAAACAGTTGAGTGAAACTTTAAATTATTGTTGAAATGTATAATTAACTGAAGTTGACTTGTTAGTCGCTTTTTCTTTTTTTAAAAACCACATAAAACAAAATCATCACTCGAGTGTTTTTCCCGGCAGCGACAGCCCTACATGACGTGACATGCGCCGGCGTTATCGAGATGTAGCACGGAAAGTGCCAAGACATTTGTGATTTGGACAACAAAAACATTTTGTGCTGTAAAAACAAAATAAAAGTATCAAGTGCAGTTTTTGGCAGTGCCGTCGTGATTGTGATCTTTGAAGGGACTCGTATGTGCCCCATGTTGGGTTAAAAACGTTTAAAAATATAAAGATTGTCGTCTGCAGGTTATAGGGAGTCTGTTAAGGACGTATCTTTATCGTAAAATGGAATTTCGCCGTATAGACTTTTCTTATACTTTTTACTGTATCTTGGTTTTGTATTTTTTATTCAGTTCTAAGTCAACTGAAATTCTCGGTGCTTGTTTAATAAAAAAGTACGGACGAATAATATTCGATTTATTTTTAACAAAATATACAAGTACGGGCGAGGAATATTCGATATATTAAGTTAAAAATACTTGTACTTTATACATCTAATATTATTCGTGTAAAGGTTCACTACTGATTTTAATTTCAGATCATAGAATATTATACACGATTATTTTTTTAGGCAATTCTAATAACATTCACCGAACCAAAATTCTTTGTTGCGTTTATAGAAAAATAGTATGAAATTGATAAAGCCCATAGTCTTGACTTCATATTGAATAGGTTACTTTACATTTTGAAATGTATTTATTTAAAGAAATCCATATTCAAAATTTAACAAAGAACTTTGTAAATCTATTCAGAAGTAAACAAGATAGAAACGTTTTAATATCATAGTTAGAGTAAAAGAAAATAGATGCATAGCAAACCTAGTGACGTCACTAGGCTTAATATGCATTATAGTTTACTCATACGTGTTTGAAAGAGAAGAAAAAATGACCCCACTACCACCCCCACTCTTTAATTTAAAATACTATAATAATATTTACTAGCTATTTTGATAATGTTTTGGCATAAATGTTTTTTTTAATGATATTTGTGTTTTTCGCAATTTTGAACTTAGTCTAATATTTTATTACCTTATTACGAGTATTATTATGTGAGTAAAAGAAACTTCAAAAGACTTTTCAGTTTCAAGAATTAAATATTTCTCAAAGTTTTGTTTCGGCGTGGGAATTGAGTCCTTCTTTTGCAATCAGTGTCTTAAACTATTGCGTCACGGAGGCTGGGAATATATTGTTTGCCTTTTTGCGGAAACGTGGAATCTCTTTCCATTCGCATTCACTGGTCACGATGCATCGATGTGTGCCGCCGCGAATTCCAGTTTGAGCGCGCACAAACTATTCTAACTTTGTAATACTTTCCTTGCCAATTCGTGCAAAATACGTAGTGAGGTCTTTTAAACAATGTTTTTATCTACCTAATGACGCTAAAATAAGGGACTGGCTATTTATATTTTGACATTAATCATGATAATGAAATTTAGTAGCAAAGTTGTAATATGATCCACAGTTGCTGCTTTTAGACCACATTCGCATAACGAGTGATCCCGAACTCTTATTTTATTCAAAAAACGGGAGATTCAACATGGCCCAGACGCCACCATTGACATTGGCGGAATTGTCGTGCAACAGAGCCATAAAATAAAACTGAACAAAGTTGTAATACTACTGTTTTCTAAAAATCATTAACACTGAAGGTCTGCAGCCTCTGCCCATAGTGATTACATAAGTATATTAAAGTTTAATACATAATTGCACAAGTGGTCCGCCGGCTGTGTCCAGTTCGTCGAGAGTTTGTGAACGCTTCCGTTTCCTGCTCGCTCTTCCAGTCTCCACTTCATCGTTTAATATTTCCATGTTGATTTTTATTCGTACTTTTAAGTATTTTTTAGTGTGAAAAGTGTTGTTGATTGGTGATATCTAGAATTAAGTATGTTGATAACTTTAAGGAGTAGTTTATTAAAAGCTCTGTATTACAAGAACTGTTGTTAAGTCGCATTGCATCATCCAAGTGTATTTTGCACAATAAAGGTTGCATTAGAAAATAACAATTAGTTTTTTTAACTACTCAGAACATAAGTTTAATGGGAATGAAGTAGAAAATAGTAATAAGTCAAAAAATCTTCGACTTACGGAGCGGTCAAATAATTTGATTTTAAAATATTTTTAATGTAACAAATAAAACCACCACCCACAATTTTACATAAATAAACCCATAGAAAATCGGTGCGGGAATCGAACCTAAGTTTTCTTCCATGTCTTAACCGCGCTACAGCGGCTATCAAGCACCATCAACATTAAGTATACCAATGGTGATTATCCAATCACACCATAAGCATCATTAAAGCCAGCTATACACCATATATCAGGCATTATCGCCGCACACTTTATGACGCGTTATAACCCATAAATATGTCTGCGGGTCCTTTGTTTATAATATACGGGGTGTCCCACAGGACCCTGCGTAAGGTCTGACTCGGTAATTAAACCACCTTGCCTGGTAACCTTTTCTGTCGTAACTAGTTTTTGGATATTTGCCGTGGGTGTAGCCTCGTGTTGAATTACTGAGAAATTTGATTATGTTTGGATGGATTACGTGTGAAGTTCTGTTGGTTATAAAGAGTAGGCGTGAATGGGTTGATGTGGTTCTGAGTTGCGTGTGGATAAGGGATTTGGTTTGTAGGTTGTTAGTTTATTTTTATTAAACACCTATTGAATAATTAATTTATTTGAATAATCTATTGTATGCTACAATAAAAGAAATAATCTCAATAACAGGTAAATCATTAAGGTTAAATGGATGATTACAATCAGTGGCCTTATCGCTATACCTGCGATCTCTTCCACGCAACTTTTGGATGGATTATTATGGATGGATAATTTCGTTTAAGAATTATAGGACAATTATTTTTTCTCCATATAAATAATGTTATCATACACTAAATAGTACTTCATTTGTATCATAAGAGTGTTTATAACCTTTTAAATTCATAAAAAATCGACCTTAATAGCCATAGAAATAATTTTCCTTATTCTTTGATCCAATATTACCACTAACGCCAACATCATGGCTTATCATTGAAAGACCCGCAACAGAAACAACAGACCTAAAATAATCATTATACCGACACTTTAGTACTGTTTAACCTGCGCTAAAATTTCTCATGTATCATAAGAGCGTTTATAAACTTTCAAATCCACAAATTCAACACTAATATCCACAGAAAAAATATCTCCTTACAATTTAGATCCAACATCTTTTACCACAAACACTAACATCATGGCCAATCATTCAATACGCCCTATATGATCAAATTAGCAGCCACTTCAGCACTGTTTATTTCTAAGAGCCCTATAGAGGCACATTACACGTGTTCAAAATATTGCCGATATGTTTGAAGTATGTGTGCCCGTTGGGAAATTTGCGTGAACAACAGTACGTGAGTTAGAATTGTACGTATTTAACCCGTGTGTTGGTTCCTTGGAGATATAGGTTTCCATGGAGGGTTTTTATTTGTTTGTTGGTTAATTATGTTGGTAGGGAGACGGAGGCAGGGGATATCTTAACTTAGTTAACTCCTACCTTGGATGTTAGAGTGTAACTCTATCCTATTTGTTGTTATAAAACAACACATATAAGCGATTCATGAAATTGATAATGTATAAAATTGCTTGAAAATAAAGATATAATATTATATCTGAGTATATTAATAAATTAATAAATAAGAACAGTCACAAACATAGCCACACACATCAATGGTGGAATGCCCGTAATAGCTATTCATGCAAGTGTATAAAAGTCCAGATTTAACATATACACATACATAAACTCACGCATTTTTCCCAGAAGAGGTAGGCAGATGTGCCAGGACAACCAAATTTCGCCTTGTATGTTCCATCCCACATTGTGATAAGGGGCGAGCCTATTGCTATATCGGGCACAAATTCCAGACTCCGGTCTGATAATGAATAGATAAATCCAACATCACTTTGACCGACCAGGATTCGAACCTGAAAACTCAGTTTTGTAACCGTAACATAGTACAACTACGTCACGAAGGCAGTTAGGTTGGAACTTTAGTCTTACAAAAATGTCTATGAGATTTTTTACCGCGTTTTTTTCGGTTTGTGATTATCTATTTCTAAAGGATCTAATAATACTCTTGGAGGAAAATATTGTATGTACATAAGCTGACTAATAATAATAGTTAATTTAATTTTATAATCGATTATTACATATATCTTATCATTATCGCATAATCTTATCTATTATCATTAGCTGTTTGTTTTTTAACATTTTTACTTCAGTTAATGGCGAGACCTTTTTCCTGATATTAAGCCTTACTACCTCTTATAGACAGTAGCAAAATCAAAACACCATGAATTGAAAAGTAATGCTTGACATTCCACTTGTCGCATAATCTTATCTATTATCATTAGCTGTTTGTTTTTTAAAATTTTTGCTTTAGTTAATGGCGAGGCGAGCGTTGCTTTCACCTGATATTAAGCGATACTACCTCTCATAGAAAATAGCAAAATCAAAACACCATGAATTGCAAAGTAATACTTGACATTCCACTGCGCGCGCCATCATGAGATATAAGATGGATGGATGGTAGTTACTCTGGCTATAATTTCCTTCGAACCGGAATAAAACAGTGCATTTACACTGCTGTTCGGCGGCAGAAATAGACATTGCGATGGTACCTACTCAGGCGGCCTTTCACATATAAGAAACAGTGGCTATTCTGTTATGTTATGTTATGTCAACAAACATTCAGTGGCCATTAACAGCCGTTCTCAATAATCTATCTATCTTTAACAAGAGATTTCGTTAGATATTTAGATGCATTTTATGTTTCAGTTAACAGAGATAAAGAGGTAGGAACATTTTGCACATATTTATAGATAGCTAAATTATATAAATATATATGTCTAGTTTTATTTTATGAAGCGTCGTAGTATTGTACTGACATAGTCATGGTAGCTATTTTAACCCCTTGTTAAAGATAGATAGGATATTGAGAACGGCCGTTAAAGGTACGTAAATTATTTATAGATTGACAAAACAAAGGGTATTGAGTTATAGACTAAACAAAGATCAAGAGTAATTCGTTCGAGTAGGCACCGGGCGGGCATAATTGTATTGATTATTGAGAAATAGCAATGTATCAGAAGCGTTGTTTTTACTCTATGGAACCAGTCTAAAATACGACAAAATCTTTTTGATACAAGTAATTAATTCAAAAATCTTTTAGTCTTGAAATACCACGCAAAACAATCATTGTAAGACAGTATTATGTATGTAAGTATATGGATATGGAAGATATGTAAATACATATTGTAAAGCGGGGTCTTCTGGCACAAGTATCTCAATACTTAACACAAGTGCATAATATTGTATATAATTGGTTTATGAATAAAGACTTATTATTATTATAACTTTATCCAAAATCTTACACTACCAAAAGTGCTTAATTTTACCTCAAAAACGCTGTCCTAAACGAAGCGTGTCCCAAAGCGAGCACGCATGGACCACACGTTCAGGAATCCGGGAGACCGTAAAAGTCCGGAAGTTTGAGGCATCCGAACAATTTCGGCGAGTCTCGGCATCCGCGAGCACAGTTTTATTGCTTCCCGCGCACTTGTCGCACAAAGAACCGTTTCTTTTGCTCCCTTTCTTTTAAAAGTAAATAGATTCGATGGATTCGGAGCGAAACGTTTAATATGTAGTGACGTTATGTCCGGAGTTTTTGGATTTGGAAAGTTGAGTTTTGGGGATTTAAAATTGCTTTGCTGGTGATATAAATATTTACCGCCATATTCATAGACAGTTTTAAAACCTAGTATAGCTAAATTGAAAAGTCGTTGTAAAAGAATAAAACATTCGGTAATTAAAATGGATTTTAAAACGGTTAGTCAATAAGGTTGAGTGTTCTTTATTCTTGAACGAGTAGGTAGAGATTATGTTATACATATATAACATAGATAATCCATGCCGAATTAAAATAAATACCCATAGACGTACATAGTAAGTCAACGGAATGTTAATTGGTAAAGAATGCATACGACGTTGAATTGGCGTCTATACAGCATTTATAAAAAGGTTTTTGGTATTAAATAGACATTTACATTTCTTTTAGTATAATCCTTGTAATATTATTTTCTACGTTTCCAGCAGATATTTAAGGATTTTGTAAAACTATTTGTAAAAATAATTACTTTGAAAATTATTTAAAATACGGTTGTAGTGACTGATTCGGAATAAAACACATCCTGACGTAATTTATAAATGAATTTAATCCAAAAAATGGACCAATCAGAACATATTAAGTGTATCAATTAAATATTTGATCTGATTGGCCAATTGCCGGTATCAGTAGTAACAAAAAAATCTAGATCGTTTATTAATTTCGTTCTTTAATCGGAATGAGGTGACTTGAAGAAAATAATTGAATCGACCGCTTGAAGTACCGAGGCGCCAACCGTGATCGATATTTTTTATAATGCTAACGAGGCAGTGGCGGCACTGACTGGTGGCAAATGCTGCGGGATCCAAGTATAATATTGATTGCAGAAAAAGGATTAATATTTGATTGTTACTAGAGACATAAGAAAGAAAGAAAGAAAGAAAGAAAGAAATACATTTATTGAAGGCGCAAACATACATAGGTAGGTAATAAAATAACAAAATATACAAAAAATAAAAACATGAAAGAAAAAATAAATACAATTATGCAACAAAATTACGTGCTAAACTATTGCGCCGACAATGGGCCTCCCATTCAGCTTTATGCTGCAGAATGGGAAAGCAATCTGCAGCGCTGATTTTCAACGGGGTGCCCTGGTGAGACACGAATATCCAGTCGGTAGGCTGACAAAACATTATCATAAATATCTGCTAATAATTACATTCTTTTCTGTGGGTACGCATTGATTTTTTTTTTTTTGTCAATGTGCGGCTGGAATGCGCAGCCACTGAAAGGCTTAACGAACTCTATCATTATCATCGTACACATAGCCTAAATCATATCGCACACGTTGCTCGAGTTTAGTCATTTAAATATAAAAGTAATAACAAACAAATACAAAACATACATAACATGCAAACCCCGCCATAACTGATCACGTTTTAAGAGGATTTACACACAGGATTTACACAGGATAAATTAAAAGGATAGAAGTTGTGCAAAGTGTAAACTGTGGATGTTCCCACACGGGGATGCCGCCAATAACGCTGGGAGGAGGGGACACATTCCTGATCGTGATACGTTCTATAGCAGGAAGGTAAGTGAGTAAAATATGTTCAATAACCTTTCTTTTGGATACATATTAAATGTTGTTTATAACTATTTTTAAATCCAATTTTATTATTTTTAGAACGACACGGTGGAGGAATGTTGTTCCAGCAGCGAGTGGCGGCATAACAGCAGTGTAAACGCACTGATGTGTTCCGGTTTGTAGGATGTTGTAGCCAGAGTAATTACTGGATATATTGAAACTTACAAAATACTTCCAAAATACCTCAGTGCCTTAAATCGAAAGTCTTCGATAGTTGTGTGTTGCCAGTGATGACTTACGGCACCGAGACGTGGCCTCTCACTATGGGCCTTATTAGGAAGCTCAAAGTCACTCAACGAGCTATGGAGAGGGCTATGCTCGGGGTTTCCCTACGAGATCGAATCAGAAATGAGGAGATCCGTAGGAGAACTAAAATAACCGACATAGCCCACCGGATTAGCAAGTTGAAGTGGCAATGGGCAGGGCACATAGCGCGGAGATCTGATGACCGGTGGGGTCGGAAAGTGCTCGAATGGAGGCCACGTAACGGTAAGCGCAGCGTGGGACGTCCACCCACAAGGTGGTCAGACGACCTGGTAAAGGTCGCAGGACGTCGCTGGATGCAGGCTGCCTCCAACAGGTCTCTGTGGAAATCATTGGGGGAGGCCTATGTTCAGCAGTGGACTTCCTTTGGCTGATGGATGGATGGATATTGAAACTTAACATCTTATGTGTCAGGATGGCGAGTGCAGTGGAATGCCAAGCATTGCTACTGTCCATGCGCGGTCATATCGGTTACCATCAGGCGAATGTTATACTCGTCTCACCATTAAAAGCAATAATAAATACTAGTGAATATATATATAGGCTTATCCTGAAATGGAACTAATTTTTGTCCCTCCCTCTGACCCGCTACTGAAACTCCAGTAAGCCAGATACCGAACACTGAAGATTAGCAAGATTTCGGGAATGGCTAATTTGTATTCAGTCCCAATTAAATTGATCAAATGGTAAAATTAATAGTTGGAGTTAAAAATATATTTTTTTCCACTTCACTCATTCACTTGCCTCAACAGTAAAGTAGTAGACAAAACGACGTACTAAAATGTAATAACTTCGGAAAAAAGACATTTACAGAGGAAAAGCACCGGTGTCAAATTATTTTTAAAATATATTTATTGGGGCCCATTAATGAGCTGTTCCAATTGTTTTGGGTTGGCGACCTTGTTGTGAGTTACTTTAGTGAGCTCTATACATTGTGGACTTTGATTAAAAACGAAGGATCCCTAAAATCGTGCTAAAATAAATGTTATAGATTTCGTCTAAATGGTGATAAAAAGACTATATTCATTAATGCATTTTTAAAATCGTTGCGAGCGACGACTTATTTAGGTACCTCTCCATTAGAGATGTACTGGAGAGATGTACTAGCTTGTGGATAATTTTCACTATCAGCTAATGCGATCATTCTACTGATTCTATATATCATCCGAATCACTATCAAACTTACAAGCACCTCAAACCTTCCATAAAGCATGACCATAAAATTAATTTATTAAAGCGAAAAGCCAACCATCTCGGCACGGCGATTAATTCCCAACTCGTTGTGAATGGGGGAAAAAAGTAAGCCCAGACGTCTCAGAGATTGTTGGCCGCTCGCCTGGCGCAGCTAATTCTGACCGAATTTATGTGCTTCATTATTTTTCACAAGTTTAGTCGAGACGCGACCCCGCGCTTTAAACCGCCTGTATATCTTGCAGCTTCGGATGTGCGCTTGAATGATAACGCGCTTGTGGATAGTGGAGTCTGTATTTTGGGTTACTTTTGTAAATATAGCAAATGCGAGATAAAATCTGTGAAAACATTTTTTTGGGTCATTCTCTTGAATATAGGGAACTCTTTATACTTTTGTAAATGTGAAATGAAATGTATTAGACATACATTTGTTTAATGTATTTATAAATGGGACCAGTATTTACTGAGTTGTGTCAATAGCTTTTTAGGTCTTCATTTCATTCGGTTTTGTTTCTTTAATATGCTTGGATACTATTGAAACATATAAATAATAATACTAGTTCTAACCCAAATATCAACTATTCAAATTATTTCATAGATATAAGAATCTACAAGAGTTTTGGTATTATGACACGTAAATTTAAAATATTTGTTGATCGCACAACATTTTTCCTCGATGCTTGACGTCACCTTACCTCTTATTTCACAGCCATACACAACCAAAATCCCGAAAGCCCAGAGCAAAATCAACCTTTCAAAACAAGCTATAACTTAGGCACTTTACAAAATGACCGCCCCAATCTGGCCAATAGACAATTTGTTTATCCGGGGTGGCTCGCTCCCCCGCCGCGGGTCACGTACCGGCCCCGACTCGCAAAAATTCATAACACAACGTCACACAATTTAATTTCACATCCAATTCACTAAAATATTATTCAATTTACTCATTTCACTTATCTTTATTGGGTTATATTTTTAAAACGGACAGGTATGAGCTGTTTTTCTAAACGTATCTCAAAATGTTGGATTCGGGTATGGGTGTATTTGAGTTCGAAAAGCCTCTAGTAGTTTCATAACAGTTGATCTAAGTGTTGGGTCAGAACTATACATACAATGTAATATGCAATGTTCAGTTCTTACTAGTTTGCATAATGGTTTCTTTGTTTTACGCGAATGTTACATTGAAATAGAACTATTATTTACGGAATATCGCCTATTTGGTTTAATTTTTAAAAAGCACGGCAACTGTAATGTAATGGCAACGATTTCTAAAAAGCCTAAAAACTGTAATGTTCAGAACGTCGGGAAGTTAAAAATTTAAAAAGTAAACCAAATCCACGTAAATCCCTAAATAATAGTATTATTCCAATGTTTTTATTTATTTATTGGTGGAACTTTTAACCATATTGTAGGAGGACTTTGCGATGGTACAATTTGGTGGATGCTATTTGGTGAAGTTAGTCATTTAAAGTGGAAAGAAAGGTTTTGGGTGCTTGCACACCGACTAGGCGAAGTGATGGCATATTGAGTCATCAACATTGTACCAACGAAAATCAAGTTGAACTAGTGCCAATTAGTGACCTTCGCATTATTATCGATATTCTGTTTTCCACTTGACATTTTATTTATTTATTTATTAATATTTTTTATACATAATGTTGTATAAAAATGGACTTAATGCTTAAGGCATTATCTACCAGTCAACCTTTGGGTGATGCAGAGATTGTACAAAGTAGGTGTTAATAGTATAACGAAGTGCAAATATATATATTAGAAAATACATATTTAAATTAATATTATCCATATACGTAAATATAATTTGAATCAGGTTCTAACCGGCGATATTTATTTTAACTAATTTATAAATTAATCCAACGATTTTTTTGTAGCTTTTTCCTATTGTTGTTTTTAGGTTTAAATACATAGTTTTTCCTAACGTAATAATGTACAGCCTTTTATTTTTAAAGATGCAATGGTACGCAAAATTTTAATTTATTATTTTAGCAAAACCTATTTACCAAACAAACACGATAATATTTAAAACACCATTATATTGCTGCGTTTCTTTCCAAAATTTTTAGTTGTATTGTATCTGAAGTCATTAAAACCACCCAGCTTAGTTTTCGGTCGCAATCTGGATATACCCTGTATTACAAATTTTATATATTACGAACGGAAAACTTTGTAAGTGATAGAGCCATGGCTTGAATGGGCCGGCTCCACCAGGGCACAAATGCATGAATAAATGAATAGTTACTCCATTGCTATATAGTGATTGAAAAGGGAAACATTACAATATTGGCACTTATGACTGGTGCTTATATTTATAAATAAAACTTTTATGTAAATGAAACTCCAATGTGTTACATCACTCGTAGTTTTTGAATATATAAACTCACAGCTTTCTCCCAAAACGGGTAGGTAGAGGTGGTACCAGTACATCCACGTTTTGCCTTGTGTGATCCGTACCATGATGATTTGGATGTGATTTGTTTGTTTTGCGAACAAAATAAACAATAATATATACAGGGTATATCAAGACTGCTACCGAAAACGAAGCCGGGTGGTAGTTTAAGCGACTTCAGACACAATGCAATAGAAATTTTGCAAAAAAAAGCGACAATTTATTTTTCGTATTTTTTTTCTATGGCCATATTTGGGTGGTAAATGCATTTTTTCCTATAATAATAGTGTATACCCTTTTATTGATAAATACTCTAAGGTATAAAAGTGTTTAAATTATTATTTTAGCAACAACTATAGATTTACCACTCAAAAATGACGATATTTAAAAAATCATTAAAAATTAATGTCGCATTTCTGGCGAAATTTTTAGTTGCATTGTGTTTGTAGCCACTAAAACTACCACCCGGCTTCGTTTTCGGTAGCAGTCTTGAGATATCCTGTATAGCTTGGGTAGGACCCACCACAATGTCTATTTCTCCCGCCAAACAGCAGTATAAATGAACTGTTGTATTCCGGTTTAAAGGGCTTTGTTATTAAGGCCTGTTTGCATGTCTGCTCCTCTAAAAATAACCTCTATAAAAATAACAAGAGATCTTATAATTGATTAGGAAATTTTTTATGCGATGTTGCGAATGCCAACTTCATTGGAGGGTGCTCTTGCATTTGAATTTAAAACGAAACATTCTTTGAGTTACTTAATAATTCTTTTGTTTCCTTTAATTTATTTATATTTTTTGTGTAATAAAAGTCTAACAACAATATTTTTTTTATTAATTTTAGTATACATTCACTGTTTTATGTCAAATTTTATATTTGTTTATGCATACACCTTATTGGATATCTTATGTATCATAGTATTGCTGCTGGTAGGTTTCTAATATATAAGAGGCCAACAGGGTAGGCATAACCGCATTGTCTATTTCTCCCACTAATCAGCAGTGTAAATGCACTGTGGTATTCCGGTTTGTAGGACATTGTAGCCAGAGTAACTATTGGACTTATTGTGACATAAGATATGTCTCAGGACGGCGAGCGCAGTAGAATGCCAAGCATTCCTTTGTAATGCATGGTGTTGTTTGGTTTTGCTACTGTCCATGAACAGCCGTATCGCTTACCCACAGGCGAATGTCATGGTTGTCGCGCCATTCATTGCAATGAAAAATAAGTAGGTACACAAAACACGTGGTTTTTAATGGCGCCTACTCATTGTCATTAATTTTATTATTGTTTAAGCTGGTTATAATTTTAGCTCATACTAAGAACCATGTTTGTATAATTATAAACATTAGAATATTGTTCCTCTTAAACTGCATTACTCTCTCTGAAAACCATTATCTAATCTACAAGAGTCAGTTAAACGATAACAACATATAAACACGAGTTATTTTCAAAAGCATTAGGAAGTTTTTCTGACGCGGTTTGAATAGTAAACAATGATTTCCGCGTAAAACAGTTTGTTTTAACGCAAGGTTTAAAACCTTCCGTTTCTTTTTTTGAAAAAAAATTGTTGCATCGTTACTTAAACTACCACCTAACTTCGTTTT
The DNA here is from genome assembly GCA_023078785.2 of Hyles euphorbiae. Lineage (NCBI taxonomy): Eukaryota > Metazoa > Arthropoda > Insecta > Lepidoptera > Sphingidae > Hyles > Hyles euphorbiae. The sequence continues at coordinate 15,458,943 of CM041036.1, read as the reverse complement.
CGATTATAATCTGGATATACCCTGTTTAAGTGTTTGACAGCCTCCGTGGCACAGTCGGTTAAACGTCGCCTGTGAAACGAGAGGCCGCGAGCTCGATCCCCGAACGTAAGGAATGTTTATGTGGTCCACAAATATTCCTTCGTGTCTGGGTGTTTGTGACTCCGAAAAGTTTTTTGTAGTTCCTGATACCCACGATACAAGAGTCGATCTTAGTTTAGGGTCAGGACTATGTATGTGACTGTTGGGTGTTATTTATTTATTTGCGAAGTGTATTTGTATGTGCGAAGTTTTTGAACGTTGTCTAATAGGTCATTTCTTTAAGTATCTACATTGTCGGTATAAAATTAAAGGAGTTATTATTGTTTTTGTAAAGTTGACTAGTTTGTTAAATTTGTTCATGCCCTACCCCAATATGGACTTTTTATTAATTAAATTACATATACATATAAATAATTAAACAAGAAAAAAATCTAGTGCACCGTCACGTACGAAGATATCACGCGAGGAATCACTTGTTTGATTACCCTTATCGCAGCAATTACAAGGTAAGCGATAACAGGAATTTCGACAACATATTAGTTACGAATGGTTCAGCGTCGCAATATTACTTATGTTTGTTTGTGCTTCTGTTTTTATATATGGATATTAAATTAAATTTTGGGTGCCTTGGATAGTATAGTTTTTATTATTTATGGGACTTGAATACTGCTCTTTTCTAATTACTTCTTTGTGAGCATGCAACTGACTTTAATTTTGTGATTTCATGGATTCTCAGTTAAATCAGTGTATCTGTGCCCGTTTGTTTGTGTTTATATCAATAAAAGTAAAGTTATTTGAGAAGCCTTTACGTTTAACAGAGAACGCCATTAAAGTAAAAGGTACGTGTACTTCAATACACATTATATAATCTACGAATTTGTCTTGGATCGGCTTGAGTGACTAAAGGTCCATATAATTTACTATAAGATAAATGATGATGAATAGTTTAAATCCTTGCGTGCCATTACGTGTTTGAAAATTAATTGATGTAAATTATTACTATAGGAAAAACGTATTTACCACTCAAATAAAACTACCCGTAAAAAAATCAGCATAAACACGTCGCTTTTTTTTTGCAAATTTTTTGTTTGCTTGTTTTTCAGTCGCATTGTGGATGCACCCTGTATTTTAATAGTAATTTTTATATGGCACATCGTTCACTAGACTATCGTCACCGGCCGGTGATGCTTCACAGTCATTCATCCAAACAACACATATTTACCTGATAAGATTAAAACATGGTCGTTTCGAACTACATTGCTATCCAATGGCTTACCAATATTCAAAAACAGATAAATTAAAAAGCATTTGAACACGTATGAAAATCTGTGACAAATATTGCAAAGGCGGTAAAACCAGTAATTATCACTAATAAGTACCTTTTGTCAAAAATACTGCCATTAAAATACGTTTAAAAAAGTTATAGACTCAAAATAATAAACAAGTGTTCAAATCATTTACTTTCTTATTCAAATTTTGATTATATTTGCACAATAACATTTTATTACATCTGGCTTCATGCTCCGGCAGTAGTCACGTGATTCCAAGCCGCGCTCCCAACCTTAATATTATGAACTGGGCGACATTATTTTTATGCAAATAGTGTTTTCTTCCGTCGGCTGACGGCTCGGTTATCAGACGCGCCATCGAAATTAATTCAAGGCACAAAATACTTCATTAGCATACATACGTGTACAAACTAAGGGATTGGGTTTACTTTTACCCGACTGCGGTGTAAGAAGGGTTGTGAATTCAGCCGTTTGTGTATGTTCTTGTATTTTCGGAGAATTATTGGCCTTAGGGCTTAAAGAAAAAAATGGCTGAAACTTTTCTTTAAAAAGAAATAACGTTTCTAAATGTAGATTTACATAGAAATCTCCGTAACTACTGCGCTTGAAAATATATCAAATGTTTATAAGATCTCAGGATTTAGATTTTCCTATGGTGACGTCCTCAAGGGTTAAATTGTGATTGACTATTAATACACACATAACTTCGGAAGTCAGAGGTGCTCCCAGGTATTTGATATTACCAACGACCACCATCTAAGCAGCCTCGTGTGGTCCATTACCAACAGGCCACAACGCACTTTACTTTTAATCTTAATATTTTCATCTTTAAGTGTATTTCTCTTTGTATTCGTTTGCGTGTGAAATTTTTGTAGGTATTATGTACTCCTGTTATTGGTATACACATTAGATAGCCACTTGTAAATTATAGTATTCATTTTGGTAATGTGTATACTGTTGAAGAATCATAATAACAGAAATAATCTTACTTATTTAAGGTAGATTACAATAAATTTTATACAACCAATTAGATCCCTTTGAATGCCTTTGTCACCGGGTGTCACGGTGTTGCCATTACGCAAATTGAATTCGGCAGTGTTGCCACAATCAATACGTTATAATTAAATGGTAATCGATCGATTTAGTTGATATGTTTACAGGCGATTAGCCGATTAATTCCGTTGTATACGGCATGTTAATTACGCGCCTGTTTAGAATATTGATGGTTTTTGGTGGTAGATTTTGTGTTTTAGTTGATTTGTGAGTGTGAAAATTACTTTATTGGCGCTATAAATTTTATACTACATTACTGTTTATCTGTTTGTTGCCTTAAATTAGATAATTGAAAAACCTAATGATTTATAAACTTGTTTTCGTATTTTTTGGATTCGTGCTATACTTTAAAAGGGAGTATGTAGTATTCAAAGTATAAAGAAAGGCAATCAAAAAACATATATTTTCCGACATTAATTTATTTTACTCTAAAAAAAAGGAATCTTCTTTAGCATACTGGAAGTAAGTTGATAAGAAACTGTGTCACTTTATTCGTCTATATAAAGAAGTCCTGCCTTTAAAACAAGCGTGATTTTATGTTTCTATAAAAGTAAAAATATACCAATCAGTACACGCATATATTGAAGTACTAATAATTCCACGCACACCTGTCCTCACGTAAAATAAGCAAAAAGAAAAATCGAAAACAAATAAGTATGAAATAACGTTCATAAATAGGGTCGGTAATATGATGTGTGGGCTCCGCGCGACGTCCAATCACGTACGGCCAACAAAACAACGTATTATATGCATTTTATTGTGCGGCCCACGGCGCGATGAAATCTTACCGTGTCGCGGAGGAAATTTCAAAATAGCATCGGAAAAAAGGGCTTTACAATTTCATGTTTTTTTAATGAGTGGTATACTGGGGTTGATAGATTGGTGTTGTGATTAGATTTTTAAACGAGTATTGTAGTTGGATTTATTTAAGTCAATTAGTAAATTATGTTTTGTTAAATGACTTTCGAACACCTTTTAAACTACTTTTAAGGTAGACCTTATTACTAACGTTGATATAATACAAGTAATTTGTACTGAACAGTTTTCAATATCAAATGAGATTTGTCTGCGCTCAGTACAATTAGAGAGCAACGTAGCCCGTAGGCCACAAGTCGCGAGGCCTACGGGCTACGGGCGGGCGGCGTAGCTCGGCGTAGCGGCGTGCAAGTTTGATGAGAGTCGTGCCACCCCGCGCGGCTTATTTGTTCTTTCAACTTGCCGCCTTTGTCGTTAGCGCCGACTGCCGACACAGCGGCCGCCGTTTGTTCCGCCTCGTCCCCCTATCATATTTTACATGCACCCATGTGGCTATTTTGGGAAAGAAAAGAATTTTTGGTGACTAATTTGGACCGGTTTCTTTTTAGACATTTTGTTGACGTAGCTTGTTGAGTTTTCTACGCTTTTACGTATGGTTTTAGTCGTAGTGTTTTGTAAAAGTTTTTTGGATATTGATTGTGTTGGTTTCGTAGATAATAAATTGAAATCAAAACAGATGTTATTGTTTTATTTTAATTGTATATTAATACAGATATCTCAATAATATACAGGATGATATTAATACATGACACTTAATTTAACTCACATGTTTTCAATATACCAGGTGACATCCACACTAATATTACAAAGAGGAAAGATTTGTATTTTTGTATGTAACGAATAAACTCAAAAAGTACTGGACCGATTTTAATAATTCTATGAATGATTCAAGAGGAAGGTTTATGTGTATAATACGTGCATATTATTGTAGAGAAATCTACATGCACCCGGGCGAAGCTGGGCCGGGCCGTTAGTTGTATATAATTTGAAAAAAATATGAGAAGTGACCAAACTGCACCTGGTGGTAAGCGCAAATGCCGTCCAGGTTGTATCGGGTCGCATCAGACGGTAGTCCTATTCCATTCGATACAATTATACCGGCCTTCTAAGATGCCTCGTCACACTACGGCGTAAGGAACCAAGATTATAGGAAGGAAGGGCACAAGCGTGACGGCAAACAATTTCATACCCACGGTGCGGCACAAAAAAGTAGGGTTACATATTATGTTTATTTGATTAGATATTGTACCTTATGATTGTTTCCTGATGTTTACCTTATAATTGTTGTGATTGTTTCAGAATCATCATCATAGAGCCGGGCGGGAGCGTGCGGGGATGCGGGCGCGCCGGTAGGGGTTCGGGCCGGCGGCAGCAGCCCGTCAGGCTGGCGGGGTACGCGCGCCACGCGGGGTACGCGCCCGCGCCCGCGCCCGCGCCCGCCTCCGCGCCCGCCTACCACGCGCGCGCGCCCGCGCTGCCGCTCAACGCAAGTCAGTACTGGTTTTTTTCTATATTAGAAAAAGCTAGGGTCAGCGCAGACAGAGAGGAATAATCTCCGCGTGGACTACGGCATTTTCATTATGGATCGCGTATGCTCAAGCTTGCGCGCGACCTCACTTTAAACTCAGTGACAACACTGAAAGTACGACGCGGGCGCCGACTCGACGCGAGGATTTCCGCGTATCTTCGAGGCGCGCGAGCATTTTTATCGGATTCAATTACGCATTTATGGACTTTATTGAAATAATTTTAAAGTTTATTTTCAAGTGCGTTAATAAAATCCTCTACGCTGCGCTCCGTTCTGTCTGCGCTGTCCCTTAAGCTCCATTTTGGTACCCCGGGGGAGATCGAAAGGGGTATGTCAGTGTCTCTGGCCTTCTAACCCGGTACAAACGCGGTTATTGTGGCCGAGCTGGCTTCCTAGCAATACTTAACATAAAGTCAGTACTCTATATACATATATAAAGAATTTGTATTTATAAATATTTTTATAAATATTTTATAGTCAAAATTCAAAATAAACAGCAGTTGCAAGGCGGAAAGATGTATAAATCAGCCTTATAGATAGATCTTTCATAAGTATAAAATTTCGTATGTTACAAACCTTTAATGTCGGTTTCCAAAAAATATTATATTTTAGGTAGGCCACTCTATTTCTAAAGGTGCAATATACGCTTTATACTTGTATCGGTAACAATGGGAGGAAAGGCCTTGGTAGAGGTTACCGTCGGGATACAAAGTTTTAGATATTCATGTAAAATTTAGATACATTTATGTGTTTATCGGTTGACATAGGTCGGATAATTCTTTGTAAATCGATAAACGTACCTTTGGGACTCTTCATACAAGGTGGAAATATTTCTTTTGTATTATGTCTACCTGCTGGAAAGACCATCTAAGTTTATAGGAAGTCGCTGGATACAGGCCGGTTTACATGGGTCAATATGGATATTCCTAGGGAAGACCTTTGTTATAATATTTTTTGTATGGCTGAAGTGGACGAGAGAAATGATATATGTCGAAATAAGAGTTTAGTAATGAGTTTTAAAAGAAAACTGTTGCCTACAGAGTATTACTACCGCCTAAACCTATGCTATTTACAGTTTTTTCGGGGCCAGGTGTTTGTGAGACCGAAAAGTCTAGTAGTTTCCGAAGTTCCATGACACAAGTCTCGATCTTAGTTTGGAGTCAGAACTATGTTCCTGTTGGGTGTATTTATTATTATGTTTAAACTTAATACTTATTTAGAAAAACTGAACACATTACTAAAATGTATACTAATTTGCCTTAATAGATAAAATGATCGTATACGTCGTCCGAAAAAAATGCTAATAGCTTTATGGATAAAATAATATGCGTAGATAACGAAGATAATAAAATTACATATTCGTCATTCATTTATATAACTCTCAACAGCTTAAAACAGAAAAATAATTTAAAGAATAGAAATTAAAAAAAAAACTCCTTCTTTTCACTGTATCGCCTCCAGTGCAACTTGCAACTAAGCACGCACAGAATGTCGCCGAAGCATGTCGGAGTCGTGAAACACTAACTAGTTTATAAGCCGCAACAAACTAAATAAAAAGGAACAAACGAAATGCCACTCTCAGGACAACCGAGATGCATATAGTACGTGAGATTTTGTTGGTTTCTGTTGCATTGCCTTATGAATAAATAAATACGCCAAACAGTCGCATACATAGCTTTGATCCTGCAATAAAATCAATTAAAATTTGTATTGTAGGTATCAGGAATAACGAGAGTCTTTTAATCTCACGAACAAACCCGAAACAAATATTTGTGTATAGCACGAACATTTGTCTCGGTGCGGGGATCGAACCTGCACACTCTCGTTTCACAGCCGGCGTCTAACCAACGCGGTCATTGAGGCTTTCAAGTTGTCATAATTCCATATCCTTGTCAAATATATATATATATATATATATGATATAAAATATTAATTCCAAATAATTACTAGGGATTCGTCGGTACTACAATTATACAACCAGGTCTTAGAACAGAAGAAAATGCCTATTTATTTTATGAAGCAAACATTTTTTTCGGTGCGGTGGTCCAGTTGTTTCCAGTGCTAAAGTTAGATCGAATATAAATAAGCATTTTATGTGTCATTACTATTTTGATTTAATTATGAAAACCTAACCTATGTGAATACTAGAAAAGAATTCCGCAAACTATTTGTGCAGTACTGTACTGTATCAGCCCATATACGTCCCATCGCAGGGCACGGGTCTCCTCTATAGTTGAGAGTACGATCGATAGTGGTAAGGTCACGTAGTCCACCACATTGGCCTAATGCGGGTTGGCGAACTATACACACCATACTTACAGAAACTATACAAATCGCTATGGTATGCAAGTTTCCTCACGTTTTTTCCTTCTCCGTTATAGTACTTGGTGATTGACTATCAATACACAAATGATTCCGAAAAGTCAGCGGTGTGACATGGGATTTGAACCCGTGACCCCCGTGCACAATGTTAGCAGCCGCGTCTGGTCTGTTACCAATAGGCCACCGCGTTTGCAGTTTTGTGGCATATTGTATTAGTTTGTAGGTTTTGTTCGTCCGCATTATTTTTGCGCTTAAATAAGTCGAAGAAACTAATAACAGCATCTGGAAAAATATACAAAAATATTTATTTATTTATTTATTTTAAATCTTTATTGTACACATAAAAAAAAAATACAGCATACAGAAACAAAAAAAAATATAAAAAGTACAAATGGCGGTCTTATCGCTTAAAGCAATGTCTTACAGACAACCATGGGATGGATTTAAAAGAAGGAAAAAGAGAGGGCAGTGTAAAATAAATAATTAAAAGTCTGGAAACTAGATAAAACTCATATTATCTATATATATAATCTAAACATAAAAATACACCAAAATAACATACATACATACATAATAAAAAGCATAAATACATACATATATAATACTACAAACATATACATATATAAATATATAATAAATACAAATTTAAAATTAATTAGAAGTAGGAAATAATATTATCTACTAAAATCTGTTTATTTAGAGAGAGAGAGGTAATGTAAAAAATACTACACCAATATTACATTACAGTTCCTAACACAATTGTTAGGTAACTTCCATGTACTCATCTAAGTTTGGGAGGTCTGGATGGAGCTATTTCGGTTGCCATGGCGACGGAATTAATTAATAAACACACGCTCATTCCGTCAAACTTGGCAATACCGACGGGTGTTCTGTCGTGGTTCTTCTTTACTCAGATGTTTTACTCGAGGAAACGTTATTATATTACGCGTAATGTAGTTTACTCATTATTTTTGAGGGCGATTTATTGATGAGTATTAATTTTAGTTGTGGCTGGAATTTTAATAATATCGTTTTTATCTATATTTTTATAACCCGTAACAAAGTCACTAATCTTCTGGTGTTATGGTTTTCCATTATATTCCATGTATTCATTGGTCGCGGTAATTTTCCAATAGGTGGCTCGTTTATTTGCTTACTATAAAATATTCTTTCAAAACCTCTCATATTAAGAAGATGGTATATTTATAACGCTAGATTGGCTAATCATGTAAAATTCATATATAATTTCGCGCCTAGTTAAGTAAATAATCTACAGACGCGTTGGGTTTGGATCGTCAAAATCTTTGCAAAAGAGATAAAGATGGAGTTTTTTGGGTATGCTGAGATCCAGCAGTGGACAAATACAGGTTGATGCTGATGAATAAATAGACTTAACAATAGTGCTAAGTTTATTTATACAATGCTAATAGTATTATTGTAATCTAAGGCTCAAACAAACACATAAGCTACATTTTTTAGGAACATACCCCAGTTATAAATCTATGAAAGAATCTATACGATACCCCATAAATTACATACAGATGTATGAATGAACAAACATTGTAATAGGTTCAGTGTAACAATTACCGTGGCCTAGTTAGACCTCTGGGTCGCGTAATAACAGGCAGTTTAAATAAAAAATAAACTAATAATTAGTTAAAAAGCTTTCGGGATGGGTCGGGGCCAGTCATGCTTGAGTCATGCGAAGTGTGAAAGTGTGTCGGCGTTGTGCATTGGATGTGATTTTTTGGTTGGATAATATTTATAAATAAACATTTGCAATTACTCCACTAATAGTCAAGGGTGTGTATTAAATAATACATTAAAAACTTATTTGAAAAATGAGTCATATTAATAGACTAAAAGCCCGTGGGCGTCAGACTTTCGTCATTTTCTAAAAGCTGTAAGTTTGTCTGCGCGTCTGACATAGGCATCACACGATCAGCTATTATGAAGAGTCGATCGTGGTTGCTTTGGAAAATATCAGATTCAATGTGTCTGGCAAGATGAAGGAACCATTAAAAGTGTCTGAATATCAAGAAAACATGTTTTGATTGCCATAATAACATACATAAAATTCAGCTTTTATACTATAGCGCTGGCAAAGTAGCATTTATTACAGTTGGAAAATAACTTAATATTTAATAACATGTATTTTATTTCTTTTACCTATTTGCAAGTCCAATACACATATTATGTATACAAAAATAGCCACATGCCTATTTGGGTAAATCCTGTCAACATTATTGGTTAGAAAATAAATAACATGAAAAATCATGTTTCCAAAAAAAATTTCAACCAAGAGCAATCAAAAAATATTGAAGCATCAAGTGTCACATAACAGGAATAGAACCCACGACATTTCCGCATTGAAAACGAAAGCATTAATATTTCCGATGTTTGTAAATATGGGATGCATCGCCGCTACTTGCTACAACAGGTGGCTCAGGCGAAAATTAAAGCTAAAAATAATATGTAGCTGGATTGAAACGGGTTTAGTTTATCAAATGTTACAATATTTTGTTATTCTAGCTCTCTATACAGTGTTTTTGTGGGGTCATGGAGTTGAATTTGGTAGAAAATTTGTGTGCTTTTTAGTTTAAGTATAGGCTGTAAAGAATATGAATAAGTATGCCTATAGATATTTTTCCGCTGGGTTTCATTTGGTTCATAAGGTTTTGCAGGGGTTCAAAAATGCTGACCATCACTGCTTTTAATTCATTCTTCATTATCTTCCGTTCATTAACCTTTTTAGTATCGGTTTTCAAAGCCAAGTAATATAACTTGATACCAACCTCACGTCTTATATCTTGCGCAAAAAAAGGTGAAACAAGCTCATCTTTCATCATTAATAATACCCTCATGATGTCCAATGCTGACTATAATTCAGTCACAAATTCTAAAATATAGTGTTCGATCTACTGACACTTAATTCACTAAAAATATCACCAACCCATATTCACATCCAAAACAGAATTCAAATTAATCCACCAGAAGCTTGTATTAGGATCAATAGAACAATGGCGTTGGTAAAATATCTAATAATTGCGCATATCTGACAGCCGCTGGGCGGGCGGAGTAATAAAGCACATTCCCAATACGACAATGCGAGCTAGATTCAGCGAGCGCGGTCCTCACACAAGATATGTAGTTGTTGCGACTGTTTGTTTTACTGTACAGTGCCTGCATAATTAATTGGTAGTATTTTGTGGCTGTTGAGCATTCATTTCCTTTGGTTAAAGAGACATAGAGGGGTAATGATGGTAGGTTTCTCACATATGAGAGAGCGCTTGGGTAGGTACCATCGCAATAGCTATTTTTCCCGCTAAATAGCAGTGTAAATGTTTCGGTTTGAAGGACATTCTAGCATAACTACTGGACATATTGAGATTTAACATCTTATGTCTCGGGGTGGCGAGCGCAATGAAATATCTAGCATGGCTTTGATTAATTCAAGGTGTTGGTTGGTTTTGCTACTGTACATGAGCTGTCGTGTCGCTTACCATCAGGCGAGCGGCATTCTCATCTCGCTATTCATTGGAATAAAAAAAATCATAATATGTTAAGTCTCAATATGTCCAGTAGTTAATAATGTCTTTGTCTAACTACAATGCTTTATTAGATATATCTTTAACACTACCAACATCAGTATGTCTACATCCAAGCAGTCTTCATCAAGAAAGCCTCCAGGCCAAGTGATTCAGGCGATAGTTTTAGTCGCACCGCGCCCGCATTGTTCATACACATTGGTAATTAGGTCGCGAGTGGAGTCGCTCAGCTCAGACACTGGTTTGTGATCCGATGATGTTTCATATCGCTGCGTTAATTTGTGCTGTTTTGTTTGGCCTGGTTCGAATACCGAAACCTCATACTTAACGTATTAGGTTTGTGTGAGTATGGATTTATGTTCCAACTGATTATCAACGCGAAGTATTATTTTTGGAATATTTTATGGGAGTTTTTTTGGAAGGGTCGTGTGGTTATTTGCAAGTGATAAAATGTTATGTTCATAATGTAAGATAGATTGTTTCCGGAAAGAAAACTCTTATGTTTTCGCTGTGAGACAATTCGTTAATCACTTAACTTTTAACTTTGAAAAATATGACAAAGTAACCTCTATTGTAAAAAAGAAAGTGGTCAATTCCTTCCTCCTACATTGCACCTTGTCAAAACAATATATGTATATTGGGAATCGACACCCAACTGTTCGCTTAACTTTACGGCGACAACAAACGACAGGTAAAGAAGGTAAGAAATGCAACGTATGGTTGTATAAAGTGATTCGATTTACCTTCCACAATCACGACACAGGGTGTGGAGTTCGAAAGTTATTAACTTATAGTGAGTTAGATAAATAGAGGAATATTACAATAAGTACCCGTATTAGAGCAGGAACAGATTGTCAAGCAAAAGATTAGGAGTTCTCCTTCAGGATAGTTAAAACGTAGATTTCTCAAAGTTGTGTAATTAGTGGGTAATTGCTGCGACTTTCAAGCTGTTTTTTATTTACCACGTCGCATCACGTACAGTTTACGTACAGTTAAGCTGTAGGCTAGTTAAAGAAAGCGTGTCATGAGCGCAAAAGCTATTATTTTTTGTTGGAAAACAATATTACTATCTTACATAAAATTAATAACAATTAAAATTATACAATCCAAGCATACTTAATAGAAAAGGAATATATAAAAAAACACATCTTTCATTAAAATGTCCTGATACAATATTATGTAGAGTTATCAAAACGAATCTCAACTTTAAATTCACTTGGTAACCTACAGTGCAAAATGAACATTATAGAAAGCATTCAGCCAATATCGCTAAGGTGTTTTGTTTGCTAGGATATTGTGTCGTTTCAACAGACTTATCTAAACATAGGATTTCCTTAGGCACGCTTTACCTATGTCGTACTATCTGCATATTTTCTTTAAGCAAAAATGTCTTTAAACATCGAGACATAGAGACGTTTTTTATAAACACGGTTTGCTACATTATGCTCTTTTTAACAAGTATAATCGTAAGTATCCTAATATTTTTTGCGGAAATATATCTGTAGGTTTTCTTGTGTGTACTTTTTATATAGGTTCTTACTGTCTATTAACATCTGAATGGCATTTCAGATGCTATCAAATCTAGGCACAATTTTTAAGACTTGGAACATAAACAAGAGTGTGAATCCATTTTTGAGTACCGGTTTGAAGGACATTGCAGCCGGAGTAACTTTTGGCCATAATAAGTTTTTACATCTCATGTCTCAGGATGACCAACGCAGTGGAATTCCAAATATTGTATGGTAATTCATAATCTTTTCTGGTCTTGTTACTATCTATGATCGGTCGTATCGCCTACCAGGCGAATGGCAATAAAAAATCACGATCTTTGGCAAAATATACAATGATGACTTTGTCTAAAATCATGATGTAATAAATACTATCGCGATAGGACCGAGTTGTTACACTATTTCAGAAGAATGTAAACTGTTTACTTGTATGTTATATGTGGTGAACAATAAAGTGTTATCTATATGTCTATCTATCTATATGGCAGTCTTAGTAATCTCTGTATACATATATTACTAATCTATAATTTATACATTAAAAAAATAGATACACATTAAATTACCCAATATGAAAATGAAACTTAGGACCTCAATTCATATTTATATCCGATGCCTATAAATCAATGACACATCGACATTTGTCACATAATACACAAATGATTTACATCATGTATGACCCTGTTATCTAAGTGAGCGTGAGTTTTGACACCGCAGGTTCCGGATTCACTTTCCGGTTAAGGCAAACGTTTGTTTAGCCGAGCCGTCTGTTTTCGCGCTTGGTTTGCGTATATCTAGTTATGCATAGTGTAAAATATTGTTATTATTCTATTGGTGTCTACTATGCCCAAAGGAATTATTTTTGTTTTATTTTCAATAAATGCGGTCCATAAAATAAAAGCCTCCATGGTACAGTTGGTTGGAGGCCGGCTGTGAAACGAGAGGTCGTAGGTTCGATCTCCGCACCAAAATACATGTTTGTTTGAACCACAAGTAATTGTTTCGGAGCTTGGTATTTGTGATACCGAAAAGTCTTTTGTAATTCCTGATACTCAAGAGACAAGACTCGATCTTAGTATGGGTGACAGTGTATGTGGTTGTTGGTGTATTTATTATTATAATTGAATATGTAAAATATAAATTCTAAATTAACTTATTATTTGTACCCAGATACATACATAAAAAAATACGTCTTGTATCGTCATCAAACACTACAATATTCAGGAACAAAAAAAAATCTTCTCGTTCGTCTTCGCATTCGTCATCAAACAACAAGATCACGATCGCACACCAGCCAGACTCAAAACAAATATTTTATCACATTTATTTTAAACGCGTACTCTCATTTTTGACTTTTCACCCAATAGACATCTGAAAACTTTAAAACATATTTTAAAAGAAACTTTTTTAATACCTCATTGATTTACGTGCACTGTCATAGGAAAATGGCGTCTAAGATATGATAGTAAAAAGGCGCGAAAGAGCTGTTTAGTAGGTAAAGTTTTTGCGTGGGTGCTGTCCGGTATGATCGATGTTTAACGCTATTAGGGACAGGGTTCAGTGTCCGGGAAAGGAATTTAGGATATTTCAGTGTATATCGGCTTAATGTGATTGATATTGACGGTGACGCGGCTATACTGTTTTTTTTAGACGCATGGCTTTAGAACGTGAGCCTCTATGAAGTTTAGTTTTTAGGTTGGATTGGGAGGTACCCTTTAGTTGAAAAGTATGACGGTATTATTATCGTCATGAGTGGTGACATTTTGCTGTCTACCTGTGTTGGTCTGATTTTGAACATTATAGTATAAAAATATCAGTGAGAAATGGTTAACTTTTTTGCTATTTAGCTTGAGCTTACCATTTAATACAGAAGTTGTTTTGAAAAAAAAAAAGAAATAAAAAAATAGAACTGAATCCACAACAAAATTCGTAAAATTTACATTTTCCTAAATCTAAGAAATCATTTTCAAATGGTATACTTCACAAAAAAGTCAAAAAGTCACAGATGCATGACACTATAGTTTAAAAAATCCGAGACTCCTGTTTCAGAAGTATACATAGTTCAATCCTAAATAGACCTTAAAAACTTCGTATGCAGCAATGTTTTGACGTCCTTAAACATAACAACTTATTATGTAAGTCATCACGAACGGCCTAGTACATAATTATGTAGAATTACGTCTCCAAACAAAGAAATATAAATAAGTTTTATTGTATTCTAGATATTATCGCTGGCCTGTGCATTTATGCAATAAACTGTAAGTGGCTACTATTAGAGTTTGGGTTAACTTAATTTTCTTACACAGACACATGACTTGACTTGCTATTTTTATATGAAACTTAAAGGCTAACTAGTCATTTGAGCCAATCTATAATTAAAAACACATTTGTTTTCGTGGTTTATTAAGCCATTATTTGACAAACGCTATACTAAATTTTTTTTATGTTACTGGAGATTTCAAATTTAATATTCACTATAAATTTTAACCATAAAAGCAGAAAAATCCTTTCTATTCATCCTAGGTTTTTACATACACCATGCAGACGATCACGCTTGCATCCCATAAAGATAGGCAGATATTTAGGATCTACAGTCTGCAGAAAACTCACATATCACTATCACTTCATCTTCTTTCATCGATCTCATGCATTGTCATTTTTTTACCTTTAATACATGTAAACAACAAACTCTCATATTAGTAACCAACATTAAAAACCACATCGTTATGAAACCCATCGCTCAACAAGTAAAAAATCGCGACACAAGTATCTAATCATGCGGGCCGCTTACGTCCATTTTCAATTGAGCACACCTGTACACGTTCGACAATACTCGTTAAATTCTGCACTGGAGCCGCGCGACGCTCACATCCGTAAGGTCGTTAGTGCAGCGCGTCGGGGCGGAATAATTGAATTACCTGCCATGGCTACAGCTCAAATGTTATGCAATGATGCAAGTGGATGGGGTAACGTCGCGTTCTACATTCGAGAACATTTCACGGAAATATCAGTTGCCTATTAAAAATGGGCGGGTGAGGGCACTTGGTGCGAGGAGCATAAAATTATTATCCAGTAAGGGATAACGGATATGGGAGCCAATTATAATAACCAACTATGAAAATCCCAGAACATTTTGACATTTTTTGGTATTAGCAACTGTATGTAAGGTGTGGAATTCGATAACAGTCGCATTTGTAGTCTCTATGCAACCTGTTTCCTATAGGCCAGTAATTGGTTTTGAATGAAAGTTCTATTCACTTACCATCAGGTACAGTACTGGGATATTGTCAATGACGGTAAAAAAATACGCTGTCTGCATGAGCCAACTCTATTGAAACGGTGTCAGAGAATTTGATGTGAAGTAACGGGTTAGCTGCTGCGTTTTGTACTATCCTATTTTGAACAATGAATTTGCGATAAAACAGAGAGCAATTTTAGATCTGTTTTCGTATTATTGTAAAACTTTCATGAAGTAAAATGAAAGAATGTAATAAACTCACTGGTGGAAGTATCTCATATTTCACAGGCCGTCTGGTTGGGTACCACCGCAATATCTATTTCTTCCGTCAAACAGCAGTTTAAATGCACTGTTCTGTTTCGGATTGAAGGACATTATCACCAGAGTAACTACTGGACATATTGAGACTTTACATCTTATGTCTCAAGATGGCGAGCGCAGTGGAATGCCAAGCATTGCTTTGTAATTCAAGGTGTTTGGTTTTGCTACTGTTCATGAGCGGTCGTATTGCTTACCTTTAGGCGAAGGGCATGCTCGTCTCGCCATTCATTGCAATAAAAAAACGTGTCCATTTGTTGTAGTCAATCCCTGACCCGCAAAAGGGGACATTCAGATTAATATCTATATACAGCGACCACTCGTAAATGTCGAGTAAATGTAATATTTTGTTGATAAAATCGTCATATCGTTCGTACAAAACATTCATTTTTCAAAACTAATTATAATCGCATCACATGGAAATCAACAGGTTTTTTTTGATCGATCATGCACTAATTGCGCCAGCTTTCCATTGAAATAACAACTTTTATGGTAAACTTTGATTCAGCGAACCGGGCAAATGCAAAAGTATTTTATACGTAGATAAAATTATAAAAAGATCTTATGAGGAAACCATAAAGAGCTATAAAAACATTATTCTCACGAAATTTATTCAATATGTCGCCTTTGTTTTTTGCGATCTCTCCCGTTGTCGCAGCTTTTGTGAATTCAAACAGCGCTCAGATCTTGTCTGTACGTAACTTATCGGTTTTATGGTAATGAAATCGAATAAATCTTTTTTATCACCTCTTGAGGTTCGCAGATAGGCCAGAGAGTTCTTACGTCCGCCACATTTTATAGAACCTTCAAAGAAATGCCCTTCTTAAAAATAATACCGCTCATGTTATTATTATAATATCTGGTGTTAATTGAAATTATTAATTGCGTTTACAAAGATAACACTTTTCTCTCCCAACGTTAATGACTTAATAAAAATGTACGCGTCTAATGAAATCAACCTTCGTAATGAAAACCTCCTTGATGATTAATAATAGCGCCATCTATTTTTAAAGAGCGAAGCTGGACTGTTTTATCTACAGCGCCGGTGTGCGCATGCGTACCGCGTATTCGAGGCCACGGTCACAACTACAATCGTATTTGATTACCCACACACTAGCGCCGCGGCTGTCAACGGTGTCAAACGTGTTTGTAGTTCGTGTAAATAATGCGATAATTAACGTGTATTTAAAGTGTTTTATGTGAATTGTGCCAAATAAAAGGTGAGTTGAGTTTATTTTTTGTTTGTACTCAAATGTTCTAGGGAGTTCAGTTGTTGCTTCTGGTTGTAAATCTTATAACCTTTAATATTTGTATCGTTTGCGCATGTCTGGATTTATTGCGTCTTTTTATCGCTAGTATTGTCAGTTACATTTTTATTATATTTGTCGTGTCATGTAATATATGATAACAAATAATTATAATTTATAATATTATATTACACAATATTTAAACAAATTACTTGAACAACAATTTCGTCAGACATGACAAGCTCCGATATGGTCTAGTGGCTAGGATACCTGGCTCTCACCCAGGAGGCTCGGGTTCGATTCCCGGTATCGGAATATTCTTTTTTATATTTTTTTTAACAAATTTATTTCTCTTTCAGATACAAAAATGAATCTAAAAGCGGCGCTGGCCATTACTATGGTCTTTGTTGGATGTTGTTCCAACGTAGTGTTTTTAGAACTGGTAGTAAAAGAAGATCCGGGCGCGGGAAACTTGGCGACTTTCCTACAGTTCCTGTTTATAGCAACAATTGGTTTCTGTACCGTTGGCAAGTTCGGGACTGCCAAGCGAAACATACCCTTCAAGCAATACCTGCTACTTGTTGGATTCTTTTGGACAAGCAGCGTCGCTAACAACTATGCATTTGACTTTAACATCTCAATGCCTCTCCACATGATCTTCCGAGCTGGATCATTGATGGCAAACATGGCTATGGGAGTATGGATTCTCAAGAAACGCTACCCACCATTAAAATACTTAGCTATATTTATGATATCAGCTGGTATTGCCATCTGCACCATACAGTCGAGCGGTGACGTCAAGGCCCCGAGAGAAACACACGAAGATGCCGCAGAGGAAGAAAGGCTTAAGTTCATCGACTGGCTTTGGTGGTGCCTTGGTATTACTATACTGACATTCGCCCTTTTCGTGTCAGCAAGAATGGGAATATTCCAGGAATCGCTGTACTCGAAGCACGGAAAACATCCTTGGGAAGCGTTGTACTACACTCATCTATTACCTTTGGTGTTTTGGCTGCCTACGGCTACAAACTTGATCGGACACGTCAAGATTGCCACGGAGACACCCCTAGTAGACTTTTTGGGCTTTTCGATTCAAAGGCAGGTGCTATGGCTTATCTTGTATGTTCTAACCCAAGGACTTTGCATCAGCGCCGTTTATGTTTTAACTACGGAGTGCGCTTCACTTACTGTAACACTAACCGTTACTTTAAGGAAGTTCGTCTCCTTATTATTCTCGATTATGTACTTTAGAAATCCCTTCACATTGGGCCATTGGATCGGAACCCTTCTAGTCTTTATCGGGACTATGATATTTACAGAACTTCTACAGAAGTCTATCGCGTTCGTCATGCCCAAGAAGGATGTGAAGAAGACGCAATAATAGGATTTGTTGGTTCCTAGAAAATATATGGACGTATGATTGGTGTATGTTTGTGTAACGGTGTCTTGACATTTTGTGGCAAAAATATGAAAGTTATGGTGCGTCTTATAGTTACGACAGCTGTGTAACACCCTGTGGATAACAAAGTAGTGAAATAAGTGATAAAGTTGAAAATTATACGAATATGAATGAGTAAATATTTTTCTTCTTTGACGAACAGGCGTAGATCAAAACGTTTTACAGTTCGCAATTTGTATACAACTCTACAAACACGAGCAGATGGGCGGGATATGCTACATTTCATTAGACTTTTTAACACGATCAAAAAGTATATACGAATATTTCATCACAATACAAAGCTTACTTACACTTTGAAGGAAAAGCAATAGGTATTACACCTGTTGAATCATTGTTCCTTTTATGTTTTGCTATACTGGGTAATGTATTTATGGACATAAACTTATAAAGATGTTGAAGACAAGACGTAGGAGATATTCATGAGAGAAATAGTTGATTTGAGGATAAGTCGTGTGGTTGTTTAAAAAGGTTGTCATGAAAAAAGTCCAAGCACATTAACCTTATATTATTGCCACGAAAAATTCGATAAAAATATAAATATGCGGTGATGTAGATTGTATACCAAACGCTCAATCACTACCACAATAATTCCTGTAATAGACATATTATTATATACGTTGTTCGACATATCTCGATGAATATACTTCATTACAAGTGCTACAATCAATGTCCAATTCTTATGATGTAAACATTTATGAAGTAGGCAGTAGTGACCTGATTATATGCATACATGGTTTGCCTAAATATATTGCCGTTTAATTCGTATATGATATGATTCTGTATTATTTATTTTATGATACAAACCTTACCAATGTTAAGATATTTTTTGATAAGATGGCCAGGTAGTGCCGATTAGTAATCGGTAAGTACATGAAATCTTATTTTGTTACCAACTGAATCTAATTTCCAGTTATAAAAATAATTTCTTAATGATCATAGACAATTTTAATTCTGTATTTTCAAAGGATCTGATTATTTTCATCGATTCAAATTAGATTTAAAGAATGTATTATTCAGCCATTATTCAACTCTTAAAAGTATTCTGTTTTTGTTTGTATGTTTAAATACAAAAATATAGATTATGTTGCACATTTTATTTTATGAATATGTGCAAGTCATGTCATGTGCATCAAGGTATTTAAAATGCATATGATCCGGTCTTTTGTAAACCTTTATACATTCTATGATGTGTAAATATATAAAGCCATTACTAGGAACTTATTGTGTTCCTGCCTCATGCAATTAGATGTAAGCGCCAAATGTCACTTTGTAACTCCAAATCGTGCTAACCTCAAAGGTGCCAGCTTGAAAATTAAGCCATCCTTTTTTTTCAAAGCTATTTCAAGGTTATTAATAGAAATCTGAATTCTACTTTTGCGTGCAAGCACTTTAATATAAGAGTATGTTTTATTTAACTTTTATGACATTTGTAGACCACGGTCATTGGTTTTTCAGGTTGCAAAGTATCACATTTTATTTATATAGATAAAACAATGATGTATAATTCGGTATTTTTGCCGCATAATATTTTTTTAAAGATCTACGTTTTATTGTTTACGAGACTTAATAATATACAAACCAATTTGCGTTACAATAAAGCTGATAATTTCATATAAACTCTATGACCGAGATATTTGACTGATCTCACAATTCTACAGTTTGCATTTAGCAACCAAAAAAATATTTGTCATTGGTTTTACATGTGAATTTTCCAGCTTTTTAATTTTTTTAACTGTGGAAAAATGAGAAAAAAATGTTTATTCCTTCAAATTATTTTCTTTTTAGTGTATTTGATTTAAGAGGGGTTGGCCGTATATTCCCACTCTGGCCTAGTGCTGGTTGAGTTTGGTTTGGACTATACAACATAACCCCTCTCAATCGTACTCTCGATTGTACAAGAGGCCTGTGTCCTGCTGTGTGGCTTATATGGCCTTATACAGTATTTGATTTGGTCTTAAATGCAGGTTAATAAATGTTTCGCTAAAAACACTCACTGCATGCCACAGTTGATTTTGCCTCACAGATGCCTCAGTGATCGTTCTTTGCCATATAGCTTGAGAAAATATTTAATTTAAAAGCCATAGCATTGTGATAACGCAACTCGAAGTCAAGACAGGAAACATAGCACGTCTCTTAACAGATTTACGAGATCGAATAGTTATTAGGTGCTGAGTTGATTGCATTTGTTATAACGAGGTTCAACAAAAATCGATTAGGTTGGTAATAATTATGACATGTATGAGTTTTGTTTGAGATAATTCCGCGCTGTTTTCGTGTTCCTTTTTATCATATTGTAATCTTTTAATATAGATAATGTGGCCATGTTTGCCGTGTAATGATGAACAAAGATTTTGTATTAGTTTATCGACAAACATTTATTATGTGCTATGTGAGATCTAATACAGTTTTAGTGCTTTTATTATGTGGTATGTGAATTTGGTTATGTGTTGCCATAGTCTATACAGACCAATAAATATTTTGTGTATTATTTCGGATTTTATTTATGTGCAATAGACACACACACACAGACATTTGACATTAAAATCATGCTTTTAAGTAACTTCTGAGAATAAAACCGAAATGATAAGCAGAAATGTGATGTCTGTGGCATTATTACTTTAGTTCAAAATATTAGGAAATGGTACAAAAATGTTTTTTTTTTAATTATTTATCACTTTTATAGTAAAATTGAAATATGTTATTATTTTGATTTGTGCAATATTGTTATTTATTTTGTATTGGAAACTGTATTTAATTATTCCATTATATGACATATTAATAACAATATGTTTTTTAATCTTACATACCTAAGGGTTTATATAAAAAATGCCTAAGTTTGTGGAAAATTTCATTAGTAGATTAATTAATTTGAAATAATCGCGTTTGGTTTTATAGAACATAAGTATAACTAAATTCGGTTTTAATAGCATTAAAATTAATTTAAATAAGGCAGCTACTAGTATTTTAAAAATAGTTGTAAATGTACAAATGTGCTTGATATGTTTCTCACATCTGCACTATAATTATTACTATCACGTGACAATTCTTAATGTCCATCATATTTCTATAACTCGAAAAAAACTCATGAAACAAGTTACCAACGTTCTGAATTTGTTTAAAACGTAATGGAATTATTTAAACATTCGATTCTGCATAAAATCAATAAAAATGTATCACCTAACTTATTCTTTTTTACTACTTTCACTGCTGTAGGAGCATAAAAGATTGATAAGGGTGAGAGAGGCCTCAGTCCAATTATAGTTTGGGTAAGCAATATATCATAAATCATTCATATCTTGTCCCAAATTTTAGTACAAATTCAATTTAAGATTTTCTCCCATATGTCACGTATACAGCGGAAACTAGGTGATCCCTATCAAGATTGAACTGTTTCAAGTTATGAAGGATGTGTGTTTTAATATTTATACTCTTCTCGCAGTATCTGATGTAAAATGTTGCCAAAATACAAACGTGTGGCAGATAGCTTCTTGTGTTGTGAGACTACAGTTCTGGTGCGGTTTTTGACATGTCTTAGCAACGTGAGCTATATTCTTTGTTATATTTCCAATTTATTTTCGGTTTTTGATTAATTTTATGGGGTAAATACGTGTTTCGGTTGCTAGAGTAAATGGAGTTTGAGAAGCCAAAATTGTGGATCAAATCTTTGAATAATGCAAGAAAATGTACCTGTTTAATGGTTGCTGGATAAAATAAAATAAATTTGAAGATAACTTAAACAATTAAAGAAGGAATTTGATTTTTAGTTTTACAACCTGGACTGATTACTTATATCATTGCATCATTTTTTAATAGTACTCACATCCTTAATACAATTAATTCAAATAGGCAAGAGAGATTCCAATATTTTGAAATATAAATGATTAAATTAAATAGCGTTTTTAGTGATCATAACTGAGACTCTAAAATAATTTTAGCTTTTAGTTTGCCAGAAAAATCTTAGTATTGAGAGCGTCTTTATCTCGCATTTGTGAAACTGTTCATTCAATTGTCTTCAACATTTTCCAATTGTAATTTATAATTCATACTATCAATTGTTTAATTGTGGAATTTCTAGATGGCACTATGTGTATGATCGTCGAGGCCATGTAAATTTTACTGGTGGTAGGTCTCTCATATGTGAGAGGTTGCCTGGGTGGGTACCACCGCAATGTCTATTTCTCCCGTCAAACAGCAGTTTAAATGCACTGTTGTGTTTCGGATTGAAGGACATTGTAGCCAGAGTAACTACTGGACATATTGAGACTTAACATCTTATGTCTCAGGATGGTGAGCGCAGTGGAATGCCAAGCATTGCTTTGTAAATCAAGGTGTTGTTTGGTTTTGCTTCTGTTCATGAGCGGTCGCATCGCTTACCATCAGGCGAACGGCATGCTCGTCTCGTCATTCACTGCAATAAATAAAAAAAAACTTTGTTTCTAATAAGCAACTTAGTAATTTTGTGAAAATTGTCTTAATTAATAAGATACCCCCTAATGAGTTTAATTTGTATCCATCGGTCTTTGCAATTTGGTAACAAAAGGTAATTAGTAAATGAACGTAAATAATTTACAATTCTCTTTGTTAATCACATTTGTTCATAAATGTTTAAATTGGTCTACTTGCTAATAGTGAAAGTTAGTATATTAGGTAAAATACTTTTATACTTAGTAATGGATATAGGGGTGGCCCATACCGAGCATTGGGTTGATACGGACTGAATAAGAAGTTGGATATAAGTTTAAAAATTAAAGAATTATTATGTAATATTTAATTTTTTGCTGTTAATAGATAGCGTTAGGGTACAGGATAGACATTACTCTACTTTAAGAGTCTCTTTTCGCGCAACAAATATTCGTAGACGATACAAAGATTCAAATTCAAATTCAAATTCAAAAACATTTTATTGTGGACATAGGTATAAATGGTGTTACATAATTTTTAGTTTGAAACAGCTATGACCCGCCTTACTGGCATACAATAATTTAAGGTAATTACAAGGAATAAATCATAACCTGATAATTAAAAAATACTAAACAAATCTACAAATAAATCTACAAAACGAAAACAAACTTAACAAATCTTATCAGTTAAATAATCACTTATATTATAGTAACATTTATCAATTAAAAAACTAAACAACTTGCCTTTAAAGTTGTTCAAATTGTTCAAATCTCTTATTGATTTTGGTAATTTATTATATATCTGAGGAATTACATGGTATGCGCTTTTGTGAAATAAAGCCGTTTTGTGTGGAACATATGTCATTTTTTCTCTTTGCCTTGCTCTATTGCTGTATTGATATAGGTGAGTATGTGTTTTTGCAAAGATAGCACATTCGTATATATACATAGAGGGGAGTGGTAATATTTCAAGTTCCTTAAAATATGGCATACAGGAGGTAGCTGTATCAATGTTAACAATAGACCGAATACATCTCTTCTGAGCTCTGAAAGCCAAGTCTTTGTGTGTAGAATTCCCCCAAAATATTAAACCATACCTCAAAATAGATGCTACATGGCCGTGGTAGGCGCAGAGGACTGAAGATTTGTCGGATAGATTGTTTTCTTAAAACGGTTATTTTATTGTTCATAGAATATTCTTTTTATAAATATATGCACCCTAATTACCTCACCATCTGTGTTTACTGAAACATCAATTATCTTATGAATTTTCTTGTTAAAGATAGATCGATTATAGAGACCAGTTTATAAATATTCTAACGACGAGAGATAACTATATCTGGCCTTTACTACACTTATCAGGTACACTAGTTAACTTCCACAGTAGTAAAATTATCCTTAAAACTCATTGAGGTATTATTCTAGAGCGGACATCGCGAACAAAATCTTTGCGTATTGTGCGTGCACATGGGTACACAGTGAAGCGAGAGCGAAGATAATGTTACTGCATAGGCGTGACAGAGACAGAAATAGAAGGAGCGGTTCGGTATCCTTCATATTGTTACTAACATTTTGTATGCAGTGTACCCTCTAGTATATTATCTTAATGTTAAAACCGCAATCTCTAGTGCAGATAGTCAATTTAATCCATATTTTTTATATTCTGTTATAGAAATTAGCGGCCATAAGCTCCACTAATGGTCCTACATTAGTTTGGAGTATTGCTATTCGTGTTAATGGATGATTAGCCCGCATATTAATTTATATATATGCTTCGTCATAATCTAGAACATTAGTATGGAAGCACCAGTCATATGCGGAATTAATGTAAGTTTCTGTGATTACATATTCATGTCGGAATGGAATGTTTCATGCGGAATTTTGTGTGTTTAGTTCGGAATCTGGTGTTTGTTTTACATTGTAATGGATTAAATTTATTGGGATTTATTTAGTTTTATTAGTTATTTCGCGTTTATTTGTTATTTTATTAATTTTAATTGTTCTCGAAGCGAATAAAATTACCATAGAATGGAAAAATTAAAAGACGAAAATATATGAAGATTTGTAAAATAAAAATTTTTCATAGATTGGGATAACTGTTTTTATTTATTTTATTTACAGTATTTTAATCTCGGGATGTGACAACCGGCGAACTTATTGCAATGAAATGCAACCACAAATATAATTATTCTTGTTCTATTTATTGCATCACAGTTGTTTGTAAAAATATAGATTCATGGATAGCAAGGTATACAACTATAAATTTATAAAACATCATTTTATCATAAATATAAGCATAAACTACAAAACAATTTTTCGTTAACCTGGGAATCTAATCCAGACGCTTCTGTTTGCTTTAAGTGAAATGTCTTACGTTTGTATCTTCAGGCGCCAACACAATTATTTAAATAATATATTCGCGTTTTCTCACATAGTCATAATTGGCAATTTGCCAATACTGTTACTAAGCAATTTTATGACCAATTATAGCCAAGGTCGTGTAAAAATAAATCATTGTTCTTTTTAAATAAAGACTCAAAACAATCACACGTTTGTAAAACTTAATTTATATTAAGATAGCATTCACCTGCAAGAGATGGCTAATGCTGAGATAACATAAGATGTTAAGTCTCATTATGTCCAGTAGTTACTTTGGCTTCAATCCGGAACACAACAGTGCATTTACACTGCTGTTTGGTGGGAGAAAAAGACATTGCGGTAGGACCTATCCAAGCGGCCCCACATATGAGACCTACCACCAGTAAATATTTTGCACACTGTACAGAACAAAATGTCCAATTTTAAGCAAGAAATGCGATATATATTGTACATATGTAGTTAACTATGACCTCGTTTTTCAACGTTTGTATGGTAGTCGCTATCCAGATGTATACGAAAATCTTAAAAATAGCCGAATTTTTGATACCACAATGTTTATTGATCAGAGTTTGTCTTAGCAAGGAAGCAATGACCCGTCTCTTCATTCCTGTCATAGGTTCCTGTACTACTAAACAATTTACTTTTAAACCGTCATATTATCCTAGCTATAATTAGTATTATCTCAACGTGATGTCAAGTGATAGCCCTGGTGGGGAAGTTGTTCTACAGTACCATTAAAAAGCTGAGGTCTTGGGTTCGGATCCCGGGTCGGATAAAGTGATATTGGATTTTCCTATTCATTATCAGCTCGTAGTTAGGAATGCTTGCTCGATATGGTGATAGGCTCCCCCCCATCACATCGTGGGACAAAAAAGGCGAAACGTGGGTGTCCAGGTAGCATCTATACCTACTCTTTCTGGGAAAAAGGCGTGAGTTTATCTATGTATGGTTCTTGTCATCCTGAATCCCACACAATCATACAAACAAAACAATCACACACTGTCACATGATTTCAATTGAAATCAATAGTACATGCATTTATGTTTGTTATTCTTACAGTGGTAAACTTATTTATCATTGAACATGACTTGAAAAGTATGATTGACATCGTAAAACTATTGGACTGTAGTTGATTTAACACGATAATATTATTTATCTAGTCAGTAGTCTAGCACTGGAGTTGTACATTTAATAAATTATATAACGTATAGAATATAATTATCAATATGAGATGCCGTACTTATGAAATTATAATCCTATTAACATAATTAATTTGCGTCAATATTAATTATGATGTTTAAAATTAAGGGAAAGTATACATAAATAGTTTTATTGAAATTAATATTTGCCTTCACACATTAAAAATCGATCACCTTGTTAGGTTTGGTATAACAATACAATTATACTAAAAATAATTTTGCATAAAAAATGAAGTATATTTTTTTCCTGTGTATTTTTAGTAATAATTATGAATTTTTGTATGAAATATAATATTTAATATGATTGGTTGGTGTATTGTTTAAGACACCGTAAAATTGATAATTTATTGTGGTTGCTTGTATCAATAGTTTTAAGTGTAAAATAATCGTTAAATAAAATATACGTCCCTTTCATATTTTATTGTTTTTTTAATACCTCTCCTTGAAACACGTTTGCGGTTTATTAACACGATTTTAAGATTACTGACGATAAATAAATTATGATGGTTTGTGAATAGGATTTCTTCTAGGGGAAAAAAATTATAGATTACATATCAATTATTCGCATATTTTTGAACGCATATATAATACACTTATTTAAGGTATTTGAACCCACACTAAGAAAAAAGGAATTTGTTTTGTTTTATAAGTTTGCAGAATTACATAGTATTTTTAGTTTTACAACACCCAGACAACACAATTTAAATGTTTTAATTTCATGGTTTATGTTGCAGGTTGAAATTAAACTGTTTTTGAAATAAAATTGAATCTAATTTTGAATTTTAATTTGATTTTGACCACGATGTAAGGCCGTGGTGTTCAATCGGTGCTCCGCGGACAACTGCCTACCCAGTGTATTACTATACTCTATACTACTGTCGGCCCTGGAAGGATCCCCAGTGGTACGCGGAGTCATCCTCAGGCCAGCCGTAAAATAATAACATTTTGTTATTGTATTAACTAACAACCAAACCAGTCAATCAACCGGGCGGTCAATGGTTAAACAAAATTTGGTCAAATGGTCCCCCGCGACTAAAAGGGTAAGAACCTAAGTAAATTAATGTAGAGTAATCTAAATCGGTAAGTTAAAAAGTATAAAAATGAAACCAAATACGTGATCAAATCCGTAAAATAATTTTATTTTAACGTTTTCATTTCATAACACACGAATAAGAAACACGTTAGCGTAACCAATATTTGTTGGCATACGGAAAAATCCATGAACATTCACGAAGAGATGGTTAGAAATATGAATTTATATCCAAATTCGAAACATAAGACAATATGTTACCGATAATCCAGCAGTATTCGAACCCACGCTCCTACACTTGCGTGTCTTAAGCCATTGGCCTCGTAATTAGCATTAAAATATAATGTGTTGCGTAACTATTCAACCTACATGCATCTTTGTTACAAGGCCGGCGACGGGTATTGTATGGCACTTAGCAACTGCCTAAATAGAAGTGGTGTAATTAATGAAGACATATTATTTAAAGTAACCCGTCTGTAGTATTGGTATTGGTTTAGTTGGGACTTATATAGGGTTTGAATTGGGGTCCTAGGTTCGGTTGAGAAGGAATGAATTTTTATAATTATTTTTACAGAAAAGGATTTCTTTACTATAGATTATGGAGATCATCGTGAATGGATTGATACTAGGGTAAGACACTGAATATAAAAACGTTAATTGAATTTTTCAGCAACTTTTTAATTTATAAAACACAGATTTTTGTTGGAACAATCATTATTATCTCGTCAATTATACTTTATTTCTTTTTGTATATTAAATAGTTTTTAGATTTTTTAAATATTAGTTTCTTGTTGGGATTTTGTATAATATAACATAATTATTTTATCGTTATGTAATGCGCGTTGAGGAAAAACATTTTTTTAATTTATTTTTATACCATCATATTATTAAGCATCATATCTATAATTAGTGTTATCTCAACGGGACACTAGCATAAACGAAACATTATTTAGTATATTTCCGCAAGATCATATATTTGTTATGTAATTGCAAAGATTTAGCAAGTCATCGTAAACAGTCTAAGTGGGCACGTCATTAGAGATTAGATCATATTGACTCATCAACACATGTAAGGTGCTAGTTTATCGGATGATTTGATAAAATATAATTAGATTGTTGTGAAGTTAAAAATGTCGGGGGCAATATTTTCTAATATAAAGTGACGTCTTTATCCAAGGAGGGTAGGCAGAGGTGCTACCAAGACATAATGTTTTATCTTGTTTTTTTCGTCCTACGATGTGATACGGGCGAGCCTATTTTCAATTCATCTATACATATAAATAAATTTGAAGTGTCTGTTTGTAATATGAAAATTAAAGAAAATGTCCAACTACATATCGTTATATACACGATACCTATAACGAAAATGATCTTAATTTTTTTTGTCTGTCTGTCTGTTTGTTTTGGCTAATCTCTGAAATGGCTGGACTGATTTTGACGGGACTTTTGGAGAAAAACTCGATCGAAGCCGCGGGTAGAATTGGTTATTAGTATATAACAATAATACGATAAACATACTCTAAATACAGACACAACAAACTCTTAACCGAATTATATTCTAAATTATTAGGCCTAGACAAAATATTTTGCCCAAGAGCTCCATAAATAATTTAAAACTTTGCCATTTTACAAGTTAAAAATATTAAGATTGGTCTTTGGTTTCGGAGACGTAGCCGAAGGGAAATCTCATCGGTCTCCCAATATTTTCTCAAGTTCGCCGTGCGGTGACAGTCTTTGGCCGACACCTCATCACAAATTCGTAAAGACTCGGCCGCCACTAAAATTCAAGGCGACGCAAACAAGCCCCGATGAGTCTATTCCTACCATAAAGCAAAAAGCGCTTTAAAAACACAAGACTAGATAAAACCTTAAAAATGTGTCGCGTTATCCGCTAACCGCTATACGGGACGAAATTAGCGTCCGCCCGGCCGAAAGCTTGGCTTGCGAATTTCCTTCCTCGTGTGCGACTTGCCTACTTAAAAACACTTCTATCTCCTACCAAAGTTAATCTAAACTAAACCTTATTTACGAGCAGTTACGGTCCACCCGACTTACTGCTAGGCTCTTGTAAAAATTTGTAGTGGCTAAAACGTACGGCGACGGAATTTCAAAAAGCCGGTTCATTGCTTCCAAATACATCATTTGGGCTTGCGTTTGTTTTGTAGCTTATTGATATAAAAATAAGGTTCATTGTTGTTTGTTTTCTGGCGGGTGTAAAGTTGCGCACAGGGGACTTAGTTGCAGTTGGCTGATGACGAGTGCTGCCAAAAATTGTATGGAATTCTCAACTCGACTGTACGCTACTTATGATTTGGTAAAGTAGCTATTGTCCGCGACTGTACTCGGGTTGTTTAAGAGGAACTGTTGGGACAAAAGCGTGGCTGAAAAGTTTCGAAATTGAATGCAAAGTGAGGCATGTGTATAGGGGCATGCACTGACTTGTTACGTCATTTATGACGTGTCACAGATTTTTGGCAACCATGGCTGGTCATTATAGCCTGCACTAATATGTGTAAAATACAGTAGTTAAATTTAATAACTTGGTTCATATATTGCGGTGTAGAGTTTATTTTCTTCTTCTTTATATTTTATCCTATAACAAAACTTTTACAAGGGGTTTGTCGGTATGCTTTGATGAAGGTTGCTGAAGCTACAGTTGTCCGGGAGCCTCCGTAAGATAGATAATCATTGTTATTGCGTTGAGATTGGTGCGTATGGTTTTTGCAGACTTAAAAAGAATTCTGACTATTTTATATCCATTGGTCGTGGGTCTCTTATTTGTGAGAGGTCGTTTAGGTAGGTATTATCGCAATGTCATTTTCTCCCACCAAACAGCAGTGTAAATGCACTGTTGTGTTTCTCCTGTGTCTTAGGATGGCGAGCGGAGTTGACTAGTTCACTACTGTTTATGAACGGTTGTATCGTTTACCATCAGGGGAACGGAATGCTTGTCTCGCCATTCATCGCAATAAAATATTTTTTTATTACTGGGTCGTACAACATTATTATAATATAATAATAACACCCAACAGTCACATACATAGTCCTGACCCCACACTAAGATCGAGTCTTGTGTCGTGGGTATCAGGAACTACGAGAGACTTTTCGGTCTCACAAACACCCAGACCCGGAAGAAATATTTGTGGGCCGCACAAACATTTCTCTCGGTGCGGGGATCGAACCCGCGGCCTCTCGTTTCACAGGCGGCGTCTAACCAACTGCGCCACGGAGGCTGTCAAGTTTATATTAGTTTATATATAAGTTTATATTTATATAAAATAGGTATTTTAATAATTTAGTGTATTCATTCTAGATTATTATTATTTAATTTATACCCTAGGCCGTCCTTTCTTTTTCATATTTAAATATCCATTCCATGGTTGCCCTTAAGAAATTACGAGTACCTGGTGTGATAAAGCCGCTTTTTGTACTATTATTATGATGAGATTTCTTTGTTGTTCCTCCGTAAAGTGCAAAAAAGAATTAATTAAATAAATAAATTATTCAATTATTTCCAATAGATTTTGTATTAGCTGATACTCTGTAACTGATGACTACTTACATTTCGATGCCATTCAAGAGTATAGTTTCGATAACTCTACATTACGAAGTGTGATCTGTGTTCTTTTCTTCTCAATGTATCGAGATCGCAAACTCTTTCTTGGAGGAGATCGGGAGAGATTGGATCATTTATAAATGTGTATACATTGTGTGAAACTTTCATCGCATCAGCTACAAAATAAATTATTGTGGAACGTACAAAAACTTGTCTTGGTTTTGTAGTATGGTGGTCCATCTTCTGAATTAATCAATTGTTAAATATTGAATTATTTTCCTTAATTAACTATGTCATTTTTTAAGTCAGAAATATAAAACAATAAAATATAACTGTTTGAAGTTTTGAAACATTGCCATTCAGTTAGTAAATATTCGGCACTATACATATGTATATTCCAAATCAATCTCAATAACCACAACTCCAAAAACCATCACAAAGGAATTTTATAATTAACCCGAAACAATTTCGCATTACA
The DNA here is from genome assembly GCA_023078785.2 of Hyles euphorbiae. Lineage (NCBI taxonomy): Eukaryota > Metazoa > Arthropoda > Insecta > Lepidoptera > Sphingidae > Hyles > Hyles euphorbiae. The sequence continues at coordinate 15,427,539 of CM041036.1, read as the reverse complement.
GAGCCCATTCTCCCCTGTATCTGTAACAAACGCTCTCAGAGGAGGTCGGGACTGATTGTCCCTCTGTTAGATTTAAGCGTCGGTAAATTCGCGCCGAGCACCGGCGTCGTGAAATTTACTATTGCTATAAGCATTCCACACCTCTGCGCTGTTAGGGTTGTCGCGTGATTTATTAATTTACAGCTTTTTTTAAGTAGCTTAAATTATCATGTGACTTAGATGGAAAGGTTGAGTACTATCAGTATACGATTATAATAACTTCTAGTGCTGGTTTAATCAGACTCGAATATATTTATAGATCAGACTGCTTAGTATAGATTTTCTTCATTCACTTAACTATTTATTTAGACATTAAAATGCACTGAGTATGGCAGTAAGATAAGTAATAACTTAGCAACAGCTAAAATCCATTGAGTGTAGTCTATCCTAATGAGTCTCATCATCATATATATTTTGCCGCAACAAATCAACTGTACTGTAAACTAGGTTTTACGTACAGTTCAGTTGGAAATTATATCCATTAATTGCCTATAGCCTCACATGTTACTTTATCCTTTCACAGGTCTTGTATCGCCATAAATATAACGCCTCAAAAAGGCATCGAACCTGGAACCCTAATTTCGCAGTTTATCTAGTTAGATTAGGTGGATGACTTCACAATCAGAATAAAACTTATAGTTGAAATGAAAGTCTCTACACATCCTTCTATATACATGTATACTATTGTCATACAAAAACAACTTGATATCCTCTATAAATATTTCATTATTGGTAATTTATCAACATTTGTACGTATATACCGACGGGCCGTGTCGTTTGGCAACGGAATTCAATAAAACTACGACCCTCAATCGTAAAAGAAATACTCGAGTGTCCATTAATACTCATAATGGTCTATTAAAATAACTAGTGCGAGTTGAGGAAGTAGGGGAATTTGGTGAAACCCTTTCTGTGTTATAAGCTTTAGGATCTGGTTAATAATTGTTAAGTATTGTGGAGGTTGGAATAAAGGGCCTTTTTAAGAACCTGTTGGTAGGAGAAATGCTTTAAGTAATAATTAGATCTAAAGATTATAACATTTTTTATTGATTGCTGTTGAATCTGTTTTGTGTAGTTCATTTCATTGTGTCTATAGAGTTACTGTAATTTGGAATAAAGAAATAGCATTATTTTATTCTGATAAAATAGGATACAAAAATTATTGATGAGGAGTAAAACAACCGATCAGTATCATATTGAACGTAGAAAGGGATCTATTTTTTTAAAGATCATCATTCAATAATTTTGTAAATATATAATTTAACTGGTCCTTTGCACATATTATAGGACATTTATCGTATATTAAGACAATTCAATAAAAACAATGTTAAATTACTCAGCCTATAAATAATAAACGTTCTACAACAGGGTACGGATCTCCTCTAAAATTAATATCAGGCCATAACAAACAGCTGTATTAAAAATTTTATACTAAAACTAGTGATTCTTATTTATCGCGTCGACAACCCTGACTGAAGATCCCGCGGGAGCGGAATCGGGAGCGACGTCAGCTCGGTTATCGGAAATCATTCGGCGTGCAGTGCCCATATATCGTTTATAACAACTACTTGAATACAAATTGAAGAAAACGAATAACTGGACGCTTTGTCATCGGTTTTTACTTTGTGGAAAGGATTATCGTCATGTATAAACAAATATTTTTATTCTGGTACGACAAAGTATATCCAATGCGCCTGATGGTTAGCGCATTGCAATGAGCTGGTAGAGGCTGATGTTACGCTAATTTGGAATGAGTCATCATTTTCATCAGTACACTGCTACAAAAATCTTATAGTGATAGGTTCGCCTCCATCACATTGTGGGACGGAAAATATAAGCCGGTGAACGACCTGATTGCACATCTGCCTATACCTTCTAGGCAAGAGGCGTGACTTTATGTATTCTTGTGTGATATAAAATTACTAAAGTCGTAAATCCTCTACGGATTAGTGGATTTTGAAAGGTATTCTGTTTAACTGTTAGTATCCTGTAGACTGATTTTGATTTTATTATTAACACAAAATTAAAGAATATTATTCTTTGTTCTAGATGGAGAGCCAATCAAATTACCGGAAAATCTCGAGAGCCTGCCGCGTGCTGAGCACTTCGCGGCACAGAGGCATCGATGGAACACCAACGAGGTAGGATGCTTTCTGTAGTCTCTCGATTGTGTGATTACCTTTCTACTGCAAGAATACGACAAATGATTTGGAGAAATTATTACGTATAGTAAAACCACATTGTAGTGATATTTTATGCTACATGTACACTCGTGCATAGAACAAAGAATAAGTAAACCAATGAGTAGGTAGGTGATATTTAGAGTTCAAAATAATTTAATGGTCGATTGGGAGATAATGCGATAGGCCTAATCTCCGCCTTGTATAAGATTGTATATGAAGCTTAATAAATAAAATGTAATTAAAAGCGAACATGAGGTGTTAATAGATGTGCCATAGCGTAGCATTACGCAGGAGCTGACCTGGCAAAGCTATGGCGTTTGCGTTCAGGCTCCCAGAGTCGTTCTTATGGACCTTAGAGGACTACTGTGGGATTTTTGGTTGCTATGCTGGTGTACGAATTTGGTAGGGCTCGAGCCTGCGGTCGCCCAGATTATACTAATATGTTTCTTCAGTAGTTCAACGTTGAGTCGAAAGATCACCTGCTCCGCCTCTTCCCCAACCAGCGATAGCGATAAATTGTTTTTCCCAGCAAAACCAAAAAACGGTGATTTTGAGATTTAAACACTAATGCTAGCGCATGGAATATTAAATTTCAAAAAACTAAATTTAATCCTATAATGAGGGATTTATTGTTAAATCACTCATCTAGGCAAACTGCCTATATCAAATTTATCCGATATTTCCGTATCGATTATAATCGATTCTTTTGTAGGATTCCATTGCAAGCTATGACGTGTTGGTTTGCCAAAACATTGATATCACAACATATCACTAAAAACAGAAATCAAACAATTAAGAGCGTCTCGAAAAAAAAAAAATACACCAGGAAATAAGAGTCATACCGTAACATGACCAGTTTAAAATGGCCTCGACCTCTCGTGACGTATTTACTTCGCCCAACGTAATGCCGGCCTCGGTACTTAACACAAAATGTTCATTTGTAATCTTAAACGGGCATTTAATTTTGATACTTGGAGGCTTTATTTTGTACATTTAAAATGAAGTTTTTGCGGTGTACAGCATTCATTTCTTTATGAAAATTATTAATATGGAAGTAGACTTTATTAATAAGGTAATGTATGCTATGTTTTTTCAATCAACCATTTAAAAAATCTAAGTAAAAACTCTCATATTTTATTGATTCAGTTTAGTTAAGAAAACCAAGGTTAAAATGATTTTATGAAGTGCTAAACTTTTTTACTGTTGCTAAGTCTCTTATACATGTGAGAGATCGCTTGGGTAGGTACCACCGCAAAGTCTATTTCTCCCCCGTTAAACAGTAGTGTAAAAACACTATAGTGTTCCGGTTTGAACGGCATTTCAGCCAGGGTAACCAATAGACATATTGAGACTCAACATCTTATGTCTCAGGATAGTGAGCGCAGTGGAATGCCAATTGCTGTTCATGAGCGGTCGTATCTTTTCCCATCAGGCGAACGGCATGCTCGTCTCGCCATTCATAGCAATTAAAAAGTTACCTGTTTCCTGTACCTGGACATTGGTACAAAAAATAAAGATAAGGAGCTGAAAATGTACTATTTCGAAATTATGATCAAATATTTTAAAAGGTTTACACTATCGAGTAAATTTATTTATACATTTGTGGACTAAGATATTTCCGGACTGAACTAGGTGCCATCAAAAAAAGGTTATCCCTATACAAGTATTGATATTGAGGTTAAACAACCTTTTTCTATTATTTCAACAGTCCATAAACGCTTTCGTATCATGCGACCTTGACATTCTCCGCTGACCTTTCGTGTTACGAATGAACATCTAAACACCCACGCGGCTTACATCTGAAAGAGTATCAATCGCTAATTTTCTGGAAATTACCTTGACTTAAAACCTTCAGTATTGGCTATAGTACAGACGAAGAGTTGAGAGAGATAGAAGAGTTATTCTCTAATTGATTTTGTTTGTTGTTTCTCTGCCAACCCCTACTAGGCCAGCGTGGTGGACGATATGGCCTAACCACTCTCAATCGTACTCTCGATTGTAGAGCAGGCCCGTGCCCAACAGTGGTTCGTATATGGATTGTTACAAATTGATTTTGTTACTATTATACATGTGATTTTTCCCCTTAATTTGTGATTCTTCTCCTTAATTTGTCGTAAGTTCTGCATTTTTTCCAGTCGTGATTTTCTGTATTCAATTTCTAGAGTTATTAGACTCGATATTGCTAGCGATAAGTTTTTCATACGCTTAATTGTTCACCTAAATAGTAATTGTATTGTATTGTATTGTATCAGCCCATATACGTCCCACTGCAGGGCACGGGCCTACTCTACAATCGAAAGTACGATTGAGAGTGGTTAGGCCATATAGTCCACCACGCTGGCCTAGTGCGGGTTGGCGGACTTACATACCATAGAAATTCTTATGAATCGCTATGGTATGCAGGTTTCCTCACGATGTTTTCCTTCACCGTTTTAGTGCGTGGTGATTGACTGTCAATACACACATGACTCAGAAAAGTCAGAGGTGTGCCCTGGGATTTGAACCCGCGACCACCGTGAACATGTTGGTAGCCGCGTTTAGTCCGTTTACCAACAGGCCACCACGCACTTCATAGTAGTATAGTATAGTACATAAATAGTAATACATATTATAAAAAAAAAACCAGTTGTACAGTGTTGTTATTTCTTCCTGGTAATCGTTGGATGTACAGGAATTGTTAGAATTGAATTACATCCATGTTAGTTGGTGTAGTGGTTACCGTCTACCACATATGATAATAAAAAACCTGTTCGAGTGCCGTATGAAAAAGTTTCGCTTTTTATGTACAGTCAGTGATCTGACAAGCATTGCTTTGTAATTCATCGTTTTGTTTGGCTTTGCTACTGTCCATGAGCTAACCATTAGGTTTAGATTAGGGACTGCTCGTCTCGCTATTTACCTATAGCAATAAAAAATCATAGAAATAAAAAAAAGTTACGAGAAAACCAATATTGTGAGATTTTCAGGGATTACCTCTTAACGGAAGGTTTGATCAAAATATGTTTTCCTGATTTACTAACCCAATATTTCTCTGTTACAAATATAATAAAATTTGCATAGATCTGACACGAGTACAAAACCCCATGTATGAAAAGAATTTTTACTCACGTTTCTATGACTTTATAATCGCTTACTGTTGACCACATCATCCTAACACAATGAAGGATTTGTTTGAAAAGGTTTAAGCCATCTACCACTTTGACCTCTTGTACACACCAATTAAACTTTTCGGCCAACCTGACCTTAAAGCACAATTTAACATTAATTAATAAAGGTAGCCGGTATATCGCGTCGTATAAATCTCCAAGCTAATTCATGTATAATGCAAACATAACGTGGATGTCTCATATCTTAGCTGGCAATGTTTTAGCCTACTTAACGTGTCGTGTATAAATTCACGGCCCACTACTATGATAAGTCGCTTTGACGCGAGTAATAATGCATACTTGAATGTTATTAATAAAAATGCAACGCTGGCGTGTTCTGGGTAATGTGCATTTTTAAATAATTTTATGAGTTTCTGGGAATTTGTTTTTGAGGTTGTGGAAGTTGATGAATTCATGTTTGTGTCAAATATGAAAGCTAGTGATATAGGCTAGGTTTTGAATTATAGTATAGCTAACAGTGATTCAATAAAAATGCACGGTCTTGGAGGGTTTCATGTAGTAAAAACGATTAGGCCGCCAATTGTGACCATTAGTTTGTGGTCTATCCATTAAGTAATAAGTTTCTTGTATGGTGCTGTACAATAAAGTATGTAAATACATACAAATACTTTATGTAATATCAAATGATTTTATGTTGACTGCTTATTGATCAGCAAGAAACAAACTTTTATTTCATAGCTTATTCAGTGACACTGTATGCATTATTTATGGCGGGTTTTGCACCTCATGAATTATCATTTGGTATTAATATTTGGGCACATTTTGAATATTCTTTAATAAGTGATAATGAAACAAAACTGTTAAACCAAGAAATTGAAACTTCATCTCTCAATATTTCTTAACTATAAAATTAATGTTGATAAAGATTGACACCCTCCTAAGTGCAGTTGGTTAGATGTCGACTTTGAAACCCGAGGCTGTGTGTTCGGCTACACTAAAACAAATATTTACGTGATCAACTAACAAATACTTGTTCGGGTCTGGGTGTTTGTGAGACGGAAAAGCCACTCATAGTCCTTGATTCCACGTAACAATCGATTTCAGTGTGGTCTTAGGACTATGTATATGACTGTTATGTGTATTTACTGATTCATTTGAAATTATAAGAATAAAACCCAATCTGCCTTACAATCTCCATAAGACAGAAAACCTATAATTACTTTCTCAGCTCCCAACATGCGTTTGGCTACTCTGACGTCATATTTTCGCATAGTGACTGGATTATTATCTACGCATCTTATACTAGGCCCGTCTATGACGCACGCACTTCTTTTATTGGTATTCATAGGCTTTTCACCCTACAAAGGGTGGTTTGTCTATATTTCTATTTGTCTGAGAAACTACTGGACATAATGAGACATCTTATGTCTCAGGATGGCGAGCGCAGTGGAATGCCAAGTATTGCTTTGTAATTCCTGGTGCTGTTTAGTTTTGCTACTGCAACTGCCATTTATTGCAATTACAATAATAATAATTAGAAAAATTGATTTGAAAAACGAGATTGATTTAGACCTAAAATTGATAAATATTTCTGTACAACTGCTGAGTGTATTTATTTATATTTATTTTAGTATAGATGTTTGTATGGGTTTAAATAGCGACTATCTAGTGGAAAGGCAGTCAAGAGACTCAAGAAACTGTGTCACCTTTCCCACTATGGGATAGGGGGCGAGAGCCTATAGCTATAATCTACTTGCACAATGATTATCTGGCGCGTTATCGCCTCTATGCCTGTAATTAGTAAATTATTATTTTTGCGAAATCTATTGATTTACCACCTAAACACACGATATTTAAAACATCATGAAAAGCGTTGTTATTTTTATTTGTTTTTCTTGCGATGTGTTTGCAGTCACTAAAACAACCAACCGGCTTCGGTTTCGGACACAGTCTTGATATCTCTTTATATTGAAGATAATCCATAATTAACCCAAAAAAAAAACACCCGTTAATCTAAAACGAAACGATCTAAACCCGAGCTCATGGTAGGTGCTAGATTAGCCAGCTTAATGAAATGCGTGGTGTATTAGCGGTAGATGTGTAGCTGTTATGCTAATGAGGTAACACGACCTGCTGGCTGAGCGGCCATCCTGTATTTATGACCCGCACTGACTTTGTGGATTTTCTCGTGGTCATATTAGTGCTAAATTACTTGGTTGTGGCTTTGCTGGAGTATTACATACCTAAGTGCTACCGCGCCTGTATATTTACTGAGATTTCTCGAAGCTTTCGTCGTGTGAAAAAGTACACCAATGTACAGGCCATATTAAGATTGAAGTTGCAATTTTTATGTTGCAACTGCATCTCTCATAAGCCAAGATTGACAGTAACACGTATTTTCATGACAGTGAACATATAGAAGTTAAGTTAAATACGTGCTAATGACCCACACGTATCTCATATACGTCCCACTGCAGGGCACGGGCCTTCCCTACAATAGCGATTATGATGCGATACAACGATTGAGTGATTGATAAGGCCATATATAGTCCACCACACCCAGCTTATGCGGCTTAGCGGACTATCTTACCATAAAAATCGCTATAGATTTTGTAAGATTTTATTTATACCATAGGGTATACAGGTTTCCTCGCGGTGTTTTTCTTCAACGATATAGTGCGTGGTGATTGACTATCAATACACACATGATTCTCAGGCTCAGTTGCTGGACCTATGCTATATATATGTATTTATAGCAACCAGACTGACTCGATATGACCAGATATGACTGCCTCGGTGGCGTAGTTGTACTACGGTACGGTTACAAAGCTGAGGTCTCGGGTTCGAATCTCGGGTTGGGCAGTAATATTGGATTTTTCTATTCATTATCAGTCCAGAGTCAGGAATTTGTGCCCGATATGGCGATAGGCTCGCCACCTATCACATCGTGGGACGGAACATACAAGGCGAAATGTGGGTGCCCTGGCACCTCTGCCTACCCCTTCTGGGAAAACGGCGTGAGTTTATGTATGTATGTATAGCGACCAGCGAGAGACATACTTACGTCGCATACTCTTACTTATATTTATCATCATGTATTCTTCACTTTGTTGTACCAGTATAAACGTCGATAATGGTAACAAGAATTGAATTTGGTCGTAAAACGTGTAACATCTACAATACGAATACGCATCGTCACGCGACTGGGTAATCACTTCTTTATGGGTTTTATTGGTTCCACAAACTGTAGTTTCTGATTTCTATTGATAATGTCGCCAGATTGTATGGCTTTTGCTTTGTGAAGTTGTAGAATATGTTTCGTTTTTAAGTGAAATTGTTTGTGCAATGTGCAGGCTCTCTTGATTGTGTCAAATTGTGAGATAATTCTTTGTAATTTGTGTCTTCATTTTTAAATGTTGTCATTTTTCTTGTTGGTGAAAAATAGACAGGTAACTTTCATTATTTATTTGTATAGCTTCGTACCATAATTATTTATTATCGATAACTAGAATGCATTTAAGCTAAAAATAAACATCCCTTTGTAATTCCTTTGTAAACTGGCATAGTACATACGATCCTCTATTGTGTTGTGTGCTTGGAGATGTTTATATATTATATATCACATGATTTCCTCATCTTATATAATTGTTAACCTTAAAGATATTTTTACTTAAACATGCTATTTTCACCACATTAAAGTACGAATAATTGTGAAATAATTTCAAGCCAATTATACTATAAACTCTTGTCCCGTTGTCATCATATACCTAAATCCCGGTACGTTTCCCCAAAAGTGCTAAAGGCTACGCAAGAATAGTTGCCAAAATTATACCTAACAAAACAAAGACGATACAATAAACCGAAATCCCTCTCTCAAAGAAATAGACACTTAATTATTTCTCCGGGATCAGATATTGCGGTTGACAACAGTTTCTCTCGCGTGTACCGGGGAAAAAAGATTTTCTTGTAATAAGGAAAATTGTATATACACATGTATTATGTTGTTCTCATTACCCCGGGATAGCTTGTTCAAACTATCAAGGTTATAGCGGAATATGTTTTATTTGAGGTTGGGCTTTTGTGAAAGATTTTTTATGGAAATTTCCGGCAAAATTCTTCGTCCCTTCTTTGCTTTACCGTCTAACTTTTTCATAATGGCCAGTAACATACATTTTTGAGGAGTCATCAATGATTATGATCAGTGACCGTCACACCAGCACCAACAGTAATTCCAATAGAATTGAATTAAAAACGTATAGGTATTTATATCTATGTATTTTTTCTTATATAATTGAAGATTTGGACCGATATGTATGCCGTATAACAACACAATATTTCGTTACTCTTATGTTCTCTGAAACAAGAAATGACTTACGCTTTTCCACTAAAAGTAATAGTTGGACTATATGGCCCAACCACTCATTTTCACTCTCGATTGTAGAAGAGGCCCGTGCCCTACAAAGGGACGTATATGGGCTGATATAGAAGTAATAGATAGTTGATTCGGACCCATTCTCCTTTTATCATAATAATGAGTTCTTTCAACTGAGTTACTGTTCCTCAATTACTACTATAAAAATAAACTTGAAGGTACTAATTTTTCCCTATAGGACCAATAATATCAAAAGAATATTCGCTGGTGTAAGTTATTTGCGTAGTTAGTGGGTCCTCAAACATACATCAAGTTCCAAGGCTCTCCGATAAGGGTGAAAGAGAGGGGGTACTCAATGAGTATTTTTCTGACATTCTCTGACTTTATCGTTGCAAATTAGGACTGACCTTAAACGATTTTCTCTTTAATTGAATATCGACAGCATTTGGTCTAAGAGTATACCTAAAAGTATGAATTCCAAGGTTTTTTTAGCCTTCAGTGTACGAGTGATTGTTTATTGGGCAATGAGCCGTTGAAATGTATTTACGTCTTGGAAGGAAGTTGTGACGTCAAACTCCGGAGAACTTGATGTTTGTATTCGCCATAAACTTAATTTCTTACGCGGTCTAGTAAACATTTATATCTCGAATATCATTCAATATTTCTTCAACAAAATTATATATTTCGTTCGGAAAATGATCATATTATATTTTTTTTTATAAACATTATTCACTAAAAAGCCTTTTACGTCATAACAAAATAGTTAATACTAAAAAAAAACATCTTAAAAATTGAAATATTATTATTTTTTTCTTCAAAAAATATTTTCTTACCAAAATAAAATATCCACAAGGTTACGTAAGTTTCGCGGTATATCCGCGCCATTGGATAACACTTGACGTATAGCGTGCTATGTATCAATTAATCGTTATTCGGAGCGCGCCAAAACAAATCCGCCATGTTTCGGCGCGTATTAATGGCGACTGTCACAGTAACCCGATCTGAGGGGATTGATGTGTGATTGTCAACGGTGGGTTTCCAGCCTGAATCACGCGATTTCGGAAATCCCACGTATTTCTGTAAAAAAACCTAGTGTGGTTTTCTCAAAAAAGGCAAAAGGATTAACCACTTTTAGCTCAATTTATCTTTTGTACATTGAAAGAGCCAAATCCATGGAGTTGCGTAGGTTTTTTGCGTCTCTTCGACTGTTTCGGGTATCAGACATAATATAACAAGTGTTAAGTGTGTCTTTATCATTGTTGTTTTTTTCATGCTGATAGCAGCGTTCAGTACTGTTCCACAGCCTTCAGCGCCGTAAGAGCAAACCGCGAATAAAGCTGCGTGTAATATTATACATTTACTTCCTTATACATAAGTAAAGCGCTTGAAGTTTATTTCATCGAATACATAACAGTCGATTAACGGATAGAGTTACCGGAGTGTACGGAGAGTCAAGTGTAAGAAGGCCTCTTGTTGTGAAGCTGGCTTCCTGTTCATCTGCGCGAGACAAGTTGGTGACAATAATAATGTTAGCTTAAATTTCATAATAGTTAGTTTTCTGAGAAGTTTTATAGAACGATATTTGGATCTACTCGAATAGCTACTATTGTGCAAAAAAGTTGGAAAATCTTAGTTAAGGTTCTTTGCGACACAAGGGGGTCTATGAACCGAAACGAAGTTCAAATGATCGAAAGCCTATCCGACGTGTTATAAGTTTTCCACTTCTAAAAATCAATACTATTATCTATGATACTTATCATTCACTCCGAACTTAGTCTGTCGTTACGACATACGATGTTCGAACACTCGAAATTCGTTTGAGTCATTGGGATCCGGATTTATTGTATGCGTATGTGATCGTCAACCTTTCATAATGACGACTGACGATATATACATCTCGCATTAATCAACACTCTCTTTGGACCACATTGTACTTGCCACCGATGGTATAAAAAAGTAGTGCGAACGTAACCCAAAAGAAAAATCTTACAGCCATTCCCAAGATTCAATTCATTTTCATTGTGAATATATTCATGTAAAGTAAATATATTGTGCATATGTACAATCGATACACCGGCATGTATAATACAGATTGCGTTTTGCAATTCTCTTACGTCGGAGCATTTTCCTCGTTCTCTTATTTGGTATTCTATTTTGTACTTTAAGTAATGAGCTCTTATTATTTGTGAAATAATAAGTTTACGTTATTTTGTATTTTGAAAATTATGCTTTGAAAATTAACATATAATTTGGTTTATGGTTTAGATCATAAAAAAATTAATTTGAGAGATAATTCTAATGCACAAATACAAACACAGCGCAACTAAAATTTTTGCAATGCAGTCAGTAAAACTACCACCCGGCTTCTCTTCAGTTTTGCATCTTTAGTCGAATGATTGGTTTATAAAGTTAAAAATTGAGTCCACAACGTTGGAAGGTTGGTTAATTTTACGTATCTTAACATTTTTAGTAAAGATCATCTCACGATGTTGCCTCTTGCAACTCTGTGAAATTGCGTAATGATTGACTAGCAATATTAACATTAATCCGACAACTCATTTATCAAATATGCGATAGCCGTCTCGGCGCTAAAAAGTCTAATCTATGATAAAGTCGTGTTGACATTAATATCGGATTATAATTCCTCTTTTTTGATATATGGTTAATTTAATCATACCAACATGTCCAATATAATAAAAAGTGAACAAACTGTTTATAATATTTTGACAACAGCATAACCACAAAGACCTTTAGACTATCGATAAATTAAAATATTTTTCCATTACTCTCTTACTGACTATTCAAGGCAATTCCAAGGTGCGAAATTAGGTCGCTCATTACCGCATAAATTGTGATCCAGGGTAGTAAGGTGAACATGTTTTGCATGTTTATCGAAACTCTTCGCTTTCATTTGTCTTGTCGGCGAAGGCGCTGTTGACCTACTAACAGCATAGTGCTGCGGAACAGGCGCGCCGCTTTTGACACCTCGCATTCGTGACGTATGTTTTGACTTTTTGTTTAGAGACCGTTTATTATATTTTGGCGTCTGGGTGCGTTGTTTTGCTGTTGTCAAAATATTAGGAACAGTATTTCTCACTTCATATTTTACTGTATCAGCCCATATACGTCCCACTGCACGAGCCTCCTCTACAATCGAAAGTACGATTGAGAGTGGTTAGGCCATATAGTCCATCACTATGCTATGGTATGCAGGTTTCCTTACGATGTTTTTCTTCACCGTTTTAGTGCGTGATGATTGACTATCAATACACACATGACTCCGAAAAGTCAGAGTTGTGCCCTGGGATTCGAATCCGCGACCACCGTGAACATGTTGGCAATCGCGTCTAGTTCGTTTACCAACAGGCCACCACGCACTTCACTTCTTTATTTATTTTTTATTTTATTTTTGTTCTCTACTGCACACAAAAAAAAAACATACAATATTTTTTAAATAAAATTAAAGAGTTGGTGGTCTTTATCGCCCTAGGCTGTTTCTTACAGACAACATTTGGATGGATATAAGAATAGAATAAGACTATTTTTTATTAAATTTGACATGTTAATATTAGACCGGCCATATTTATAGACAGGTTATTAATTTATTGACCTATTTAGTTGCAGAATTTTTTGTCTCCTTCTCTCAAACTGAATTCAAAAGGGACAAAACATTTGATACTTCAGTGACAAATTTATGCTGTTTACTCAGCCACCCTCGCAATATTTCTTGTATTTAAAAGCAGTATTCGTATTAATTCATGCATAAATCTCAAAAATTGTGGATAGTATTGGCAACTACTGTCGTCTCAATTAGATCTGCTTGATTCTCCTTATTGACAGATTTGGTATGTATAGGTGTATTTCTAAGACCTTTTATGGCATTATTTTATTGATAGACATCACATCAGTACTAATATTAATACGTTTATCAATTGCTGTCGTTAAATATATTATTACTTGACCACATATTGACAGTTCTCGTTCAATGTGTATGTCTATATAAATTTCTATTATTAATTAAACCTTATATTTTCTAAGCTAATGATTGGCATTTATAACAATTGCTGTCATTTCAATTAAGTTGCTTCAATAAATCGCTTTTCATAGCACACGTTCGCTTTGATAATCTGTTCATGTACATAATTTCTATCGATAGGTTAAAATAAATATGCCTTTCCATAGTCATACATGTTTATTTATGAAATGTGATCATTCTGTGCAGAAATATTTGAATAATTCCCTTTAAACTCTAGTAAGACAGTTCGACTAACTTTTATAGACATGCACATATTCCAAACTTTAACTTCTAAACTTGTTTGCTATTTAAAATACAAATTTTATGGTACAACTAAAGACTTTTTGATGTATTGTTTGAATGAACGTAAATATATTAGAAGGTTAAACAAGGCTGCTGTGACTGACATACGTACATACATAAACTCACGCCTTTTTCCTAGAAGGGGTAAGCAGAGGTGCCAGGACACCCACTAGCCACTTTGCCTCGGTGGCTTAGTTGTACTACGGTTCGGTTACATAGCTGACTCCTCCATAGGTGACACCTCTGACTTTTCGGAGTCATGTGTGTATTGATAGTCAATCACCATGCACTAAAACGGTGAAGGAAAACATCGTGAGGAAACCTGCATACCATAGCGATTTATAAAATTCTATGGTATGTAAGTCCGCCAACCCGCACTAGGCCAGCGTGGTGGACTATATGGCCTAACCACTCTCAATCGGTAGTCGATTGTAGAGGAGGCCCGTGCCCTGCAGTGGGACGTATATGGGCTGATACAGACATAGCTGACTGCTCAGGTGAATCCCAGGACACGCAAATTGATATGGGATTTTTATATTTATCAGCACGGAGTCAGAAATAAGATTGCGTCCTGTAACATAGTCGGACGGAACATACAGGGCGAAATATGAGTGTCCGGCACCTCTGCTTACCTTTTCTGGTAAAAAGGTGTGAGTCTATGTATATATTTATTTATTATTTATTTAATTCTTTATTGTAAAAAGGAATAACAGTTCAGAGACAGTATAAAACAACAAAGTACAAATGGCGGTCTTATCGCTCTAAGGCAATTTCTGCCAGACAACCATAGGATGGATATATGAGTAGGAAAAAAGAGAGGGCAGTTTAAAATAAAGACAAATTAAATGAAAACTTGTGGAAATCATTGGGGGAGGCCTATGTTCAGCAGTGGACTTCCTTTGGCTGATGGATGGATGAAATGAAAACATATAAATACATATTATATATACACACATAAGTATATATTCTTCTCAAGTAAGTGACAGCACTTGTAACAGAATAAATAATCTTACGATTAATGTTTTTATCATTAGTATTAAAAATTGAAGAGCAATTTTTTTTACATTCACACAACATTACAAGTAGAAGTAAAATTTGTATCATTAATGTTAATAAAAAAAATAATCGCGTGGCTACATATCACGTAACTTATACTTATCTTGTAGTAGCCTACATTTCAACAAATAAGCAACTAATACTAATACTACTTTTATTGTTGCCTTTACGCACATTTTCTGTGACCTCATTACCTTAATCTGTTTCATAAAGCTAATTTAGGTAATTATTGTATGCCAACTCGTACAACAAAACTCAACAAAAACTCAAAGAAATAAATTACCAGAGATCAGTAATTCTACTGTTATGAAAAATGTTCGATCTGGGTGGTTTATTCATAAATAGATGCAGTAAAGCAACATAACCATAAAGCTATTTTAAGAGCTTTTAAATTAATAATTACATCCAACGGTCGCATACATAGTCGTGACCCACTAGACTCAAGTCTTGTGTCGTGGGTATCAGGAGCTACAAGAGACTTTTCGGTCTCACAAACACCCAGACCTGAAACAAATACCTAGTAAAATAAAATGGATCACACAAATACTTTTCTCGGTGCGGGGATCGAACCCGCGGCCTCACGTTTCACAACCGGCGTCTAACCAACTACGTCACGGAGGCAAACTGCACAGTACTTCTAAATCTACATTTATAACGGCATTTTATTTAAATTTTTATTTTGAAAAAAAAGTCTTTGTAACAAAGTTATAGTGATAGGCGTTTTACCTACAATAGGCAGGCAAACAGAAAATACAATAATCAATAAGCGCGACATAAAAAAGGTAATGACAAAAAACAATAAAGAATAAAATAAGAATAACAATAAAAAAAAATTGAAAACATTAAAAAACCCAGCTGTCAAAATACCGTTGTTAGTAAGACCACACTATACGCGACGTGTGGTGTGTATGTGTGTGTGTGTGTGCGGTGTATTGTTCCGCCAGCGTCTCGGCTGTCGCCAGTTGTTTGTTCTGCAGCTCCTTATGTTTGGGATTGATTGCGCTCCAGCCTTGGGTTCACGCCTCGGGTACCAGCCGAGTTACTTGTGGGGTTGATGAGCTAATTTGTTGCTTTGTAAGTGTTGAGTCTTTTGCGTGTTAAGAGAATATTGTACTGAAGGGACTTCTTTTTAATCAAAAGACAGGCCAGAGACAGACTGACCCAGAACTGACAGATCTTGGGTTTGTTTTTCAAAGTTTTCCAAACAGGGAATTGATTTTAAGTGATGTTTTGCGCATTATTTTCCTACATAATATATAGTCCAGGAATAGGCTACTACGAATTATTATTATCTAAACTTTTCAATCGCAACACAAAATAACTTCAGAATAACTTTAAACATTTTACTTGATATACTCAGAACCAAACCATAGATACATCTACCACTAAACCAAGCTAAAACAAAAATAAACACCAATAAAACCAGGCAGGCGCATTGAACAACGCGACCAGTAATTCAACGCGGCCAAACGATGTTGTTTACAATATTTTATTGTGACAAATGTGCGGTGAGGCTGCTCGGTTAGAAGTTATCCGCGGACCGCCACGCACCTACATTGTAAACCAGTGATTACTATCGGATTTTGTGTTGTTTTGTGAAGCGTTTAACACTGTAATAAAACTATCAATGAAAGTTTGTTAAAGGTGAATATTGATCACAGATTCTTTACAATGGAGTTTAACAGGAAGGGCTTAGGCTATCGTCCATTGCATAGTTCGGTTTAGTAAGTTGGGAGGCTTAAAATATTACTAAAGTTGGAGGTCTCATTGGTTAGAGGAACTGGTAGGTTTTACTGGTATTCTTATGAACGTATATGTGAGAGACTGTCTGGGTAGGTACCACCACAATGTCTATTTCTCCCGTCAAATAGCAGTGTAAATACACTGTTGTTTTTAGAATTCAGGGACATTGTAGCTAAAGTAACTACTGGACATATTGAGACTTAACATCTTATATCTCAGGATAACGAGCGCAGTGGAATGCCAAACATTGCTTTGTAATTTAAGGTGTCGTTTGATTTTGCTTCTGTTCATGAGCAGTCGTATCTATTATCATCAGGCAAACGATAAGCTCGTCTCGCCATTTATTGCAAGAAATAAAACATGAGGTGGTTCTATTTTCAGGTTTTGGAATGTTAATTACTAAAAACATAATTTGCTAGTGAAAAGACTATACCAAGAGGTTTGATGTTAGTTAGCTTTTAAGTTCCAGTACTTTGATTTAGCAAAATAAAAAAATAAAAACCATTTATAAAAGACAAACATATATTAAAAAAAATAAGATCATAAATTGGTGTAAATCTTTTTGTTATTCACGTGACAAAGTATCTACAATACATTTGACCATTGCAATACAATTCAAATGGTACCCAACTTTGCCAATCAATATTGGATCCACACAAACTTTATAACAAAATATACAGATCACAGTTACGGATGGGATAACAACCTACTGTACTACATCCCCTTACGAACATTTAAAAGCCTAACACGAGCGTCGAATGAGGACAAATTGTATTTTTCCATCATAATATCCCCAGCGAGTGCCCAACTTAACTCAGCTAATATTGAGACGACCTTTTCCTACCAGCGCGGTTCTGAAGGGGAAATATACCATTGTTATTAGGGTTCCGTGACGTATAGTAGAATATATGTATAGTAATTGACTCTTTCTTTCTGAGACCGATAAGTCTTGATCTTAGGTTAGGGTTAGGACTATGTATGTGATTGTTGGGTGTACTTATTTATTATTAATTATGTAAATAAAATAAAGTTCTTATGAAATATAACCAGTTTGTGCTAGACCAGTATGGTGGAATAAGATTTTTTGATTGTCATGAATGGCCAGACGAGCGTGCCATTCGCTTAATAGTAAACGATCCGACCGCTTATGTACAATAGAAAAACCAAACACCGTGAATTACAAAGCAATTCTTGGCATTCCTCTGCGCTCGCCATCCTGAGACTTAAGATGTTAAGTTTCAATATGTCCAGTAGTCACTCTGGCTACAATGTTCTTTAAACCGGAACACAACAGTGCATTCATATTGCAGATTACATTTACGAAGCAATTTAATTCAATCATAGAAGAATACCATTGTGTAATTAGTTTGTGAACTTTACTGTACTAGCCTATATGCGTTCCTCTGTAGGGTACAGACCTCCTCTACACTCGAGAGTACGATTAAAATTATGAGGCTAGGCCGTAGTCCACCATGTTCGACTCACCATTCACGGCTATAAAAAAATACATGTTTTGTTTGTTCAAGGTTTTGTCTTGACTTTTTTTAGTTTTGATATAGGTTTTGAGTGAAGTCGACTTCTTTTACACTGAAAAAATTGAGCTTTTTTCCAGTTAATGTCGCGCTAGAAACCTAGTCTATAATAGATAATGACTAGAACTTCACGGAACCCCGCTTCGCCCTAAGATTCGTGCGAGTCTCAACTTTTCTGACTTTTTTCATTCATGGCTCATTAGACACGATGCTTTCGATGCTCGAGAGCTTTCCGTCAAAAGCCATCGTTTGTCGTGCCAAAACGGGCTTTATTCTGACAGCGCTAAGGCCCATAATGCATGTGCGGTCCATAGTACAGTCGATAGCAAAAATTGGGACACATTTTCATCCGGCATGTAGAGCGTAATGTTTTTATTTTTTGGTACGGTTACGTAAGAAAATATTTCGCTTTCACTTCGCAGGCTGATGAATAAATGAAGGTAGCGTTTACATTCGCATATTTTTGTAATAAATCTTTGTAATAAATACTTGTTGTTGTTCGCGGTTTTGCTTTTATTGTGAGGCTGTTATCAAAAGTATATTTGCCTTTGAGATCGATACTTATTTTTAACTCATATTTTTTAGCTTCTCAATGAACAATAATTAGTTTAATGTGTTCTAAATACTGTCAATCGTTGTATTAGTCATATATATATGAATATGTACATTTCTATGTATTATTGTTTAACTCGTTAAGTGAGCAATAAACAATAGAATATCCATTCGCTAGCCTTAAAATAAATGTTCACAGATCACATATTTTGTGTTGATAGTCGGCTTAATAATTCATTTTTGCTCTACTGGTTATTATAACTTAGGAAGGCAAGCGACTCCACCCAGCTAAATAGGCATTATTTCAACGAAAAAATATGAAGTGTTGTAATGTCATGTCAAAGTACATTACAACAAACTTGTGCAGTCATGCAATTTCTTAGGTTTGCATTAAAGTTAAAGATAACAGCGCAGATAATGTTAATAATTGTTGGGAACAAAACGAAACAAGCGACGGCGCAACTAACTTCTAACTTGCGCGGCGGTAATGTTGCCGTAACTGTAAAACTGTTGTATTATAACACTTTCTAGAAAATTCTGTAAATAATATTGTTAGTTAGTTTGCTGTTTTTATTAATATTCTGTTGTAGAAAGAGCGGCTAGAATGCTTATTTGGATAGTTAATAATAAGATATTATTAACTATCCAAATAGTTAGTTAGTAATAATAAGATATTATTAACTATCCAATCGATGATGATATAATATGAATGATATACCGAATGAATCGATATGATAGACAATGTGCGTGTAGTTTCTCACTTAACCATTTAGTTGATTTGATCGTTCAGCTATATTACCTCTGGCAAGCTAACATAGTCATGGTATTATTAAAATTCATAGTTTTTTTAAATAATGTGTAACGAGTTGTGCGGCTCACCAGGAATTAAGATTCGCAGATAATATTATAGAAGGGAGGTCATTATGTTCATCCTAACAATGAAAACTGAACACCTTAGACTGCTCTCTCATTTTCCTATTCATATATAGATATTAGATACTAAGGTTGTCTGGAATAAATTGGATAGTGTAACAAGGCCGCTTGTTGTATTATTATTTTAAGAAATTTATTTATTGATTACTTTTTGTGTAGTGTAAATAAGAATTAAATAAATAAAATAATAATAAGCTCCAACACCCGAACATCCCGACGAGCAAATAACTCCAAATAAACGAAAACCTTGTTTACATATAAATTAATAGAAACGGCATTAAAATACATTATTTTTATTACGCATTAAATTTCGTCTATGAATATTCATGAGGTAATATTATTTTATTTGAGTATTCGTCTCGGAGCAAACCTTGCAACACACGTTCAAAAGATGTTACTAAATACTCACAATTCATTAAAAACTGACGTATTCAGAAAGCCAAATGGGAGCTCTTTGAGCTGACGAGTTGCTTGATTAATGGCAGCGAAAGAGGTTTTAAAGTATAGGACTGAGAATAAATGAATCACTTTATGGTAAAAGATCACGTTTATGAATAGCTATAATATCGCGAATCGTTGAGAATTTCTTACCCTTGAGAGTTATGAGAGGGTAGAGGGAAGAAGACGGTTATAGGGGGAGATTGCAGGACCTTTTGTGACCTCAATGAATCATATAAAAAGATTAGTCCACATCAGTTTTAATAGGGATCAAAATCGATTGAGCAGCCTGCTGTGTTATGTAGGTAATTTCGGCTCACATTTATGTCACTAATTAAAAGTATGTAGATGAAGCTACGTACAAATAGTTTATTCTTAGATATATTTTTTATTGAAATATATTAGGTGATTTTATATATATGACAATGAAGAACACAAACTGAACTCTATTTTTAAAACAAGAAAAGATATTCTTGGAACTTGGGCTACAAAGAAAGTGGCAAGCAATGTCATACCTGTGGTCATTACTAATTTTTAGACTAAGAATTAAGAATACCTAAGACGTATAGCTCTGCACTAAAGGGTTCGTAAAGATTATTTGCATTCATAATAGATAAAACCCACATTTATAAATAGTGTCTATGAAATAATTTTCTTCCTTTCAGGATACTCGAATAGTATTATAAATCTACCATATATACGCTTACCATCATGCGAAAGGCAAGCACGTCTCACCATTTTTTGCAACAAAAAACCAAACTAAATATCTAAAAGAATAATTCCGCGTGGCTCGAGAATAGCATCGGCGAGGACAATAGGCGCTGCAAAGTCGTCCAATTAGACGCGGGTATTCAGGCCATCAGATTACAGTTTCGGCTACGTATAGCTTAATGTGTTGGTGCAGGCGATACACTTGTTAGCACGCCTTCAGATGAGTTTAGTGTTTCAATTATGTTTTTGTTGGTAATGGATTTAGAGAGGTTTAGTGTTGTTTGTTTAGTTGATAAAAGAGATAAAATAAAAAGAGAGATCAAAGGATTGATGTAGGCAAATAGGAAAAACAAAAATCATATAAAGAATAAAAAATACACACATAAATTCACGCCTTTTTCATAAAAGGGGTAGGCAGAGGTGCCAGGACACCCACATTTCGCCTTGTGTGTTCCGCGATGTGACAGGGGGCGTATCGCCATAATGGGACAAATTCCTGATACAGGCTGATAATGAATAGAAAAATCCAATATTATTTTGCCCGACACGAGATTCGCACCCAAAATCTCAGCTTTGTAATCGTACCGTAGTACAACTACGCTACCGAGGCAGTTAAAAATAATAAAATACATTTATATTTTTTAATATTAGGAGAGTTTTGTTCCAATTGGTTTATTTATCGTAAAATATAATGTTAGGCGTGAAGACCGTCGTACAGAAATCAGCCAAGTCTTTTCTTAAAAAAAATACAATCTCACATCGATATACATAGGATAAGGTTATTTGAAAAATTTGATGGTTTACTGGCAGGTCTCTCATATGTGAGAGGCTACCTGGGTGGGTACCACCGCAATGTCCATTTCTCCCGTCAAACAGCAGTTTAAATGCACTGTTGTGTTTCTGATTGAAGGACATTGCAGCCAGAGTAACTACTGGACATATTGAGACTTAACATCTTATGTCTCAGGATAGAGAGCGCAGTGGAATGCGAAGCATTGCTTTGTGATTCAAGGTATTGTTTGGTTTTGCTACTGTTCATGAGCAGTTGCATCGCTTACCATCAGGCGAACGGTATGCTCGTCTCGTCATTCACTGAAAAACTACAAAAAGTCAGTGTGCATCAGCCTTAGCAAAACAATTCGTAAAAGGCTTGAAACAAGTTGGGCTGCGCAGTTAAAACACAACCAGCTCATATCCCATACCTCCACCTTTATGTTCAAGAAAACTCGTTGCGAACACAATCTGTGCTGTTTCAAATAGATTCTACTTAAGATTCCCGCAATTGGCTCGAGGAACAATTTTAGGACATAAAAGTTTGTTCGGTTAACCGCAGGCTATAACGGAAGGCTCAACAGTAACTAAAACATAAATATGTGTAATTCTTGTTTAGTACGGATGTCAGCTATCAGATGTCAAATCACGTGGGTTTTTACGGTTGTTCGAAATTTAAAATAGGTTTCTGGTGATTAATACTTTTGTGATTGATTCGAATCGTTACAGTGAAAACATTTTTTTATGTGTGTGTATTAATTCCACTATACGAAGACTTATGAGTAGTCAATTACCACGCAAATGGTGAGGAAACCTTTATACCATAGTGATTTGTAATAATTTATATGGTATTTAAAGTTCATCAACTCGCACTACGTCAACGTGGTAGACTATATGGGGCAATCACTCTCAATCGTGTTGTCGATTGTAAAGGGGCCCTGCAGTGGGGTATGTAAATCCCTATGTAGGTATAAACCTAAAACAATGAGAGATCTTGACCATCATGATCTAACCGTCTACCTGACCACTAACCGACTTCAGAATAGGGTTGTGTTCAAAATTTGATTTTGAGCAAAATGTAATGGCTCCTAAAAGTATCTTTATAAAAGATACTTTTACTGGTGGTAGGTCTCTCATATGTGAGAGGCCATCTGGGTAGGTACCACCGCAATGTCTATTTCTCCCGTGAAACAACACTGCTTAAATGCACTGTTGTGTTTCGGATTGAAGGACATTGTAGCCAGAGCAACTACTGGACATATTGAGACTTAACATCTTATGTCTCAGGATGGCGAGCGCAGTGGAATGTTGCTACTGTTTATGAGCGGTCGTATCGCTTACCATCAGGCGAACGGCTTGCTCGTCTCGCCATTCACTGCAATAAAAAAAAAAAAAAAAAAAAAAAAAGATATGAGTTTGAGAACAGCATCAAATTGGATTTAAAATAGTGCTGTGGGGACACTCATTGTCTCTTTCGCACGCGTGCACCTTATAGAAGATGACGTCACGCCGTGCATGTCGCATCCTTTTCTATATCCTAGCACTAACTTTTATTTCTATACATTTGTAAATTGCTTATTACTTAACGAATTTTAAAATTCTTCTGGATTATGATTATGCATAACGTAATGCCCCGTTCACATAATCGCCCAACATCGGCAACTATAGGCGATGACGGTAATGTGTACGGCTTATTGCCTTTCATTGCCGATATTCGTGTACATCAAGCAGTGTTGCTAACGAAATATTTTTCATTCCCAAATCTGGAGAATGTAGCGGTTCCGCGAAGTATAGTAAATAAAATTATGCTTATGATAAAATAAGTAACAAATTATTTATAATGTTGACTCGTGTAGTGTTTTTTTTTGTAATGCATTTTTATTGTTAATCTTATATTATTATAATACTAAATAACTCACATTACAGTGTAATGACTCTGATAATTTAACTCGTTATCATAAAATGAACCAATTAAATTATTAAGATATACACCCACAATTTAGGGATTTGTTCCGAAACTTATAACCCTGGTAAAATTTTACAACATTCGTGTTCGGGGTTTTTCGCCAACTGTCGGTAATCAGAGTGAGAGTAAAGTGAGAATACCCATGTTTGCCTGTCATCGTCGACGATCCGCTAGTTATGGATTTCTAGCCACATGCCCCGCGGGTTTGTGACAGTGTATTGCTATAGAAATTTAATTTTTCATTAAAAAAATATCGAAATACAAGTTTCAGTAACAACAGCTAGCATTTTCCGGAGCTATCAGTTACTTCCGTATAATAATTGGTTCAGTTTGATCACAATACGAAATCTATTCAGAAATAAGTATCATAGTTTATAAGTGTTTGTACATGATTTAAACTATATATTTGAATATTATGATTTATATCTGTATGAATATCACTCCGCTTATGCCGATGACGTGCATTGCGTTTACAGAAACCCGGTCTTCTCAAAATATTTGTTCATTTATTGTTATAAGGTCCGCCTACTTCCACTTTAGCTTGCTATTGCGGGTTGATATTTCTACAATATATACTAAAAGAAAATAAATAAAATTATAGATGTACAGAAAATGTTTATTTCAAACAAGAATATACAAAAAATACTTTGAAATAAATAAGTCGAATTATAGGACAGGGCACGCGTGCGTTTCAGTTGTATCTGCACCTAGTTGCCTGCTGCAACTTCTTCGGTTTCATTTTCTTATTATAAAATTCCACACCATTGTTCAATTCTCACTTCATGCAATATAGTGTACGTAAAAAGCACAATTACTAATTGAAATAATTCTAAATAAACTGTTTGTACATTATTATTTAATTACACCCCATACTAAATAAAATAATCATAATTTTCGTATATTTTTATATTTTTGACAAAGATGACACAATTGACATCTGTGGACGTCTGTGGATATATACGACCAAAAACCTTCATCGTCCATTACCAATTCAAGTTTTTAATCCAATTAATATGTCTGTTATTAATAACTTCGTTTTTTTATGAAATTCTACTACGAGTTTTATGAGTACCTGATTTAAAAAACACTAGGCATTGCGGGCTTTGCGATTAGTTAAATGATTGACTTCCAAAATGAAAAATAAATGTCGTTGAATCATATGCCAGCCTACGTGGCGAAGTTGGTTAGACGTCGGCTGTGAACTGAGAGGTCGCGGGTTCGATCCCCGCCCCGCTAGAAATGTTTGTTCTACCCACAAATACTCCTTTCGGGTCTGGGTATTGTGAGACTGAAAAGACCCACGACACAAGACTCGATCTTAGTGTGGGGTCAGGACTATGTACGTGACTGTTGGGTGTTATTTATTATTTTCATTATATTTATGACATCTCATCTCAAAACCAGCATTTTACCATAGCCAATTCACCCATTGATTTGAACCAGGTATTAGTGGTACTTGTTATAATTCAGAGCTATGTGATGAATAAGGGTTCATCGACCAGAGTTATTTGGTTTATAATTTTACGACCAGCCAATTCTATCAATCCAATTAATTCTATGTCTCTGCTCGTGCTGCTCTGATTCTGTTCATCTTATTATGTCTACTTAATATTATAAATTCAAACGAAACTCTTTGTCTGTCGTCTGTCTGTTTTTATTAATGGAAAATGAGAAAACAAATCACCTGATGGTAAGTAATCACTACCGCCCATGAACATCCATAACGTTCGGATCAAAGATGTATTGCGTGTCCATGAAATGGCAGAGGAGTGGAAAGGAGAAAGGATGGGAAGAAGAAAGGAGCATTGGGAATCCAGCAATCTCACTTACCGAATGCAGTGGAAAAGCTGTTACTTCACGTTGATCATTCATGCTGAGCAATAACTGACAACAGCGTGGCTCTAACACTTCTGTTTGTTTGACAGTCTAGTGCCTGTTAAACTTTTACGCCTACACCACTGAACCAATTGCCTTGTGTGAGCTGTGTAAACGGGTAAAGTTACGTTATCTATTACGTTTATAAGGCAAAATTTTTAATCCTAATAAATTTCAAAAAATATATCCGTCGTAATTTATATAAGTCTATCTTCTTGTTATATAATCGTTATAATCGTGACGTAATAATGTATATAATCGTTATAATAATGTATATAATCGTTTCAATAATTATTTAAATAATGTATTATTTTCTATTTTGTGTTTATAACCATGATATTAATCGTAATACAAATAATAAGTTACTTTAAGGGTTGTTCTGGCTATCTACGACGCTCTATTTGCATGTAAGTGGATGGTATGCTAGAAAGTATGAGGCGAATAAAATAGGACAGGATTGAGGTATGGCATCGAATGAAACTTGATAAGACGGGATGTAACGGGAAGGAATCAGAAATGTTAATGATGATTCAAAACAACAACAACTCAAGGGCGATAATAAGAACATATTGTTTTCTTATGTAGTGTAAAATATATCCCTAGAAAAAACGCTGTTTTTACGATTACAAATACCTAGTTATGTTGCGGTAAATTCTTAACATCCACCATCTTCTACTTATCTGTTTACTCGGTATTATTTGGTTTTTATATATATTCATAAAACTCGTATCTATACGCGCTTTTTAAATAAATGTCGTGGCAACTGCTAATGCATCGACGTCGATCGACGTCCATTTTTGACGACTTATCTATTGACAACTCGCTCGAATACGTGGCGAGGTGCGCAAAATTTGTGGCAATGATGCGCAAACGTGTCATCGCCTATCATCGGCGAACATCGACGATTGTGTAAACGCGCCATAACATTTCGATATAAAATGTATGACACTAGCCTATTGTCAATCTACAACCAAAACGACCCTACCATATTCCAATACATATGCCATCTTATCCTTACCACGGGGGCAACATAAAAATCCCCGTACCAAAAACAATAACGTGACATTACAGAAATATAAAACGAGACCGAGTTGAGTTTAATGCGGAACGCTTCCGCACAGGATAAATAAACAAACACAGGGTCGGGTTTAAGGGTTGCCGACTTTGGGACATCTATTAGGGACAGGGCTGCCACGAAAAATATTACGCAGGTGTTTTTTTATAGAATAATTTAAATAGCAAAGATTTGATTGTTTCTTGATATGAGTTGTAGTTGAATAGACTCTGAAACTACTGGGGCCCTACTATATACATAAATCCGAAATTCGAATCTTCGTGACGTTTTTCGTTTCGAAATCTACTCTGTAACACGAAATTCGAATCTTCGGATCGAAGAATGAATGATTCGAATATATTGGGAATCCGAACATTTACATTTTTATTTACTATATTCATCCGAAATGAAGTTCGAAACTTCGGACGAACGAAGTTTGTGACGATACGAATGTACCTACTCTGTAAATGTTCGTATTGCCGATATATTGGAATAATTCATTCTTCGATCCGAAGATTCGAATTTCATGTTAGAGAGTAGGGGCCCTACTATATTCAACGAAACGAAGTTCGAAACTTCGGATGATCGAAGTTCATATACGATACGAATGTACCTACATATACTTATGGTCGTTATTGACTTATAGTCGTAACCATAGACTTATAGTTAGGATGTACGTTACACAAATACAAACTTTTACAGAGTAGATAAATTCATATTGTATATAAATTTCGATCGTCCGAAGTTTCGAACTTCGTTTCGGATTTATATAGTAGGGCCCTAGGTTTCGAAACGAAAAACGTCACGAAGTTTCGAACTTCGTTTCGGATTTATATAGTAGGGCCCCTGAACTGATTTGAAAATTGATTTCACCATTAGAATCTTACATTATCCCTTATGGACATAGGCGATGGTATAATTTCATAAAAGAGTATCTGCACCCAAGCGGGAGCCGGGACGAGGCGCTAGTTTTTTATAAAACTAAGGATACAAACAAGTATGCTTGTTATGATATTTGATAATGGTGTTTTTTATATGAAATGTGTTACAATCTACAAATACGTTACCAATTTTTTTTTTACTATAACAACGTGTAACATGATAATCAAATTAAGACCGCCAATCATCATGAATCTATTGAAACTGAGCTTATAAATTGGGACTCTAATATAAATACCAAATATTTTTGGATTGTATTTCTATTCATTTTTGTTATTACTTTATTCTGTTATAATGATATTATTTCATTTACAAATACAATATGTAAAAACTATTCCATTTCCAAAATGCCTTTAAATGCAAATAGTTTTAGAATAAAAGATCCCATCAAAAACATCCTGTAAAAAAAATTCCAAGTCTCGCAGCTCAGTTTTTCTACCGCAAAAAGTTGTGAGATCCATGAAATACCAAGTCGATTAATTTATTTAGTCCTTGATTAAGGGACGTTCTGTATAAAGTTATTACGTAAGTTATTATCATATCAATATTAAAAATTCTTTACGTTGTAAATAAATAGATCGACTTGGCCATCGCATGAAAACATAATGTATCGTACAATTTATGCATAATGCTACTGGCCAAGTCGATCTATTTATTTAAAACGTAAAGAATTTTTAATATTGATATGATAATAACTTACGTAATAACTTTATACAGAACGTCCCTTAATCAAGGACTAAATTAATTAATCGACTTGGTATTTCATGGATCTCACAACTTTTTGCGGTAGAAAAACTGAGCTGCGAGACTTGGATTTTTTTTTACAGGATGTTTTTGATGGGATCTCACGTCTTTTTGTAGAGCCCTACTTTATTTCTTTTCGGTACTTTTTATTTCTAGAATATATATTATAATGATTTTTCTTAAAGCCTCTGTCTTATGGTTTTTTCTTATTTTTGTAGGTATCAATTTATCACAAATATAGCGGATTTGATTATTAGTGTTCTTTCTTTCATGGTGATTGTTTTCGGGCTATTTAGTCTATTTATTAGCAAGGTTATCTTTGTCATGTTTTTCTAGAGGAATGTTGTACAGTTTAATGGGCTGAATACACCCTTTCCCTCTTTATACCCCCTTCCTGTTATGCCTCATATATAATATATATAGACACCAATCTACAACTATTATTCCATTATATACGGGTACAACGAATCATTAACTGCAAATGTATCTTTGTAATCCTATACATTTATATGAGATTACAAAGTTATTCACGCAGTTGGTGTATCTAGAAAACTAGACAGAAATTATGAAATGTTTGAATTTTTCCTTACTTTAGACACTAAACACTAATTATATTCTAAATTTGAAGGTTCTATGTCTGCTAGAAGTGCCTTAGACTTTTGATGATCGGTCAGTCAGTCAGTGAGTGACAAAATTGCGAAAGTTTGACAAGTTATAATTCTTAAACTACTGGTTCAAATTGAATGAAATTTTAAATATACCGTGTTTACACAATGCCTAATTAGTAACTGAAAATTCAGGCTTCTTGCTTTAACCACAACGAAGATATGGGGGGTTGAAAATGGTCTGAATTGCTTCGAGAAAAGGATAGTACGGCTGTGCCGCTTTTTAGCTCGACTTGGAGGGGGCACTGCCGTGCCCCCAGAAACAGAAAAAAAATTATGTACAATAGAAAAAAAAAGACCCTAAAACAATGCAAATAAAATTGCTACAGTTAAGTGACAACCCTAAAGAAGGTGTTGAGGTCCGCTGCTGACGGTATATTTGACCCTAAAGTCATTTGATTGTGAGGTTAATTTATGTATTGTCAGGGACTGTGGGTTTATCGGTTGTAAACGAGCTGTTTTGATAAATATGTATGTGGGATTGGCGATTCAAACGCTTTGTAGGGTTCAATTTATGAGTCACTATGGATCACACTTATCTATTTACGAGGTGGGTGGAAATTGGTTGTATCGATATTTTTTTCAGTACTTATACGGAAATAAATTCTTTTGGCAGTGGTCAACATTTTGCCGGCCTGCTTAGCCGCTTCTTTATGCTAAATATTTATGATTACAGTTTTGCAATGATAATATAATATTATCTCTTGATCGTCGAGTAATTCATGGTATTGTTTGTTTTTGCTATTGTCCATGAGCAGTCATATCGGTTACCATCAGGCAAACGGCATACTTGTATAGCCCATTCATGTGACTAACAATAAATTAAAATCCTCATAGATTAAATTCTTACTATAAAACTAGCGAATATTAGTTGTACCAAATGATAGATAGCATAGACCTAAATAGAACATATCTAGCCTAATTTAAGACTTACGTAATTTCTTTTCCCAGACTGTAAATTCACGAATATTTTTATTTATAAGGTGTTATCATTAATGTTCCGGCAAACAAATAAAAACGTCCAAATTCACAGCAATAAAATGCAACATATTCCTTAATAACATTCCCTGAATAGCTGACTTGGACGAAACTATTCGGCCGGGCAGGAATGTCCTCCATAATTTTAATTGTATGAAACTTTTTAATTACCTTGTATACGTCTTGAATATAATTACGTTGCAATTTATTGGAGTTGGTACACTTATCTGATACTTGACTAATAGACACGCGAAGGGGAAGGGTATCTAGATAACTAGATATGCAATTCCTGGGTTAATGTAAATTATTGTTTGGAAGTTCTAGAGTTTTGACTGTTTTGGGCTTGGAATAGGTTTGTTAAGGCTTTGAGACATCAAAAACTACGTGAATCATATTTATTTACGTCTGGTGCAAGTGGTAATGATAGAGTATATTATTGCAAATGCTGTATTTGGAGGGAAAATATTACAGTGTCGTTTCTGGCTAACATACCTTATAAAACAGTATTCATTAAAGTTTAACTCAGTTAGCGGTTTGAAAAAATAATTTGCCAGAGATTTACACTTCATTTTGTGCTAAAAATGATTCTTTCTCTCTCACTTCAAGGACAGGAAGTCCCCTGTTAAAGATATGTAGGTCTTCCCCAATAAACCTTATTGGTCTGTTGGAAGCGTGCATCCACCGACTTCCTGCAGACTTAACCAGGTCGTCCATCCATCTGTTCAGACTGCCTACCAGCATCCGAAGCTTCGCTTACCTTTACTTGGCCTCTTAGCCTTCACTCCAGAACCATTCAGCCCCAACGGGCATCAGTTCTTCGGGATTATGTGCAAATAATTACTTCACAATTTCTTTTAAAGTAAGATGTTTGATAATACAAACAAACAGCATTGCGTTCCAACCATAGACTATATTAATAATAATCGATAAAACATACATTATTTTACACATCTTATACTAGATGTCACTACCAATACTTAGTTACATATTTTGTTACATAAATAATGTTCAATACAAATTTTTAATACCGCAAAAACATATATCATACAGTTTCAATATGTGTAAAATAAATATAGAAATCTAACCATCCAATATTATCGCTGACATAAAGTACAGAACTTCAGAATTCAATACGTTGTGCAGGGTCGGGCTACACGTGCTACCGTTCTATTGTAAACCTTTTTTCATCGCTCACACCTGGGTTCTGAATAACTTACTTACAATATGTGTTGCAAATGTGGCGCTTTATATTTTCTGTTTGTGTTCTGGTTGGAATATTTATTTTTTTATATAGTGACCATCGTTGACAGAAGACTATGATTGGAGGATGTTCTTTTTATTTATTAAGGTTTGTTAAAAGTTATACAATTATTTTAAAATTTTAGAGAAAAAATATATCTTATATGAACGGTACAGCTAATAATAAACAAACACAACTTGCCCAAGAAAAAACACAATAGTAGTATAGCATCCCAGGGCACACCTCTGACTTTTCGGAGTCATGTGTGTATTGATAGTCAATCACCACGCACTAAAACGGTGAAGGAAAACATCGTGAGGAAACCTGCATACCATAGTACTTTATAAAAAAATCTATGGTATGTAAGTCCACCAACCCGCACTAGGCCAGCGTGGTGGACTATATGGCCTAACCACTCTCAATCGTATTCTTGATTGTAGAGGAGGCACGTGCCCTGCAGTGGGACGTATATGGGCTGATACAGAATAGTGGAGATGTATAGTCTCTACTTATTCCTCTGGTATACAGGCGTGATGATCAATGTATGTTACTCTTTCAGCATTGAAGATAAAAATGATAAAGAGCGGGGGTTATATTAGTGTATTTCTAGCAATAATAAGGCGCTTTACAAAAAATAATGCTAATATTTTAAGTGTTTTATAATTTATAATAGCGGTACCCTCTATCCTGAAAACAGGTCTGGCAGTAGCAGTAGCGTGACTTTCCGTGCACAAATTTAATTATTTATTTCATTAGTTTTATGATAATTGCCTTCAGCTAGCCGTCCAAACTGTATAGCTTAAATAATTGAAAATGTTACATTATCACCCAATTTAAAACCAAAAGCAACACGTCATCATGCAATTTTATCAAACATCAAAAAACAGTGTCGGATTTAAAACAAAACATAAACAACTAAAAATTGAATTAAAAATCCAACACCACTTTAACCATAATTATTTTGAAGGCGAGTCACGAATGTAACACGGGAACGTTTTAAAAATTTAATAAAATAACCTATCCCATGTCAGCTTGGAAATTTTCGTCGGATTTATTATATTTACGTAAAATCGCATGTCCGAAGTTCGGGCGGCCGCGAAATGCGAATTTTCAAATAACAGTGTTTAATACCGCCGTCATTATTATAACGAGGTTTTAGCAATGGGCCGGATTTGGGTGATTTATTCGGGGGCCTGGCCCGATGGGCGTTTTCCGGTACTTTTGTTTGTTCTGCCGATATCATGTGTCCAG
Organism: Hyles euphorbiae; assembly: GCA_023078785.2. NCBI lineage: Eukaryota > Metazoa > Arthropoda > Insecta > Lepidoptera > Sphingidae > Hyles > Hyles euphorbiae. The sequence continues at coordinate 15,395,072 of CM041036.1, read as the reverse complement.
GAAGTGGATTCGGTTTGCCTGTGTTTGTTCGAGAATGATTTCGTTTTATTTATTGTGATTGCAGCAAGTAGTCAAACAATTGACTTTATGTTTGTCCTAATTATTGCCACATTTTATTTAAATTCATGTCGTGTTAATATTAAGTATTTAACTTCATAATTACATGTAATTAATACCTGAAGATTAAGTATAGATTTAATTATAATGCACAAAAATCCCTGTTTCATTTTTTTTGCCTACATTTCAAATACAGTTTGATTGCAGTTTATTTGTTTTGGCAAATCCCAAGTCCGCCCCCTAGCCCACTAACTCTACCTAAGACCGCCAGTTACATTACGTTTCATTCGTTACCAGACCAACTCATTATTAATATACAGAAATTTGCATAAAATGAGGGTAGTCGAAATGTGCCAGCCGGCTTGTTTATACGTTTTACGAGTTAGAACACCACAGAGCCACGTTACGTTCTAATTGTGTTTTATTTCGCGTTTTATTGCCCGTTTGGTACGGCAGCGCGGCCTGCTGTCGGTGCGAGACGGGCAATGGAACGAGCACACAGCGTAAATTACTTGAATAATTTTGTAAAGAGATATTGTGACTTAGTTTTTGGAATGGGTGATGGTAATTACTAATGATGTTTGGGGATTAGTAATAGTAATTGTCTGTCTGTTGGTATATTTGAATGGTTTATGTTGGCCTTAAGGGAGACGGAATTTGATTGATCAATTTCGATGGCCACTCTAACGGCCGATGCCAATAATCAATCGAAAAAAATATATTGAAGTCAATCTGTTTTGTTGTCAATTGTTTTCTACTTTTCGATTGGTCTCCTGTCATGTTGCCATAGTTTATTCACTACTGAGATTGATTATTGGCAATATAGTATCAGAAAAACGATTGAGCTGTCAATCTAAAACGGCAAATTTTGTATTGGGTTTGTTTATTGGCAGCGGCTGTAAGTGTTTACTGTGTATTGACAGCCTCTGTGGTGCAGTTGGTTGGACGATTTCGGTGCGAAACAAATATTTGGAAACCACAGGTTTTTGTTTCGGGTCCGGGTGATTGTGAGACCGAAAAGTCTCTTGTAGTTTATGATACCTACGACACAAGACTCGATCTTAGTATGGAGTCAGGACTATTTATGTAAATATTGGGTGTATTTATTTACTACTTTTTTGAAGGACAATCAATAACAATTTTCTTTAAGACTTTTTTCATCGTGGAGAATACTACTTGCCATATATTTTACACAAAGAATCTTACACATTATTTGTGAATCTAGAAAGGAAATTCCTCTGCACTTTGTGGCACTATTCCTAGTTCTTTATACCCTTAATGTTTTAATGTGTGTTTTTTGCCGGCGTACGTTAATTGTCTGCTTAATTACCCGAGTGTCCTGCTTCTCAGCACTCTGTGTCTCTTATTAACATTAATGATGTCATTAATGTTGAGTTATTGTGGGAGGATTTCATGTCTCTGTGATTTAGGATTCTTTAGGAGTTAATACGTCATATTTTGCTTTGAATTGATGAGTTTGTGATTGACTTGTTGGACTTTGGGCAATATTGTGTCGGCTTCTGAAGTGTCATGTTTGGGTGTATAAAATTTTCTTGTCTGTTTTTTTTAGTAAAAGTTCTTGCGAATTAAATTAATTATTAATTGAGCAAAATCTATAAGGCCGTATAATCATGGTAAAAAATAAATTTTAGTTGTTATGTTGGTACTTAGATTTAGCTGTCTATTATAAGGCATGTAACCAGGTAACCTTAGTAAAAATACTCATAAATGTATTATACCATATCTTCGGAAAATTTGTCAACAATTACTTCATCTCGCGGTTTGCAGGGTAAATTTCTATCCCTCAATAATATTGAAAATTGGCTCATCTCTTAGTTATATAGTGTACTAGTGGTCCGGCTTGGAACCTTTTGGATTCAGATATCCTATTTAAAATGGCGGTCAAAATGATAAATTAAAATTAATGACCTATCCAACGCAAAAAAAATTCAATTCGAAATGAAATTATATGAAAATAATTTATTGATTCCATTATAATGTTTAACATCATTTTTTGATCTACCACCCGGTTCGGAAAGCAGTTTTCACTAGAGAAGAACGGGCGAGATACTCTAATGTTGCTCTTTTGAAAACCTGTTTAAAATGTAGAGATTATTAGAAAAGTTACAAATTAGTTTAAATCAGAGCAGTTTATTCCTATTCTCTTATAAATTTACAATAAATATTTTTGATACGAATATGTTAACGTTATATTTAAAATGTTTAATGGGTGAGTGAAATGACGCTCGTACAGTAAATAATTCAAATTCGAATTAGTTCCTGAGATTAAAGATAACAAACAAACAAACTCCTCTTCTTATATATTAGTAAAGAAAGTATAGATTATCTCTAGATTAATCCACGCAGAAAACACAAAACACGAGATGATCACGCGGCGATCGTTTTGCGCGCGTGTCTAAGTGTTGGTTCTCATGAAGGGTCATCCTCGTGTACGAGGTGTTTGGCTCGGACCTTGATGACGCTTGGCTAGCTTAAGACTTTTGGATGGCGGCAGCCTTTGACGGGATTACAACACCGCTTGAGCTAGTGAATAGATGAAAGGATGGGTTGTGACGTAGTGTGATGCGAGCGTTAGAAAACTTGTTATGGGCTGTAAAAAAATTCGAATTGTTTTTATACTTGTATCAGCTTATATGTTCTACTACAAGGCAGCCTCCTCTACTTTCGACAGTATAATTGAGAGTGGTTAGGTTATATAGTCCATCTCGCTAGTCTAGTGCGTGTTGATGGATTAATAGATACTCGGGTGATATTAATATTAGATAATGAGGTATATAAATTATGCCAATTCATTCTTTTGAGTCAAGGTGTTTGGCTCGGACCTTGATGATGCTTGGGTAGCTTAAGACGCTTGAATGGTCTTTGCCGAGATTAAAATACCAAAAAAAGTTTAATAAGTTTATTGCGGCGCGATAACCGCAAATTCAATCGATATTGAATTTGTCAATACAAATGGGCGATATAATATAATAGTACAAAAATAAGTATAAAGTAACGATTAGAGATAATAAGCTGAGGAACGGGCTCAGTGGCGTGCCATTGGAGAGGCCTATGTCCAGCAGTGGACGCGAATCGGCTGATGATGATGATGATGTTTCAAACTCATTTAAATTGTTCCGATGTTCAAAATTGTTTTATCTATGAATGTTTAATTAATGTAATTATAACTACATTAACATGTGTGCATGTGCTCACATTATAAAGGAAGTATATTTATAGGCAGTAAATACAAAAATAGAAATTAAAAGTAAAGTTATTTTTAGTCTCAGCGGATAGGATATTAATACCATGTACTGAAATAGCGCGCTACGAATAGGCAGCTGAAGCGCAATTCATTCGTACTAAAATAAAATGCTACAAATAGATCGTAGTACTATAACTAGCTACGATCGTAGCGTGCTACGATAATGGCTACGATCATCGCTACGGGATTTTATAAGGATCACATAATTTCTTGTAAAATATATTTTAATATTACTTAGCATTTATTTCTTGATCAGTTTTTGAAGAGGCTTGGAATCTTTAGGCATCTGGTAAACTTAGGAAAACAAGAAAAAAAATAAGCTGTTCGGTATTGATTTCGTTATATGTTGACAGCCTCCGTGGCGCAGTCGGTTAGACGCCGCCTGTGAAACGAGAGGCCGCAGGTTCGATCCCCGCACCGAGAGAAATATATGTGCGGCCCACAAATATTTCTTTCGGGTCTGGGTGTTTGTGAGACCGAAAAGTCTCTTGTAGTTTCTGATACCCACGACACAAGACTCGTTCTTAGTGTGGGGTCAGGACTATGTATGTGACTGTTGGGTGTTATTTATTTATTTATTTTGATATCGCAAAGTGGATTCATTTCTCTTTGTCGGTGTTGTCACAAGATATTAATACTTAATAGGGCGTTTCTTACAACATAAAGAATAAATTATAAAGAAAAACTTCGACAAATATTCACTTAATTGAATTCCCTTGGCGTAAAATTTCTTAGCACTTTAACATCCAAGAAAGGTCAGCGCGTAGCTAATATAAAAACAAGTTTAAATGCTACGAGATAACAATGTCATCGAGTCTCGTAGCAAGTTGTAACTTGGCGAGTTTCTCCGGCGCGAAGTTGCGTAGCGATAACGGTCTGTCTTGTATAGATTTTATTATCTAGCTAACTTTGCATGAAGTTGGATGAGAATGATTTGTTGCAAGTCATTTGTAGACTTTTGACTTGGTTGGTTGATGTGTATTGTTTAAAATGGAGAGAATAAAAATATATACCGGGTATCTCAAGACTGCTACCGAAAATGAAGCCGGGTGGTAGTTTTAGTGACTATAAACACAATGCAATTAAAAATTTCGCAAAGAAACGCGACAATTATATTTTATGATTTTTTAAATATCATCATTTTTGGGTGGTAAATCCATAGTTTTTGCTAAAATAATAATTTAAACTCTTTTATACCTTAGAGTATTAATAAATAAAAGGGTATACACTATTATTTTAGGAAAAAAATGTATTTACCACCCAAATATGGCCATAGGAAAAAAATAACAAAAAAAAATTGTCGCTTTTTTTTTCAACTTTTTCTGTTGCATTGTGTCTGAAGTCGCTTAAACTGCCACCCGGCTTCGTTTTCGGTAACAGTCTTGATATACCCTGTATATATATACTTTATTTTACACCATAAAAAAAAACAATAACAGATTAAATACTTAAAACTAAAGACATGGTAACAATTGGCGGAGAATTTAAATTATTCTCTAGACTCTAATGAATAATCAGAAACTGAAGGGTTTATAGTTAGACAAAATAATTATCCTTTATCTAATTATAAGTCGTGGTATTTTGTTTGGAAAATCGACAAGCGATTGAAGGAGTTTAGGAAAACCAGCAGCGGGACAGTATTGGTTAGTAAAAAAAAGTCGACGGTCGGTACAATGATTCCGGCATCATAGAAAACGGATTTGAACTTAGACCTAAACACGATATGTGCATATAGGATGCATATGAAGATTTTATGACTGTGTCAAGGTATCCAGAAAAATACGAATATCCACCATCACTTTTCACCAAATCAAACAGCTTTATATCCAAACTCAAACCTCTCTCAATTCCACGTCATTACACCCAAATTACTCCCACCATCACAAACCCACAACAAATTTGACATAAGGGTTAAATCCCGACCCAGCAATATATTATTCGTAAGAGGAGTGAGGTCGCTAGTCGTCGCGTCAAGATATTTTGTTTAAAGGATAGTTCCTTTACGATGTCCCTATAGATCTCCTGCCTACGGATAACTGATAAATTAGTTTTTCAGTAGTGATGTGGGTTATGTCGATGAAATATTGGATTTAGTTTTTATTGATTGTAATATGACTATGTACTGATATTTATTAGGCCATTTTTATTTTCTTTTTGTTGTAAGTTAGGTATATAAATATATGTTAAACGAGTGTGTGCGTCATGTTATTGTGACTAGTAAATGAATTTTCTTTCTTTCTTTCTATTTACTGGTAGATTTCTTACGTGAGAGGGCGCCCGGTAGACCACCGTAATGACTATTTCCGCCAAATAGCTGTTTAAATGCACTGTTTTATTCTGGTTTGAAGGATATTGTAGCCAGTATAACTACTGGATATAACGATATTAAATATCCTATGTCTCAGGGTGGTGAGTGCAGTGTTATGCCGAACCCACCAATACCTTGAATTAAAAAGCAATGCTTGACATTCCACGGCGCTCGCCATTCTAAGGCATAAGATTTAAAGTCAATATATTCGATAGTTTCTCTGGCTACAATGTCCTTCAATCCGAAACACAACAGTGCATTTAAACGACTGTTTGGCGGAAGAAGTAGACTTTGCGGTGGCACCCAACTAGGCAGCCTCTCACATATGAGAAGCCTACCACTAGTAAATATATATAATAATATGATTAAGTACAAAATACCACAAGTTATTCTTTAAAAATACTTTCTTGTTTCCAACTGTAATATAATAAATATACCGCTCTTTCAAAGACGGTGCATACACACAATTTACCGAGACGTGGTTTTCTATCACAGAAGAGTTTACTTAAAAGCTGTATGGGTGCTTTGAATCTCATGAAGTATAAATAGTATATATTTGAAGCATGCGTTGTTTGTAAAATAGTCGCATAAAATAAATTGAAGCACGCAACGGACCGTGAAAGTGATGTCTGTAAAGTTATTTTTTCGTTTCAAAATGCATACTTTGAGTTCGTCGTCCGCGTCTGATGTGGGTGGATTTATCTGTTCATCTGAAGTACTCTTTGTACTTGATGATTAAAGGGTTAAGGAATATTAGTTACTTTTGATGTGACCCTTGTGAGACAGGATCGGTTGCTCGTTTTAATTATACCGAGTAATAATGCTGGGAGAATTATTTTAAGTGGAACTAAGATATCTTGCCTTTTGTGTTTTTAAATATAATAATATAAATAAATAACACCCAATATAAGATCTAAGATCGAGTTTGTCGTGGGTATCAGGAACTACGAGAGACTTTTCAGTTTCACAAACACCCAGACTCATAATGTATGTATTCGGTTCGATTTACAATTATCAAAGCCTATTGGCGTCATTGCCAACGCGCCCTAGATAAGAATGTTGGAGCATCTTTATCAGCACCTAAAAAGCCAAAAAATACTCGGGTTGCTGCGCCCCTTTCGCTTTGAGGGTTTTAAGGCTCTTTACCTTGATGTCACTTTTACTGCCCAATTAATGAACAAGGGAAGCTTGCCAACCTAATTTAGTCTTAAGATCGTAATATCTGAGAGTGAGAGAGATAGAGAGTTAATAAACATATAATTTGAGAATGTGGTCATTTTATCAGTGAGATACAATTTATTTTGACAGATTGTAATTTATACTGATATAAGGGTAATAAGTTTTCGATAGTAGATACAATAAAAAAAACTTAAACTGTTTGTTGGTTTATCATAAGCTGCAGTCATTTTTTTCATACTAGTAATAAAAAAACTTTATTTTTAGTCTGAAACAAATCTAAAGAACATGTCATTCAATTTTAGCCTAAATTAATTTGCCATTTCCCAAATATATTGTGGCGTTCGTGATACGAGCGGCATTTGGCTCACCTTTAGCTATCATTAATCATTGTATTATTAGCTTTGTTTTTCAAAGGACGCATGAACGCGAAATCAAGGTTATTGGAATGACGTTTCGGTGCCGAAAATTTTCTGTATAGTTTTCGTTTCGTGGTGGATATTACACAGTAATTTGCATTCAGCGTGATAATAGGTTTGTTTGTTATAATAACTTGGGAAGAAAATTAGATCGCCCAAGGGTCGATGGCCATACAACTCTGCCTACACCCTAGGAATACAAATAAGAGTTATAGTGAGCATGTCGATGTTTTTTGTATGCTTGGCATACGTTGCGCAGTGGCTGATAATTAAGTTGAAGTCCACATGCCCTGTTCGACCAGTAGTGATGTACGACCCTTATCTTCTCGCAGAGCCTCGAGAGAACCTTCTAATCACCCTTGGTATATAGTACAGTAAAAACTCGACATCACTAAAATCAAAACTATCGACAAATCAAACAATAAAAAGCTATCCCACATCGATATATTATTTATCGATAACGAGCATCACTGGCGGTCCAATTCCCCTAATGCGAACGTCGCAGCCTCTTTACAGCCGGTGAAGCGGTGCGGCCGATGTTTTATTGCGTCCAACTTAATCTTGTGTCGAAATTGATTAAATTATTACTTATTTACGTTTGTATGTGGGGTAATTGTCTTTTTATTTTCTCTGTGGTTTCCTGAAGAGTTTGGAAACTGTGCTGTTTCTCTGGAGACTATAAATCTTTCGTATGGACTTGCTGATAAGGCTTTGAGGGGACCTTTTTATGGCATGTTTGGGGATAATATTAGAGAAATGTCGGAGTTTCAGGTCTTTTGACCCTGCCTGATATTAACAGGCATTGGAGCCAATATTTATACAATGTTTGAATCATCTTCACCCATAGACCTTCCTAAATTGAGAGGAGTTTTGAAAAGGGCTTGTCATACTCCAGGCCCGATATCTGGGTGTAGTTTTTCGTGTCACGACCGTCTCATTTGGCTTATATTACTAAGAATTATATTGCTAAGAATAATATTACTTTGTTCTGTCTTTAACACTAAAAATTCACAAGAGATATTGCACCTTGATTAACAACGTAAAACGAAACTCATTTAAGAAACTGCTACAACACCAATGAAACAATTTAACATAAATTAAATTCAAGTTGAACAACTGAATATTAAATACCAACTCATAAACCCACAACATAGGAAATAATTTATATATTTCGTGTACGCGAGTCCAGCGTCTGTGTTTTCAATTTATACCGTTTCTGACGTCACAACACCAAGTTAAATTAATACGTGCAACCGTTGACAGTTTAGTGAGTCGTGTTTATTCATGTCTGAACTAACCGACAAATACATACATTATGTTAAGGATGGCTAGATTTATGAGTCGTATGTTTTGTTGTAAAAGATTGTAGGATTTATTGTATGTTTTTGTGCTAATTTTGTTTTATTGAAAGAGTATTTAATTTAGATACAGTCTTAGTCTTATTCATAGAAAGTTATAAAATGTATTTTAGCTATCGAATGGCATGTCTTTATCGAACAAAATTTTGTATTCAGTTTGACTATGGGGCATGGGCTTTCTCTACAATTGAAAGTTCTATTAAACGGGCTAAGGCCATAGTTCACTTCGCTAGCTTAGATCGGGTTGGCAGTCTTTACACCAGTCACATACCATTGTAGTTCTTATAAATCTATTGTATCACCTTCATCGGAGAAGCATATTTATACTTGGTATCTCTATCAGCCCATATAATATGTCCCACTACAGGGCACAGGTCTCCTCTAGAACCAAAAGTACGATTGAGAGGGGTTAGACCATATAGTCCATTACGCTGGCCTATGTAGCCTCACCCGTGTAATACTATGTACGGTTTAATTAATTATTATTAAATTAATATTATCATATCTCCACTATATTATTTTATGACTATAGTTTAGCTAAGACTTGCCTACATTAGAGAGATGCTTAAGACAGGAGATAATGCAACTTGCAGTCTTGAGCGCAGGGAAATAAATCTTAAACTACAAAGCCATGGTATACGCTTAATCCTGTTTAAAAACCACCCGGGTTAACATCTCCTAGTTAATTTCTAGCTCTAGTTAACTTGTAGTTAAACCTTCAAAGAGGTTCATAATTGTTTTAAAAATAGGTTTGAAATGAAACGTCAAGATGTAATATAATTCTGCAACAGTATTCTTAGTTAGTTGTTTGCATTTAATTTAATATTTTTTGAAGCTGTAGCGAGCAAGTAAACGAATCAAAAAGTACATTTGCCAGTCTCCGTGACGCAGTTGGTTAAACGCTGACTTTGAAACGAGAGGCCGCGAGTTCGATCTCCGCGCCCACAGAAATATTTGTGTGAACCACAACAATTTGTTTCAGGGTCTGGGTTTTTGTGAGATCCAAAAGTCTCTCGTAATTCTTGATACCCATGACACAAGACTCGATCTTAGTGTGGGGTCAGGACTACGTATTTGACTGTTGGGTGTATTCATTTATATTTGATAGAGACAGTAGTCATTAAGCGGGATTCAAAAACTCATAGTTACTAAAAATCAACACGCCAATTTTAGTTTCATGATGATGCTATACGTCTTCCATTCGTTTATTTTATTTTTGACACATCGAGTACTGAATCAAATAGTGATGGCCTGATGCGTTATCGAATCAATTTTTTATAACAAACGATTTTATTTTTGAACAAGTTTTAATCGATTTAATACATATTTTATTTTTTGCTCCATGCATTGTTTTATAAAACTTCAGGGATATTTAAGTTACTTGATTTAATAATTATATTAAAATAAACCATTTACTCATGTTAAGTTAATATTCTTATCACTTCCGTCGGCAATAGTAATGTTGTTAAAAACAAATTGTGAAACGGCAACACTGGGCAGACAGGTGACGCGCGCCGCCATTTTGTGGTCACTCACAACGAGACGCCCGCGCCCGTGCTAGTGTTTTCCGTTCGCTGAATTTTAATTCACATTTTTCATACGTCGAGTTGAGTATTTATATTCCTCCGTATTGTTTTACCCGTGAATTCCTACATTTGGTTGAATTGAGAACATAGTACCTGCCTTCATCACTTTCAAAATGCCTAAAGGAAAGGTGCTTAAAGGACAAACAAGGGAGTTTGTGTTGCGACTTCATGAGTACTTTGAAAGGGAAAGCCGTAATGGTGGACCTCTTATACCAGTGACTCAAATCAGAGACCGTGTTTCAGCAGCATTAGGTATTACTGCTCCAACAGTTTCAAAAATAATTAAAGAAGGCTACGGCAGTAGTGGCATGGAACAAAACAAGCCATCTACACCTAAGAAAAAACGTCAGCCCTTTAAAGTGACAGCAATTGACAGTTTTGATGGTGATGCTATTCGTCGTCATATATACGATTATTACCAAAGAAAAGAGATTCCTACTTTACATAACCTAGTACAATCTCTGAAAACTAGTGGCTTGTTCCGTGGTCAAAAGTCTTCTTTGGCGAAGGTATTGAATAGGATTGGATTCCAATACAAAAAATGTGACAAAAGAAAAATATTGATGGAACGCAATGATGTTGCTTTGTATCGATGCGAATTTTTAAGACAAGCTAAAAAAATAGAAGACTGGTCGAATGTTGTTTTCACCGATGAAACTTGGCTCAATGCGAATCACACGGTATCAAAAACTTGGACTGACAACACTGCTAGCTCCTCGACCGCAGTGCCAATGGGAAAAGGTGAAAGAATTATAATTTGTCATGCAGGAAACGCAAAAGGATTTGTGCAAGATGCTATGTTAGCTTTTAAATCAAAGAAAACAGGGGATTACCACGAAGAAATGAATTCCGAAGTATATGAAAAATGGTTTCGGGAAATGTTATTGTCACTCGAACAGCCATCAACAATATTTATAGATAATGCGTCCTATCACTCTCGGCAAATTAACAAAATGCCAACGCAAGCCAGTAAAAAAAATGAAATAATAAACTGGCTCCGTAACAATGGCGAGGAGGTGGACGAGTCCCTATTAAAAGTAGAGTTACTTAAAATATTAAAAATGAGGAAGCAGCCTAAACGATACGTTATAGATGAAATGGCTGCAGAACATGGGCACACCGTCCTTAGAATTCCTCCATATCATTGCCAGTATAATGCCATAGAGCTAATATGGGCGCAAGTGAAAGGATATGCTGCGAGAATAAATACAACTCCTCCTTTCACCGCAAACAAAATGCTGGAGTTGCGTAAAAATGCGTGTGAAAATGTGACGCCTCATAACTGGGCGAGTGTCGTAGATAAGACGAAGAAAGAAATAATGTCTGATTGGGATCGCGATGTCGCATTTGACAACTTACCCATGCACTCATTAATAATTAGTGTTACTGGGGATACGAGTGACGACGACGCCGATTCCGACGAAACAGACGATTGTTTATAAATAAAAATATTAACAAATTACCTTTTAGTTGTTTTAATTATTTAATCCTTAAAGTACTATGAATTCCAACATTTAACATTTAACAGTTTAACTGTTTATTACAAGTAAGTACTAAACATTTATTTTCGTTGTAATCATTGTAATTATTTTAAATTAAACTCTTATTAAAAGTCACTTCAATACGTATACCTTTATTCATATTAATTAATTTGCAGCAAATACATTCGATCCTAATATTGGGTACTATATTACGTTTAACTGTTTTCATTAGCATTTTAATGTAATTTTATTTCAAATGATTCCGATTGATTGATTCTATTCAAAATCGTTTTTGTTATCTGTGGTCATTCGTTACGAATGGCACAACTCTAAGTGGGCGTTACCCGTCAAGAAAGTATCTACTTTTATTTCAAAATATTGTTCTACTGTAATGTCGTACTTTGTAGGCGTGAACTGTCAAAAATAAAATAAACGAATGGAAGACGTATAGTTCAAAAACCTTTAACGGGTAAGTGTGGTGAATGAAAATTTAAACACCCTCATAAAGTGTATTGTCTGTTACATTCTTTAATGTTAGTATCTAGGATAACAATCTATCTACTTGAACCACTACTTCCCACCCAAAAATCCACGCTATTTAAACCTCGTCAATCATTCTCACACACCCACGCATCAACCTTCCAAAATCCCTCCATAATTGCTAATAAAAATGATTATCATAAGCACCGCAAAACATTAGCTTTACAACCAAGAGTCCCGTCAATCTGTAAGCCAGATAAGTGATGTTAAACCTCGGTATAAACAATACGCCATTAAAATTACATTAATCATGGCTCGGAACTTGACGTTAAGTGGGCCAAGTTTCACAGGATTTCGCTTTGAAGATCCTGTGAATACTTTGTTTGAAGTCTTTGTTGAATTTAAGATGGTTTAGTTTGGGTTTTAAATGGGTTCAAAGGATCTGGGTAATGCGGGAGGTGGCTGAACTTTGGTCTCGTTGTGGTGATAGTTTGATGAATGTAGCATTGGACGATAGGTTATTTTCTCCACTATTTAAAGTTCTAAACCATTAGGTTTTAATTACGCTGTAAGTCTCTTAATATGGCGGAGAAACGGAACTAAAAGAATTGGAGGGGAAGAGGTTATTGGGCCTTCGACAATCTCACTCGTTGACAGGTAGGGAAAGGGAACGAAAAGGATGAAAGGGGGAAATGGATTTGAGCCTCCGACAATCTCAATCGTTGGCAGAAATGTGAAAAAAATGTACCACTGTTTTACCACTCCGGTAGTCCATTCCTACCCTAGTCCGACATAAGCAAACTATTGTTTTTATTGTATGATTTTTGTTACTGACCCAAAAATCCTCACTTTTGGTCCTTCTTTTTTATTCCTAGATATAGCATTCTATGTAACATTCTCCCACTTTTGATACCCAAAATTCATCACTTTTGTTCCTTCTTTTTTATTCCCAGAAATCGCATTCCTCCCTAATATTCTTTCAGTATTGAAATTCATAGTCAGCGGTGATGACAGTTTATTTGTGTATCTCATATTCTATTCAAAAACAAAACAATCAATACAAAGTGCAGTTTTCATATTGTGCATTGAGCTGTACTGCAAAGTATTAGAGAATCTGACACGCGAACATTATCACTGAAGATTGATTCGTACATTGATAAAAGGAGAACACGAGTGCGAATATATCATAGGGGTGGGTGGGGGTGGCGGTAGGTGTTGATTGATTGTGCAAATTTCGAATGGACGAGCGAATTCGGGGTGTGAGCTGCCTCCCCAAATCTGGACTCACGGATTTTATATCTTTTACTGAGTGCTGTGATTTTGAATAACCTGGGTGTTTGGTTTGAGTAGATGTACGTTGTATTGACTTGCATTCAAAATACAATGAATTGTAATGCTTTTTTCTGGAGATTATTTATGAGTTGTGTTGCGATATAAGCTACTTTTTGACTGGATAAATATGCTGAACCTGTGTATTAGTAGCAGTCGTGGGTAAACATAATTCATTAATACCGTATATATTTAAACAGCGATCGATGAAAAACTCAGTTCACTTTGAAAGAACGGAGACTGATACCAGTCGTTGAAATAGATTAGAGAGGTTGGAGCATTTTAGCGGGAATTTCGAAAACAATTTTCATTAAGGTAATTTTAAATTAAAATTTTTCCTTTTTAGTATTTTTAGTTTGTGTTTATTTGGGGTCTATTTATGAAATAAAAGTAATTCTTAAAATTAGTCCACTTTCCCATTACCTTGTATTCCATTAGAAAAGATAATAATCAAGTTGCGAAGACTACGTAATCGTACAACTTACATACAGGCACTTTAACACCACACATATCCATTACCACTTCTGCGTGAAATGTAAACTGTTCCCAAACAGCGTCCTCGATCTCGCAGAACGTTTGGCCACATTAATCAAGCGCATAAAGGCCTGGCAAGTTCTAACTGTTGCCGCCCGACTAATGTGGATTTATTCCGAGCAATATGTTTCACTTTGCGTACGTCTTCATACGGTTATTGGAGGGTTTAGGCCCGTTCTCATGTTTTATCACCTCGCTTGAATTCTGTTTATTCATTAGTGTTTGTGCTATATCTGCTATATTGTGAGCACAATAATGTGATGTATTTTACTGGTGATCTCTTATATGTGAGAGGCCGCCTGGGTAGGTACTACCGTAATGTTAATTTCTCTCGCCAATCATTGCAGCCAGAGTAACTACTGGAGATATTGAAACTTAACAACTTGTATCTCAGGATGGCGAGTGCAGTGGAATGCCAAGAATTGCGTTGTAATTCATGGAGTTGTTTGGTTCTGCTACTGTTCATAAGCGGTCGTGTCGCTTACCATCAGGAGAACGGCATGTACGTTTGCCATTCATTGCAATGAAAAAAGATAGAAAAACGACTGTCTCTTTCTGGGTTCAGCCTATGTATATCCGGTTTTTATCAGACCGGCATTATTATGTCGGCCGGGCAAGGAAACAATCTCGCTCTGATTGTTGCCGTGCTTGAGTTGCGAAGTACTTACCGATAGTTGTATTGTAGCCAATTATCGCGCTAAAAAATAGAACAGTGTTACCCTCGTATTACTTTCTCGTTTTATATTAGAAGTTAATTGCTTTTTAGTTCAATATTTGTGTTCTACTTCTCAATAAACAATATTTTTGTATTACGTTTGATTAAAAACTCGAAGCAATTTCTCTCCGCCAACCCGCAAGAGGCTAGCGTGGTGTATTACCTAAGTCTTTTCAATTAAACTCTCGATTGTAGAACCCAGCGGTGAGGTAGTAGCTGATATGGTTTAGCACTTAGTATAGTATAGTTTTCTTACATTGTTTATTAGACCGAGTACCTTTAACATTCGGCCTCTTTCCTGTAACATGGTTGAGGGAGCTGAGCCTGGCACATGCGTCATACTCGGGAACGGATGCTGCTTGTAAGGACTAGTCTATCCGATTTGCTTACACTAAAGCAGATTACTTGCTATTTTTCAAAATGTTTACCCCCTATGTTGGCGGAGCAGAGTGCACTGATTTCTTCTTTATTCTGGGCTTATTCCCTTCTGATTCAGCTGTATAAGAACATATGTTTGTAATGATTAAAAAAAGAACTAATGTTTATTATCAATTATTAATGAACTGCTCTGATTTAAACCAATTTGTAACATTTGTAGATAATAGTCATTGTATTGTGAACTGGTTTTTAAAATATCAACTCTAGAGTTTTTTGCCCATTCTTTTAGAGCAGAAGATTTACTAGAGTAAATCGGCTTTCCGAACCGAGTGGTAGAATATAAAATGACTGATCTAAAAAATGTTTACATTTTATGGGCTCAATAAATTATTTTTATTTCATTTTCATATAGCTATTAAAATCTTACAAACATTATAAATACGAATGTGTTTGAAGACGCTTATACATATATTTGATGGAGGTAAACTAATACATCTTTCAATTTGGATGAATTTTGGCACAAGAATAGGTCACGCCCATGAGTAATATATAGACTAAGTTTATGCTTGGTATTTTGTTATATTGGAAGTTTTATTTCAAGATTTCCGATAAACCGATTTGGCGTAAACTATATATAAAACTATAGTTCAAAACATTTTAAAGTCCGAATATTGAAAACCACGCAAGTAAAACCGTGCACCAAACCTTCTTGAATTTATTTAAGTTAATAATAATTAATTGCAGAAAAAAACGACAGTCCCGACCGGCACTCAAACCAATTCACCAAAAATACAGCATTAAATTAAGCGCAATTTTCGTATCCGCATCGAATGACAATTTACGTCGCGACAACTTGTAAGTAGCAAAAAAAAAACGGCAACAAAACAAAGCGGTACGATACAGGCGGGGGTTCATTTCCGCTGTTGCCATGGCAACGGCTCCAATAGCACCGCTTCCTTTTTTGCTCATTCGCATTTAATTGCATTCGCTATCCGTTGAGTATTAGTTTTTGCGCAAATGTATTATTGATTTAATTTACTTGCGATAAACTGTTCGTGTCGGAATGTGGGTCAGGTTTAATGAATTAATATTTATTTATTACTTTATCCATTAACTGCCGTAATAAGAGATATTTAATGTAAATTTAATCATAACTTAGTGTAGATTTTACGAAGAGAATCTATAATCAGGATAAAGGTACATTCTTATTAACATTAAATAAATTAGAAATTTAGGATGTTGCAAAACCTAGTGGTGGCAGGTCTCCATATATGGCCACCTGGATAGGTGCCACCGCAATGTCTAATTTACCTGCCAAACAGCAGTGTTTATGCATTGTTAGTTGTATTTCAGTTTGAAAAACTTTGCAGCCTGAGTAACTTTTTATTTATTTATTCACCATGTGGATGCTCACCCACATAAATAAACACACATGTACACATTCACACTCTGCTGTATCCTTATACACTTCACGCTATCGAATACAAGGTACCCACACAACTTTTTATCACTACGACCACAATTTTCACAGATACAATTAGATAAGAATCAGACCTCCAAACTAGTATAATATACTACTGGACATATTTAGACTTGACTCTTATGTCTAGCGCAGTAAAATGCCAAGCAATTCTTTCTAATTCTACGTATTGCTTAGTTTTGCTCTTGCCCGTGAGCGGCCGTATCGCTTCCCTTCAGGCAAACGGCATGCTCATCTCACCATTATTACAAAAAAATAAACTTACACTGTACTGGAATTTAAACACGAGATAACCTTGCTAGTTTTTGCCTCTATAATATCTTTGCAACACGGTGCAGAGTTAATAAAAAGGGAAAAACCACGTGACTTAACAACTGCCAGATTCAATTCAATTTAAAGGAAAAAGATAAAACGAAGATTTCATTCTATTTATTTGCACAATTTAACAGGAATTCCATTGACGTTACAGGATAGCTAATGGTATAATTTGTAATGTTCAGCCGGCGGATATCGGATATGAGAAAACATTCCGGGAACGTTCCGAGAAAGAGTCGGATATTACGCAATGTTACAACGGACGACTTGCTATTAATTAGTTTGCGAGGCAAGTTTTACTTTTATATTTTATAATATTTTTTATAGTGGAACTTGCACACCTGCCCACTGTGCAGGCTAGATAAAGAGTACACCAATCAATCATTTCGATGGTCAGTACAATCTGGGTGGCCTCTCACAATGAGAGACTAGCCAGATTGTACCACCTATGTTGTATTGTGTTTTCTCCGATAACATACCTTTATATCAATTCTTGTGCATATGAATACCCTATTACTATATTTTGGTTATTTGGCAATTTTGCTCACCGAACAAAATGCAATAACAAAGTAATTTCAAGTCGGTTTTAGTTGCACCCTTTGACCGCTGGTATTAAACCTATGGGGTGCAAACCACTCAATCATAAAATGAGGTGAAAAAGTGCATTACCAGTATCGATTAATAAATAGTTTAATTAACCGCGGCTTGTAAAGGGCGGGCTTAAGTTCCTTCTTATTTATAACAACTCTGTTATTAGCCAAGCACGCACGGATTTACCACGCAGATGTGACTTAGTAATACCCGGCGGGAATATATGACGAGAATAGAATATGACAGCCTGCGTGACACAGTTGGTTTGGTGCGGGAATCTGTGATCTGATGCCTCCGGTTCTATCTCCGCAATTAAAGTTTGTGGTGCCCACGAATCGTTTCGGGCCTGGGTTTATATGAGAATAAAAAGTCTCTCGTAGTTTCTGATAATTTTTACAAGTCCTAATTCATTATAAAGTGGTGTCAAAAATATATAGTGCCCGTCTTCAAGAAGTGTGGGAGCATATGTGGTGATTACTGAACAAACTTACTGCAAATAAGAGTTGCGTCTGACGAATTTTATGCGCATCTGACCACCTTTTATTTCAAAGTTAAGTTCACTTTAGTTCCTTGCTTAAAATGGAAAGAAGAAGGATTGATAAAAATTGAATCGCCTGTTATCTAATTTGACTATTATGATTCTACAATATTTACTATGGAAAGTTCAGATAGAATGGTAGTTTATTTTAGGTTTCGCGAGCTACAGGTTAAATTAAAGACTGTATTTGCTCATATTAAAAAAATATATGATATGTGCAAAGTGAAGGAACGACGTCTCATAATGAATTGATCGCGGATCATATTACGTGCAGGGTAAGCAAATTTTTCTCCATCATGCATTTAATAATTTTGTTACGCTGATCTCATTAAAGTTAGGAATGCGGAGTGTTACAAAAGCAAACAAAACAACAAACCTTGTTTTGTGCCAGACTAAAAGTTTTCCTTTCCAAATAAAAACATATTCTAACAAAAAAGTGTTTTTATACTTAAAAAAGAAAAAGTTACTTTTCCAGGTTGATAAAAAATATTAATGAAGAACACAGAGATTAGATCTAGAACAACGGTGAGATATCTTAACTTGTTAGCCTTTCTAAAGATTAAATCAATGAATTAGCGCGGAGATGCTGTTAAGGAGAAATTCTTTTCTAAAGAGCACTGGCGCCGATTAAACCGGGCGTACTGGGACGGAACCAGAATTAATTTTAGTGTCACTCGTACCAGATATTACAAATGAAATTAAAAAAGCAACTTTAAAAGCTAGCTTATAAATCTGGAATCTCCGATACCTAGCTATTATTATTTCGTGTTTAATTAGTATTAGTTACTTTTTAATTAGTTATAAATACGTGTTACATAATAAGGCTCTTTGACAATATATTGTAACTCAGTGGAATTCTTAATATATGTATAATTAAATTTAAAAAAAAAAAAGCAATAGCTTTAGTAATACGAGGCCTAATCCGTTGACAGCGGTCAAGGATCAAATCCCAGGTCACACCTCTGACAGTTCCGAGTCATGTGTGTATTGATAGGTAATCACCATGCACTTTAACGGTGAGGGAAAACATCGTGAGGAAACATGCCTAGAATAGTAATTTAAAAAAAAGGTTATGGTATATAAAAGTGCGTGGTGGCCTGTTGGTAAACGGACTAGACGCGACTGCCAACATGTTCATGGTGGTCGCGGGTTTGAATCCCAGGGCACACCTCTGACTTTTCGGAGTCATGTGTGTATTGATAGTCAATCGCCACGCACTAAAACGGTGAAGGAAAACATCGTGAGGAAACCTGCATACCATAGCGATTTATAAAATGTCTATGGTATGTAAGTCCGCCAACCCGCACTAGGCCAGCGTGGTGGACTATATGGCCTAACCACTCTCAATCGTACTCTCGATTGTAGAGGAGGCCCGTGACCTGCAGTGGGACGTATATGGGCTGATACAGAGATATAAAGTCCGCCAAACCGCACTGGGCTATCATAGTGGACCATATGGTGTAAGCCCTCTTAATCGTGTTATTGATTGTCGAAGAGGCCCGTGGCCTACAGTGGGACGTAAAAGGGCTACTATAATAATACAAAACAGTTTTAGGTTATATTATTTTAAAGTTTGACGTTTAAAAATTGTATATTGTCTGTTGATTTTCGTTTGGGATATTTTCAACACTAGGGTCTCAGCCCCCATGTGTATAAAATCCGGACCTATTCATAAAATCGATAGTATGTAATGGTGTCGTCCCGGCTGAAATCCCGGTGTAATATCCGATTTGCCGGCGCCCGAGTGCTCGTACCTACCGTATTACAACGTGGGACCGAACACATTTGAATTTTTACATATAGCTTTTATTTTGAAGTCGCGGGTATTTCTGAAGAATTTTAGGATTTATTTATTTTAGTATTTCTACATGACTGCATTGTAAATTGTGATCCAAGGTATCAACTTTGCCGAGTCAGTGTTAAAATTGTATTTGTAGTTGGATGAGACAGTAACTGGGAAATTATGATGTATTGGGTTCATTTAACAGTTTGAGGAATGCGTTTTGTTAAATTGTTTTCGAAAACATTAAAATCTTGATGTGTTCTGTGTAGTCGGAAAATATCATTAAATTTATATTTATAGTACTCGTAATTTCAGTGAATATTTGTTTTTTAAAATTAATAAGCGGAGCATTTAGGTTTTAGTATTATTAAATATGGTATTAAGAAAACTAGCCTCGAGAATATCTCACAAAATAGGAACTGTTGTATAAATGTGAATGTCTTGGTAGCACCTACATACCTCTTCTGGGGTGCAATGAGCTTATATATGTATGAAAGTTTAATCAGAAAAATAACTAGTACAAAAATTTCATTTTTTAGTATGTTTTGTATAGTTTTCGCGTCGCACTTGTGGCGCGTGCCAAATGTTTGGCGCGCCTGTTACAGGCCTTCAATCAATCCATCATCCGCCAATCAATCTCAATGGCTCTGTGTATTTAGTCGAAATAGGTCAAGTGAGATTTAATGCACAATGTATGAGGTATTCATGTGTGTATTTGCATATACAAGACATAACATGTGATTGTGGAAATCTTGTAATGCCTCCTCTTTATGTGTTTGATTGTGGTAATCTGTTAAGCCTCCTCTACACCTAGTCTTCGTATAGGTGTTGCGATCGTCATATGGAACGCACGGAATAAATAAAATAATAATGATAATTAAACTGTATTAGATGACACAAACTGTGCGTTCCACTTGACGATCGCAACTCCCATCCGAAGACGACGTTGCAAATGCATCTATTGACGTGTAGAGGAGGCATTATGGTCAAACGGATGCTGTCACGTTTTGGTTTTAGCCATTGTAGGCAGAGTAGCTACTGAGCATAGTGAGATTTAACATCTTACGCCTAATGGCGAGCGCATTGGAATGCCAATCATTGCTTTGTAATTCATATTATTAGGTTTTGCTACTGTCGATGACCTTTCGTATCGCCTATCACTGCAATAAAAAAGCAATAAAAAAACCTGTGAATGTTCGGTTTTGTTCAAGATGTAATTGTTACTGCCAGTGAGGGTTAGTGAATGTGTGTGTGTGTGTGTGTGCTTCGGTTAAAAAATTTCATTATGACCTGCTCAGTACATGGCTCAGTATAAGTATTGGTGGTAAGGTACATTAAAGGCGGCAACCAACCTTTTTGGTTCAAACAGATTGTCAAAAATATTTTTAAAACTGCATAAACCATTTTCACCCTTTACAATTTTTGCTCAAGTTTGTTTTGCTAAGTCGAACCGATTTAACTAAGCTACTTAACCTCTCACGGCGGCCGTATTAAAAGCCCCTTAACCGGGAAACTTTCAAGATACCGCCCCCAACTAAGATAACAAGCAAACTAAATTTCCACTCTCTAATTACTGGGGATTCCATTATTTTGGGATAATTGTGTGAGAGTGGGTTTGTACGGAAAAATCTGGAGGTGAAGTGTTACAATCACGTATGCTTGGGATTTTTTTTCTTTTCAAGGTTATTTTTGAGTCTAATAGGGTTGTGGCCAAGGTTTGATTTCGACCAGTATGTAATGGTTTGTAAAAAGTATCGCTTATAAAAAATATGAATTTGAAAACGCGTCAAAATTGGTTGTAAGGTGACTATTTTTAATAGTGCTGTGGGGACACTAATTTTCTATTTCGCACGCATGTACCTCATGAAAGATGACGTCACTTTGTGCATGTTGCATCTTTTTCTATTACTCCTATCACCAACTTTTATATATTTGTACCTGGCTTAATTCAATACGAATTTTAAAAATTCTTCTGGATTATGATTATGCTCTGGATTATGTAACCTTTCGAATTAAAATAAATTATAAAAAATGATGACACTAGCCTATTGCTGGATAAATACATATTATTATGGTATTATGGCATAACATTTTTTGGAAGTATGACATCTACTTTCCTAGAAGTGCCGGAAGGGGAATGTAACAGCTTTTTTCGCAACGAAAAAAAAAAGGGTTTTTTGGGCAATCGTTTCCCTCAGTCTGGTTTTTTGCAGATGGCTTTTGATTTTTTGTATTTTACTTATAAGATCGCATAAGTTTACTTACTAACTCACGCTAGCACTTTTTTAGCGCCTTCAAGATTTGTAGATAAAAATGTTATTAGCATTTTCAAAAACCTTATAGTGAATGGCAGTACATGAGACTAACGGTGAATCTCTCAGAGATATTAAATAACTTAATATTTTCCTTTCCGAATATCTTTGTTTTACATATGAACCCACTTTATTTCAGCGTAATAGTAATAGAAATATGTGTTCACAAACCAACAAGCTATTCAATTGTATATAACTATTTGAATTCTTATTCCACAATTTCCACTACAACATTATTTTTAATGCGCCCATAGAAGGCAATAGAGACAGCATTAAATTCTAATACGATCAAATTCATTCGAAAATTAGGAGATAAGACGCGGTTTCGAACCCCGGACTATCGTAGTCTCACAGACGGTATGAAGCATAATGTAATTTTATGTCAGCATAAAGTGCGGCGCGATCGATATCATATAAAATGTAATGACGACATGTTTTCATGGCTCGTATTTTTTTATTTTGCTTGTTTACTTAATATACATTCCGGCGTGTAGAGTTTTATTTAATCGTGGCTTTATCATATTGTTTTAAAATTGGCTTTTGTGTTTCTTTGGTGTGATAACATCTGTGCTGCGAATTTTTAATGATAGGATTTTTTAATACAATGAATAACGAAACGAGAATGCTATTCACCTGATAGAAAGATACGACCGCTCGAGAACAGTGACAAAACCAAACACCTTGAATTACAAAGCAGTGCTTGGAATTCCACTGCGCTTCCCATCTTGACACAAGATGTTAGGGCTCAATATGTCCAGTTACTCTGACTACAATGTCCTTCACACCGAAACACAACCTCACATTCCTACTCGTGTTTGGCGAGCATATATTAATTTATTTTTTTAGCTGTCGTGGCATAGCGACTTCACTGCGCCTGATAGTAAGCTCAAGTGCCGTCCAGCATATTCAATCCAGCCTTATTGAATGGCATAAAATGGCGGTTTCATGCTATTCGATGCAATTATGCTGCTGTATTGGAACGCTAAAGTGAGTTTACCAGATGACGTGACGATACAGTGACGTCAATCCTAATTAGACTTTATCAAGTCTTGTACGTAATATGTTGTTTTAGAAACACAGTCATAAATTTGTTTTCCCGGCCTGGGATTTGAATCGAGAAGTTCACGTAGGCCAATCCTAGATCTAGACGTGTTGAAGTGCGTGTTGACTTGTTGGTAAACGGATACTGCCAACAAGTTCATGGTGGTCACGGGTTTAAATCCTAGGGCACATCTCTGCCTTTTCAGCGTCGTGTGTGTATTGATAGTCCATCACAACACACTAAAGCGGTGAAGGAAATCAATCAAAAAGGTGAAGGGAATCATTCATAAGAATTTCAATGGTACGTAAAGTTTGCCAACACGCATTAAGCCAACGGTGTATTATATGGTCTAACCACTCTCAATCGCACTCTCGATAGTAGAGGAGACTCGTGCTCTACAGTGAAATGTTAACGGGCTGGTAGTACAGTCCATAGACCAATGACATCAACCTGTATATTTTTACCAAAAATACTTTATTTGAAAGTACATACGAGTACAAAGTGTGCAAAATGTTTACAATTAAGCCGAGTTACGTCGAGGCGCGCTCGATGACGTCACTCGTTGAGTCTTTATGACGTTGTGGGTGTAGCTGTGTAGTGCTGGTGTAGTGTAGTGAAGGCGATCACCGTGATGCACGGAAATAAAAGATCGTGCTAAGCAGCAACAGTATAATAAATAAAACTTTACAAAAGCAAGACGATAAAGAGCAACGCGAAAACTAGTAGTACGTGGCAAGCGGAGTGGAGTCAGTTGTTTCGATTCTCGGTTGTCTTGGGCGACGAATATTTTCGAAGACTCCCGAGTGTCGCCGAAGTATAGAGCCGAGGTCCAATTGCCATGCGTTGTTAGATCTTGACCAATCACATCATGCTGCGCGATGCAACGCCATCACGTGGGCTGTACATGCGCTGTTTGAAGCATGAAGTAAGCAGCGCCACCTAGCAGCGTAGTTTAGGCGCCCTCTAGCGTCATCTAGTGGCGTAGCTAAACGAATGATGACGTGTTGTATGCCTGCGCCAGCTTTCAATTAGCGGAGGAACCGCTACATATTCCCCCCGGCCAGACCGTAACTACGGTCGATAACGATCTGGTATCTTCACGCGGCGGCCGCTTTTCGTGGACTTCTGAAGAGCTAGTGGCGTAGAAGCAGGTGCTGGAAACACGGGCTCACGCATCATAAAAGCTGGCTTTAGTCTGTCAACAGAAACAGTCACCGGTTTACCTTTTATTTCTATGGTAAAAAATTTTGGCTGACGTCTTATAACCTTAAAAGGACCAGCGTAAGGTGGTTCTAGGGAACCACGCACGTGGTCTTGTCTAAGAAACACACGTGAAGAAGTCTGTAGATCAACTGGTATGTAGAAGGGCGATGAACTAGTGTGCCACGACGTTTGTTTCGGTGTCAGCTGGTTCATATACGACTTCAGGCGAGTGGAATATTCTGTGACATCTTCGGTGCTGACATTGTCCTTTGGGGACAAAAATTGTCCTGGCAAGCGAAGCGTTTCCCCGTAAACTAGTTCGGCAGGGGTGTTCTGTAGGTCTTCTTTCCAGGAACTGCGTATGCCAAGAAGTATTAGTGGTAGAGCTTCGGTCCACTGTGCTGGAGAGTGGCACATGATGGCGGACTTCAGCTGTCGATGAAATCGCTCGATTATGCCATTCGAAGCTGGGTGATATGCAGTGGTACGAAAGTGACGAGCGCCAATCAAGGTAGTAAGAGCCTTGAAGAGGTGGGACTCGAACTGGCGTCCACGGTCTGTTGTCACGCGTGTTGGACATCCAAATCTGGCTACCCAGCCAGAAACAAGAGCCATGGCACAGGATTCTGCTGTGATGTCCTGGAGCGGATACGCCTCAGGCCAACGAGTGAAGCGATCGATGACTGTAAGGCAGTATCTGTAATTAGATGAAATAGTTAGCGGCCCTACGATATCGAGGTGTATGTGGGAGAATCTTGAAGAGGGAACGTGGAAATTGGAAAGTGGAGAAATGGTATGGCGAGTAATTTTAGATTTCTGGCATGGTAAGCAATGCCTAGTCCACTCTCTACAATCTTTACGTATCCCTGGCCACACAAATCTCTCAGTGACCAGTCGCACTGTAGCTGATCTTCCGGGATGGTGAAGATTATGTAACATGTCGAAAACTCTCTTCCTGAATTCGGGTGTGACATAAGGGCGCGAGGATTGTACTGAGACGTCGCAATAAATCGGCACGTTACTGTCATAGGTTACCATCTTCTTCAGTTTAAGGGTCGTGCCACGACGGAGCAAATCTTGCAGCTCTGGATCATTTTCCTGAGATTGTGCAAGTTCTTCATAATCTATGGCTAGACCAACCCCTTCCACGCGTGAAAGAGCATCTGCGACTTCGTTTTTGTCACCGGGAATGTACCTTAAGTCCGTTGTGTACTGGGAGATATAATCGAGGTAGCGAAATTGTCTTGGCGAAAATGACTCTCTGTTTCGTGAAAATGCGTATATGAGCGGTTTGTGATCAGTGTACACAATAAAATTTCGCGCTTCGATCATGTGACGGAAGTATTTTATCGCTTCGTAAACCGCAAGTAACTCGCGATCGTACGGGCTATATTTTTTCTGTGACGTACTCAGTTTATGCGAATAAAATGCGAGCGGTTGCCAGTCATTATTACTGCGTTGTTGTAACACGGCCCCAATCGCAGAGTCAGAGGCGTCTGTCGCAATAGCCAGGTCTGCGGACGGATCTGGATGAGCCAAGAGTGTCGCTTGCGCCAAGGAATCCTTACAGTTTTCGAAAACTTGAACCAAATCGGAAGTCATTTCAATAGGAGTAGAGCTTTTTGCATTGGTACCTGCGAGTAAGTTGTTTAGTGGCGCTTGAAGTTGAGCTGCGTGGGGCATAAATCGGCGATAAAAATTTATCATGCCCAAGAATCTACGGAGCTCCTTCGCAGTCTTCGGGACCGGAAACTGTTTGAGTGCAGCAATCTTTGTGTCCAAAGGTTTTGTACCGGCGGCTGAAATCAAGTAACCGAGAAATTTGACTTCTGCTTGACCCAGTATGCACTTAGAGGTGTTTATTAAAATTCCGTAGTGTTTCAAGCGGTCAAATAATTGACGCAAATGTGTACGATGCTGCTCCGGAGATTTAGAAAAAATTAGGATATCGTCAATATAGCCAAAGCAAAAATCCAATCCAAATAACACTTCGTCGATAAATCTTTGGAATGTCTGTGCAGCGTTTCGTAAACCAAATGTCATGTAACGAAATTCAAACAAACCAAATGGTGTAGAGATTGCAGTTTTCGGAATATCATCTGGGTTCATCGGAATTTGGTGGTAGGCCTTAACTAGATCGATAACAGAAAATACCGAACATCCTGAGAGTTGATGCGCAAAGTCGTGGATGTGGCGAATAGGGTATCTATCAGGTATTGTTCTCGCATTGAGCGCTCTATAGTCGCCACACGGTCTCCAGCCGGAATCTTTTTTCTTAACTAAATGAAGTGCAGATGACCAAGAACTTTCGGAACGCTGGGCTATACCTGACTTCAACATGTCTTCAAATTCCTTTTTTGCTGCTTGAAGACGAATTGGATCTAAGCGTCGCGGCTTGCTCGAAACTGGAGGCCCTGGGGTGGTCCTGATGTAGTGCACAGTGTTGTGTTTTGGTTCAGATAAAATACCTGCAGGTCGGGTGATTTCCGGAAACTCACGCAGTAGGTCGTGGTATGTGGTCTCACCAGTGATAACTTTTACAGAAGATATATCGTCATCTGTTGAATTTGCGTTGACTGCAGCCACTGAAACTGTCGTAGTTCCGTCAATCAATCGCTGACTTCTGCAATCCACAAGTAGATTATAAAAGCTTAAAAAATCCACTCCAATAATAGGTTTCGAAACGTCTGCGATTGTAAAATTCCACGTAAATACGCGCCTTAGGCCAAGGTTCAAGTGTAATGTTATAGGTCCGAATGTGTGTATAACAGTGTTGTTTGCAGCTGCCAGGTCGTAGTTGGTGCGTGTGCAGGGCGTCTTAACTGCTGACCGCGGGAAAACGCACAAGTCGGAACCTGTATCCACCAGGAATCGCATTTTCGATGTTCGGTCGACGACAAATAGACGGCCTGTAGATGTAGGGCAGTCGTTGGCCGCTACTTGCGACCGCCCTGCGAGTTTAACGCATCGTTAAAAGAACAAGGCTGCTTACATTTCATTGCCTTCGACCCGTAGGTATAATGGTAATAGCAATGCGGGTGATCTGGCGGTTGCCGAGGTCTGGAACGACTACGTGACTTTTGGTACCTTCCCATTTTGTGACGTGAGCGGTTGCGTCCTGCTTCGCCTTGCCGCGCAGTGAGCAACGCGACCTGCCGTGTGAGCTCGCTAATCTGCTTAGCCATCTTCTCGTAGCGCGAATCTTCCGACGACGTACTGGCCACCTGAGGAATTGTAGGTGCAATTTCGTGAACTTTGTCCGCTAACTCGGCAAGTTTGTCCAGCGGCAACTCCATATGAGGAGCGATAACAGATTGTACGTTTTGCGGCAAACGACTAGACCACAATGTATTTAAAAAATCAGGTGGACATGACGGACCCGCTAGTCCAATCAAATGTCGCAAAAATTGGGACGGCTTGCGGTCTCCAAGCTCCTCGTGCATCAGTAATTGTTTCACTCGCTTTTCTTGAGAGGCAGAGAGGCGCTTAATAAGCTCGGCTTTCAGCTTGTCGTATTTTCCCGTTGCGGGTGGGTTGGTGATGATATCCTTGACCTCTATTGCGTAGCGCGGCTCTAGTTGAGCCATTACATAGTAAAACTTGGTCTCGTCGCTAGTGATCTTTGAAAGGATAAATTGACCTTCCATTTGAGCAAACCACAAAGCGGGCTCTTCCGGCCAAAATGGGGGTGCTCGTACTCCCACACGCAATACTTCCTCCTTACTGTCTCTCGCAGGCGTTGGTTCACTCATCTTTGAGATTTAAAAAAAAAATAACGGCTCACCTTGAGTAAGTTTTTAGCCTTACGATTAATGCGTGCCTGTTTTCCCCAGAGTCAGCCACAGCGTACCCACGAAGATCCTGATGGTCTTGATCACGTCGGGGTCACCAATTTGTGGGTGTAGCTGTGTAGTGCTGGTGTAGTGTAGTGAAGGCGATCACCGTGATGCACGGAAATAAAAGATCGTGCTAAGCAGCAACAGTATAATAAATAAAACTTTACAAAAGCAAGACGATAAAGAGCAACGCGAAAACTAGTAGTACGTGGCAAGCGGAGTGGAGTCAGTTGTTTCGATTCTCGGTTGTCTTGGGCGACGAATATTTTCGAAGACTCCCGAGTGTCGCCGAAGTATAGAGCCGAGGTCCAATTGCCATGCGTTGTTAGATCTTGACCAATCACATCATGCTGCGCGATGCAACGCCATCACGTGGGCTGTACATGCGCTGTTTGAAGCATGAAGTAAGCAGCGCCACCTAGCAGCGTAGTTTAGGCGCCCTCTAGCGTCATCTAGTGGCGTAGCTAAACGAATGATGACGTGTTGTATGCCTGCGCCAGCTTTCAATTAGCGGAGGAACCGCTACAACGTCATTAGTGTTACATCTGATGGGGGCTTTTAAAGTTATAGCAGTAAAGGGCCAAATGAACTCTTTGGCCCTTGCGTCTGTTACGGTATGGTGGTGAGAATAAGGTCATGAGCGGTAGCGGGTTTGATTCCGACATCCCTTTATTCCTTAATTTACAAATTGAAATATTAATATATATTTCTGTCATCATGCATATATTTGTATTTTCTAGCGGGCATAGATGCCTGATGGGCCTGATGGACAGATACAAGGTTTGTATCTTAATTTGTAGTTAGTACTATGCATCAGAGTGTTATATTTATTTGTTACTGTATTTATTTATTATATGTTTAATTGTGATGAATCTCAAGATGAGCATGACGTTCGCCTGATGGTAAGCGATTCAACTGCCCATGAACAGTATCAAAACCAAACAACGCCTTGAATATATAACATACTGTCCCGTCTCATTCCGCTCCATGACGAAAAGCATTGCAATTCTGTTCTCTCCTGTCCTGTAGCACCCATTAAAATTTGAAAGAATATCAAACATGTATATTTTCATTCCTGACTCATCTCACGGGAACACTAGATTTTGTCGGGATTAAAAAGTAGCCAATGTGTTAATCCAGAGTGCTAGCTAGTTTCATGCCAAATGTCATAAAAATTGGTCCAGCATTTTGAGGTTGAAGAAGTAACAAACACACAAATTTTCATATTTATTATATAAGTAGGGTTATTCTAAACATACAATATTTTAAATACTTATTCATTACGTTTTTCACTATCCTGGAGGATAAATCTATCTTGGTGGACCAAGCAACCTGTTGGAATCACCCAAAATCCATTGGCTTCTTACTAAGTCCATTTGTAAAACTAATTAATAATATCTAATAGCTTTAATTTAAATATTAATTCGCTCTGTTCATTAACGAGTGCTCTGTCCAAGCGGTTATTACAAGGCGAGCGAATCCCCCAGGGCGAGAATTCTAATGACTCCTGCCTAATTTTCATTTATTAAAATTTACGACAAAAAAAAAAAATTTTACATCATTCCTGTGATGTTCGTTTGCTTTGTGACTTCGTTTTGTCTTTGATATTGTAATTATAATTTCTGCTTAATAATTTGTTTGTGAATAATTATGGCAATGTTTCAGATGTTAAAGAGATTGCTTGTTGATTTTAAATATAAGTATTTATGGCCCTTAAGAGTTGAATCGTGTTGTTAGATTCAGATTGGCAGAGCCAACTACTTAAAGTGGTTAACTTCCATCAAGGTATTAATACACTACCGAAAATCTTAGGAAGTAAGTAATAAAAAATAATAAAAAAAAAATTAACTTTTTACATTTAAAAGTTATTAACAAAACGGTGATACCCACACTAGGCATTGCCTGTCACTTTTGCCTTAAGTTGAAAACTTTGCCTTAAGTAAAAGGGTACAGAAATGTGTGTGTGAGTAAAGCCCCATTTACGAGAGTAGTTCCTAATAAGATACGATTATCGTAAGGATATAAAAAAATTGAATCGCTTAAACGTTTGTCAGAACACGATACACTGATGCGGTTATGTCATGCGATAATGGCGTGCGATTGCGAGAAACTCTCTTTACATACATCGGACGTTAGTAAAGACGCCAACTAAAAATTATTTAAATACCACGATTTAACTTTTTTTGAAATCCTTGTTGGTAGGTCTTTCTTATTTTAACTTAAGACGACGTGTCTTTGTGTGGGGTCAGGGCTATCTGTATGTTTGTTAAGAATATTTATTTAGTATTGTTGAAAGGTACAAGTCCCGTATTCAAGAAGATCGCTACAACTCACACTCGTATGAATACAAAACGCTTAAATCAAGCGGGGACGTAACAAATTGCGTACGATACAAAACGACCCGACACAATTATATACAATGTATGGGTATAGGTCATTGTATTGTACCTTTTGTTTATGAAAAATTGGAGCATGGGGCCGTGGGTTATTTTGTTTTTTTTTTTTAATTATTGATAACAAGTCTTCTTGATTCATTTATTGGTATCGTAGGCTTTTAAGATGAGCCTGTGATTGCCTTTAAAGCGGGAGAATCAGTTTTGGTTTCTCTTATGATGTGTATTAGCCTAACTTTTATTTTGCCTCTTGTTTCATAAAGATACTTATACTCGATAGGTTTAGGTACTTAACTAAATGTAAACAAACCAGAACACGTGACGCATGGTTGTTCAACATTTTATTGTAATGTCCAATTTACGAATATTGTCATAGTCAACCAAGTAACAAGTATGAACAACAATAACAACAATTAACAGCAGCTTATAACAAATAATAACTAAAACAGAGTAGAGAACAACGATGAACATTTCCAAACACCTCACCATCACTTCACGAAAACAGTGAGTGCATTAACGCAATGAATAATTAATTGGCTGCCACAGATAACATACGATGATGTTAGTTATCCGACTTAACACATTATCTTTCATTTAAATGGTAATGGTAAAGTTGTACTTCTCGATTTTGAAGCATAATATTTCTTGTAACTTTTATGAAAATGTTTTGGATGCCTGACTGTTTAGGTCTTTTTTATAGACAGATTGCATTATGTAAAATTAGATAATTTAATTATGATCTTACATAATTTTATTGTTTCCAAGCTTACACATTCATAATTATAATTGTTATAATCAATTTGAACATGCAATGTAGTTTTACATTTAAGTAAACATTTTTTTGTTGTCAATTAATTTAGAAATGGGAAATGGCAACGTTAAATAACCTTTTTTATGGTTTGTTTACATTTAATTAAATACCTATACCTATCGAGTATAGGCATGTCAAATCAACTGATTATTTTTTTCTCCCTAGTACTATTGCTATAGCATACTTTTCGGTGTATATGTTCTCTTCTTGTCAAAGCTTTCAAAACACTAATGAGACTGTATCCTCCCTCTCTGTGTCTCTCTTTCACCTTTCAGCGACAAAAACTACTCCTGAAAATAGGTCTCCCCCTATGATCTCCACATCGACCTTTTTACTTTAACTTGAAACTATTCTACACATTTTAATCCCGGATTATTACATACTAATATCTCAACTTGTTTAAAATTGTATTACACCATACGTCCAGCACTTTAGGCATATAAAAACATCCCGGTACTAAACCTCGCAATATATAGAATCCTTTCCACACATCGCCAGTTCACTATAATATTAACAGTAAAATAAAATATACACAAAAAGTGTCCGCGCACCCCCAATTTGGGGTAAAACAGACGGACGTTCGTACGGTACGTAAACGGCACTTCCTTAACTAATTCAAGCTACTTACGTATGCCATGCCCGGACCGGATTATGTGCCCCGCTATAAATCTATGAGTTAAGGGCGCTGAACCAGTGCGTGCTACGCGAGTAGATAATATGTCGTATTCATGTGGAAGCTACGCGTATGTCGCATTGGTTTGTTCTGACTTTATTGGAAATATGTAGACTGGTGTTCAAATAAGTTTTGAGGTATGTTTGTGTTCTGAAGTTGAAATTGATTCATAATTTGTGACATTATTACAGATGCGTCTCGCTATTGGACGTGGTCAAAGTGGTTGTTTGATGATTTTATTTATCTGAACATAAAATATTTTGATGAATTGATTTATGAGCAGGTAAATTGCCCAGAGATTTATCTGATGGTACTGATGATCACAGATTAGAAACGCATTGACGCCTGTAAACTGAGTTAGTTCATGGTGACATCAAAGGGGACCCTCAATGTTGGGTATTTGTATGATAAAGTGTGATATGAAAAATATGACGTATATTTAATTTTGTACATTATTTTGGTTTATTTATAATAATATAAATTCCAATAATGATCGGAATCAATAATAACATTTATTTAAAAAAAACTGAAAAATAAAAAAATATCTTAATGTCGATCGCATAGCGTCGCTTCTACACTGGACACTCAGCCCAGCTCTAGTAATGTTTATAAAAACGAGAGTGTACGTAGCCGTTCGACGTCCCGTCATTAAATAAGCCCAAAAGAACAGTAATGCCATAGATTTCTATCTCTTTGATTTCACCCGAATGTATCGAGAGAATATTTTACTCGTTAATATGGTCTCGGCTTTGTCTAAAGCGTGGACAAATAGTTCTTCTTTTATGTTGAAAGGGGATTGCGGGTCTCGCTTTTTTAATAATGCAAGGATGTCGCGTTTTGGAATATAGATGAGGATTTTCGATATTGTTTAGGGCTTGTACTAGTCCTGTTTGAGAATGCGTTGTTTTGTGATTTGGTTATTTAATATTTTATAACTTCAAAATATTTTTTTTATATTGCTACTGCTCTTAAACAGTTCTATAAAACGGATATAGTTCTAAAAAAAACTGTACAAAGTCTATTTTCATTTCGGACATATTTCAACATTGAATATCAGGTATTATTGTATTGTCGTGACAACGACTGCTACTGAAAGAAGTTATGAATATTGTGCCATGTGTCAGGTTGTTTCTGGTAAATAAGTGATAAACCCTATGCCTACAGGCTTAGACTCATATCGTAAAAAATAATGCTCCTATTTTCTAGCATTTTATCGCCATTCGACATGTGAACTAGACAATAATTGTCTTGTAATATTTTGATTTCGAATCGCTGTGGTAAGATTTCACGACTTTTTGTATACTCAGTATGTATGATTTTTATGCATTTTTGTGATTGTATGGTGTTAAAAAAAAGGTTTATAAAATACTGTTTATCATACGGGTGGTTGAGAGTTGAGTTATATGTTGAATAATGTTACGTTGATACCAAGTGTATGGTTTTAAAAGATGTAGCATTTTTTTTTCGATAAATGGAGAAACGAGCATACTATACGCTAAATACGTAAGCGATCCTACTGGACAGTAGCAAAACTAATCGAATCCATGAATTACAAAGCAATGCATTTCACTGCGCTCGACATCATGATATACAACATGCTATAGTATGAGTCTTATTATGCATAGTAGTTAATCTGCATATAATGTCATTATACCGGAATACAACAGTGTATTTACCCTGCTGCTTGGCGGAACAAATAGACGTGGCAGTGGTACCTACTCACACAGTAAAATCTTTGATCAATAATAGACATAGAGATACATGCGCGTACACAATATATAATATATATAGATACAGATGTAATTAATTAATTAAGAAGTCCATGCATACTTTTTGCTAAAACAATACAAACAAGATATAAATTATTATGAACACACACACCATGAAAAACTAGAACGCATTTTCAATTTATTGAGCCGTGACGTCACTTAACACGTGAGCGAAATCGCACGCTAAAACTAGTTTTATTAAAGCGCCGCATTTGAAAGGGCGGAGCGGGTCCCTGGACCCCGGTCAAAGAGTCGTAATGACGTTATGCTTTCACTTTTCATATTAATTTACTCGCAAACAGATTAACCTCGCTCTGATGCCTTTTAAAAGGCGCTCGTTTTGCGGCGATCCGGGTAAACGTTTCATATAGTGTTTAGTTATGTGTGTTTATTGTTTGGTAGGATGGAATTCGAAGAATCACAGAGGTTTCCATACTTTAATGCTATTTCTATAATTTGAATGCAATTTTAGATATAATGTGTATATACAGGGTATATCAAGACTGCTACCGAAAACGAAGGCGGGTGGTAGTTTAAGCGGCTTCAAATATAATGCAATAGAAAAAGTTGCAAAAAAAAGCGACAATATTTTTTTTGTTATTTTTTTCCTATGACCATATTTGGGTGGTAAATCTATTTTGTCCTAAAATAATAGTGTATATCCTTTTATTTATAAATAATCTAAGGTATAAAAGTGTTTAAATTATTATTTTAGCAAAAACTACGGATTTACCACCCAAAAATGACGATATTTAAAAAATCATAAAAAATAATTGTCGCATTTCTTTGCGAAATTTTTAGTTGCATTGTGTTTGTACTCATATTTTAATATACAAATAACATTTTTGTCGCCTAAGTGAAGCAATGTTATGATTGTTAATTAAATTGTCATAAGTTCCTTAGTTTCTGTGAAGTGTTCGTTACTAAATCGTGTTGCTTGTAGGGAACTCTCACGATTTTTCCTCACAATATTTTCCTTATGATAGAGACGGACACGCATCCACACTCATAATTTGATATTACGTAATTCACAAAAATCTTAACACGCAAAAAATACAAGAGTAACCTTGATTAAATAGTCCCTTGGTTATTTACGATTGTTATTCAAACCGCGCTCTCGCATGATTTACACACAATAATAAGCTTTGGGACGTATTATTTTCAACGGTTTTAATTTCCTTTGCGGGTACATTATTTATAGAATTCTATGTTTTCTTAGCAACGAACTAATGAATATTGTATTGTAAGAGTTTGTTATCTTCTTTGGGATTATCTCAGACAGCTTTGATATGGAGTAAAGAGTTTTTGTATTTAATGATTTTAAAGGGTTAATTTCCTAAACCACTGAAATATTGAACGTTAATATCTTATAGTTATTCTTAAAACATTTATATTTTATTAATTAGTTATTAAATACAGCATAGTTTTTATTGCCAGCTATATAAAACCATTATTTCCATTGATAGATAGATTGATTGATGGTCATTGGTTAAAAAAGTTTTATTTTTCTCTCAATTATATTTATTATATTTGGTTTTCCCTTTATTTTTACGAGAAGGTCGAATAAGTAAGCATTTTCGATTAGTTTTATTAAAGTATATTTTATTTGTTACAGGAAATCGCGGCAATCCTCATCAGTTTCGACAAACACACGGATTGGCAATCGAAGGAAGTCAAAATACGGTGAGTACTTTGTATGAATTTAATCTTGTCTATTTAAACTTGGTCTTCACAATTTTACAAAATGTTGTTTAACATATTCGTGTCTAATGGCAAAAGATAAGATTATTAGATCAGTGGGCCGATGAGGTTCAATGAGGTATAATGTAACAAGTATAGGCTAAAAAAATAATTTTAAATTAAAAAATAAAATATTATCAATTCGGCATTATTAGTTCCATTGTATGTTATCGATGTTTTAAATAAAAACAATATACAATATATTTTATTTATTTTAATAATATATTTTTTTATTGTTCAAGTAATATTTTCAATCTAAATTTAGTCGCTAATTTAATTAAAACACCCAGTTCCGCGCTCAAACTCCAGAACCCATTCAATTGCAAGTTAATTCTCTAAGCAAAAACTGTAGAATAAATAGTCTCAGGATCAAAGCCACATTGGTTCGGATAAGTGAATAAATTTTAACTCCCAGACTAAAAACTACAAAATCTACATACATTACAACTATAAATTGAACTCCGCTGTCCACAAACGTAATTGGACCGTTTTTCTTCGCAAAAGGCTCCGTTGTATCTTTTTTAAATTAAATTACAGAGTACATGCAAAATCGTAGAGTAAAAAAATGTCCTCCACAAAAGGAATTAAGCTATCAGTTGGGGAACATTTCCCAAAATCTACTATGCTTTCGTCTCGGAATGGTGCGGCTTGAGGAGATGGCGTGTGGTGTTTTGGGGTCTTACGGTGTGTTATGGCGTCTTGATAGAGGCTTCTGAAGAAAAAATAAAATATATCATTCTTATTTTTTTATATTTATAATTTAGCTCCTATTTGATTAAGTAAATGCATTTATTGTATTTAAAAGTAAATTATAATATTCTATCTACAATTTACGTTGGTATTCATATTGGTTACAACTTACAACAGTTGATTACAATAATTACATGCAAAATGTCAAAAAACTTTTTCTATAAATTTTAATTAATATTTATTTTAAAATCCGATCGACTAATAAATTATATAAAGAAACAAAATTAAATTTATTGTATATTTATTAAACACGTTGGAACTTCCTTCTCATGTTAATATTTCATTTTGCTAAAAAATTGTATAAGTTAAATGAGAATTATGTAAGTTCATTCATAAAACATTGATCTAAATACCATTGAAGTGGCTCACCGCAGCGAAGACGTTCCAAGACGTCCCCCAAACCGATATCCAAATCCGTCCACGTGGCGAGTGTACCTAATTTGGCCCCCGCCGAGGGACCCGTTCCAACTTGTAACAAGCTAAGCAAATTAAAACTTCGGCCCGTGACTACTGCTCTCTTTGTGTGTTCACGTTGAAATATTAACTCTTTATGGGCGCGCAGTGTACTTTAAAACTTGCGGTGCGCCCGTGTCGTGTCGTTACATAAAAATTTAATATCTTACTTGATACTGTTTTGTACGTGATCAAATTGGTGATTTAATGTCGCGCTGAGATTTTCCGCTTTTGCGTATTCTTAACTCTGTTCTGTTGTTTAAGTGGGTTTTGCTTGTTGAGTTTGCGTGGAATGGAACGTTGTTAGAGTCACTCTCTGATTCCTACGTTGCTAAAATGATTTTGGATCGGGCTAAAATAGTAGTTAAGTTAGTTACTAGGAATTTAATTCATACTTAAGCATCGATTGACTGACATCAATATTTAGGGAAATTGTAATATCTCGTACAGTGATAATCGAATTGGAAATTCATAATGTAACGTATCGAGACTGGTTTTTGAAAGCAAGCCTCAAAAAATATAACTTCCGTTGAGAAGTTATATTTTTTGTAAAATCGATGACTTTTGCTGAAAAGTTTGTACCGCAATAGATGGCTCTATTTCATCTCATGTCGAGGTCAGCGTAGACCAAGTAAACCATTGAGTGGTAAGAGAAGACATTCCCTCGTTCTTTGATAGAATTATTGCATAATGCTTTCTTAGATTTACTTGAATGTTACACATTGAAATAAAACTATTATTTACGAATTTTGTTTTAACTTTTTTATCTTCCCGACGTTTCGATTACTTTACAGCTTTCGTGGTAAGCGTCGTTTTGTGGTCAATGCGGCCCGTGACCACTAAAATAGTAAAGTTATTGAATCGTCGGGAACTTAAAAATGTAAAAACTAAATTCACGATTAAATCCGTAAATAATAGTTTTATTTCAAGAATTATTTCAGTTTGTTTGTGGTTGAACTCTCAATATGACAAATACACTTGACCATACAATTATCTACACATAATCATACATCACGCGGTGAAACAGTAAATGTGACAGAACCATCCCCACCCAGGCCAACAGAACGTCATACATCAATATCCGTACTAAAACTGCACCCGATCGGCAGATTAGTGGTGCATCCATTACAAGTCAATAGTGACGCAGTAAATTCAGTGACGTCGTGTTTAATTATCCGCACGGCGGCCGTGGCGATGAAATTAAACCATTTGTCTGCTGGCCGCAGTCTAAATTGTAATTAACTGACCTAGTATTGATCACCTATTGAATATTTGGATTAGATTTATTGCTTGTGTGGATTAGGAATGATGGTGTAATTTTTTTTCCGGTTGAATCATTGGGAATTAAATTAAGAGTATGTTTTACAAATGTGTTGTGGTTTTCCACTCTTTGTGGAATTCCACGTTCAAAAATAGTGAAGTTTAGAATTTGTTATGATGGTTTTCAATGAATAGCAGCTTTGATTTATGTCACTGGTTCTATGAGTTGAATCTAAATTAAATAAGATTTCGTATACGATTTTAAAATTAATTTTGTTCCTATTCGGGAATCAAGTTAAATAATAAAATGGAAAGAAATGGATGGTTGCCTGTTGATAATGGATCAGACGCCAGTTACCAACATGTTTATGGTTGTATGTAATCCAACTTAATCATACTTACGACTGCAGAGGAGGCCCATATCCTGCAATGGGGCCTATAGATATAACTTTTAGTGTTCTATCTGTTTATTGGCTGTCGTGATCGCTTTTCAATTTCAATAGTTTTTCATGTTTTAATATTCCGCTCAATCTAAATATTATATGCAAGACCCACATTAAATGTACTCAAAAAATGAAATTCATGTGTAATGTATATAACCATATTTAAATTTATTAAAACCATTATTGTCGAAGTAACTTTATAAATAAAATTACGCGATCCAACTGTCCATTCGGCGAGGGCGTATTAATTATTCTTAATAATCGTGCTTATTTACTGTAATCGGTCGGACTGTATAACACAGGATTTAAGCGGCGCACACCTCGCCCCGGGAATGTTGTGGATAATATTGCATCGGGTAACATTTCGACGAATTAATTTTAATTATGTTTACTCGTGTTTACTTTAATATTTATGTCGCCTGCGGGAAAGTCGGTGTTGAAGTAATTTTTAACTTATAGAGAAATATGTAAAGCCCTGTTGTGTTTCGGTTTGAAGGACATTCTAGCCAGAGTAACTACTGGACAAATTGAGACTTAACATGTTATGTCTCAGGATGGCTAACGCAGTGGAATGCCAAGCATTGCTTTGTAATTCATGGTGTTGTTTGGTTTTGGTACTGTTCATGAGCTGCCGTATTGCTTACCATCAGGCGAATGGCATCATAGTCTAGCCATTCATTGCAATATACAAATGTTATACTACACTTGATTTCATTTCTTTTTGAACCCTGACATTATAACATATTTTTTATTAATTGTCAGAGCCATTTCAATTATTTTTACTTTAATTTATGAAATGAAAACTAATCAACCATGATAATCACCTAATTATAAGTAGTCAAATTCATTACAGTATGTTTAATTTATTTTTTGGAGTAATTACGAATCGACCAAAATGAGCACGTAATTATAAGGATTCACAATTGGTCACAAATACCTACAACATTAAAAAAACCCTCGGTATCTTCCCGAGTAACATTCACCTTTAAGATGAATGAAGGCTCTCTCTAAAAGTCCTCAATTATACCAAAAACCCAATCTCTTAAGAATACATAACGCATACATGTAAACGGACCTCCTCAGCATTTTAATCTCATCGCAGACAAATAGCGGACTATTAAGGGGCTCCAAGCCACAGGCGATTTGTCAAGCGCGCCCGCCCTCGCACAGATTCCCTATATAATTTTTCGTTAACCGCACGCGACGGGTTAAAGTTTGCAAGGATTGTGCGGTTCAGTTTTTGTCGGGAATTAGGAATTTATATCCGCGAGTTTGACCTTTGTAACCTAGTTATTTTTTCGTTTGGACTTGGTTGAGTGTTTTTCATTTTTTAAAGATGAATCTAATATATAAAATTCTTCTGTCACGGGGTTCGTAATCGAATTCCTCCGAAACGGCTTGACCGATTCTCATGAAATTTTGTGAGCATATTGAGTAGGTCTGAGAATCGGCCAACATCTATTTTTCATCCCCCTATGTTAGGGGTAGTCCACCCCTAAATATTTATTTTTTATTTTTTAGACAAATGTTTAATTTCCATTTTTTTATGATACAACATACAAAAATACATACAATCCTCAATTTTCACCCTTCTACGATCAACCCTTATTTTTTAATAGCCATTTTAGTAATTTAATCATTTTTCCTCTCCGGTCGAAAACTGAACCATCGTCATTTAATTAGTTATCCCCGCCAGATGTCTACAGGTGTCACTTCTGACCCAGTAAACAGCACGGAGTAGGGATAAGAACGAAGCCGGTCTCCTGTTTCTCTCACACAATAAGATTATTGTTTATGCATCAAGTGTAGTAGTAACGTTGACAATTATTATTTTGCTATCTCAGTGTAACTCTCATATTAACTATTAATAATTCCTATTTTATATATTAGATTATATGGATGTTTATGGAGAGAAGGGACATAAAGTAAAATAGAATCGAAGGTACGGGAGGGGGCTGGGATAGATGACAGATTTGTTAGGACGAAATGTAAATGCACGTTATAAAACGGGATGGATAATAAAGAGAATGGACGGGACGGATTGGGAAGAGACTGAACAGGCGGATGAGATGGGATAAAGCCGGACAGTAGGATAGCTACGTCAAGTTTAGGCATACAAGAGTTTATACGAAAAACAACATGTATTTGGAGTGGAGTGGAATCAAAAAATATATGCACCCAGGCGAAGCTGGGTCGGGCCGCTAGTATAATATAAAAATGTATTGTATATTAATTTTGAATCCCCATAGAGTATGTTTAACGGAGTTATATAAATCGATATAACATATTTTTGAAGTGTTGTAATAAAATACAGCGAAATAACAATCATTGGAAAGTCTTAACTAAATCATTTTCTATAAAAAATAAAATGTTTTTACGAGCGATGAGACACAGCTGTGCCAAGTTAAAATCTTAAAATACCCAACCAAAGACATCCAAAAAACTATGCTTAAACACAATAATATTTCAAAGGCCAAAGAAGATAGTAAACGAAAAACACACAATAAAAAAATTACCGTGTCACAATAAACATTAACACCGGATTTATAGTATTTGCTTTGTCAAAAAACAGCAATTATACGGACGGGCGGGCTTGTTTTTTTTTCGCAAAAACTCATAACGGCAAAGACTAATGAGGCTATCAAAAAGTCGGCGTAACATGCAATACCAATCTGCATATTGGCACAATCGCACGATAACTACTCGATAAATCATCGGCTACCGAATAATGTCGGCGGGGACGTATCCAGGGCTGTATGTGGGGGGTACGACCCATGGAGAAAGTTGAGTGATAAAATAATATGAAATTGAAATTTGGAACTTTTGATTAGGATAAAAAAATGTTCCTTACATTATTGTAAAAGAAATAAGTATTTTCTCGTCACTTGTGCATATTTTTTTCCACGGTCTAATTAGAAGCCTACCAGTCTATATACGACAAATAAGACGTTCCTTGGCCTCAACATTTAAATATTGTGTCTCATAACAGTAATCCTTTCGTTCGTGTTATAAAATATTCCTTAAAC
The DNA here is from genome assembly GCA_023078785.2 of Hyles euphorbiae. Taxonomy (NCBI): domain Eukaryota; kingdom Metazoa; phylum Arthropoda; class Insecta; order Lepidoptera; family Sphingidae; genus Hyles; species Hyles euphorbiae. The sequence goes on along the minus strand of CM041036.1, from coordinate 15,353,568 downwards.
ACTGTTAAATCACAATATATAATGTCTTTGTTTAGGTCTTTAATCTAAATTACAAGCCTAATAACATCTTTAACATCCTAATGGGGGGTAATAAATCAACATAAAACCCAAATCCGCCCCTTGCTATATCTACATTTTTAACCAGTATTTATGAGTTAAAAACGTTGGAATTACTACCGCAATAAACGCTAAACAGTGGCGTTTAAATATGTGAATTTGTGAATAAATAACAGTTTTCAAAGTAAAACTTATTTTCGTGAGCCACGGAAGTTTTTTTTCAAAGCGCCCTTTGAAACTTGTGGATGTTATTATTAATTGTATGGTATGTGGGTTAGTGCCTGGTGCCTTAGGCACGAAACTCGGTGTCTCTGGCCTAATGTTATGGGAGTGGGACAGGCAATGAGGCTACTAATTTAGCTAGGAAGTATTTAGTTTGAGTGGTATTATTATCGTCTGTAATGAAGTTTAGTTAAAACTGTTTGGCTTATGTAGATCAATGAGTAAATTGTAGTACAATTAAATGCTACGGGATCGAAAATTCTGAGAATATTATAAACAAATGTTACATTTTATTTTTGGGTCATGTGGTACTGAATATATCTATGTGGCATCTCAATAATTTTATTTATTAATTGGCCCAAGTTTCGGTGGGACCTTAATTTAAAGTTTACCCCAATTCATAAATTAAACGTATGGATCCAATATTATAATAGGATTAAAATGTCGTTTTATTTATGTATTTTTAGTATGATAGTTAGTTGTCATTACATATATTATAACGGAATGCTATAATTTTGACGTAACTGTCGAAGGTATTAAAAATTGCTAATAGATACTTTGTGTTGTTAACATCATACTCAGAAATATTTTTCTTAATTAGAGGCAAAATTATCTTGTTGCAAGGAGTAAACAAAAATTATCCGAATTTTGTTATAGTTTTCGCCGAAACATCAAACTAAGGAACAGTTTCACTCATGGATTTGTTTTATTTGTCGATATTCTAACATTACTGTATGGTAATTGTTAACTGCGTTAATGTTTATATTTTTTATGAATATTAAAAACCGATTACAATTACGTCTATTTTTCTAAACAAATGCTACCTTGTTAGAATCTATTTAACCAAAGATGCTTTAAAAACACTATTTTTCGTCCAAAAAAATCCCCACTGAACCCTAACCAAAACGAAGGTAAATCAACAACCGACACCGAAGCACGAAATGATAGCAATTACAACGGAAAACATGCGATGTGGCCGACCCGGAACGTATTGCTACAGCGAAACCTCGGGAAAACGTGGAAATGTGGAAAAACTCCTGAATAATAATCGATGCGAAAAGTTCATTAGAGCAAAAAGGTCTTCGGTTAAAAAAACGCTCGATTGTGAAAGTTTTGCGCCGGTTGTGTTTTTGTTCACTTTGTTTTATTTTTTCTTTACCTCGTTTCGCTTTGAAATATGGATTTAGCTTTGAGACGGTGTTGTGTTACAGTCTCTGAATCGATGCTTTATAAACTATAAACTCAGACTTCGCAATCTACTTCTATTGTTATTGTCTGTTGAGGAATTTTATAAAAAAAATAATTTGGAATTCTTTTACCGGTATATTGTTAAGTAAAATATTATTTTATACTTTATTTCACAACATAGAAGCGTGTGAAGACAATAAAACACTAAAATAACAAACAGCCTTGCGACACCTAATCTTAACACAAAAACTATAAGAGAAACATTAAGCCAACCCTTTCACATTACAGTGCATTTTCAAAGCAAACAATCCTGGAACATTCGCCGTTCATAAATTTCAAAGATACATATTTAACTAAACGTATATCAAAAATAGCAGACCTTATATTATAAGCCGCAGTAAAGTGACAACTTACTCGGGCCGACGCGATAAACATGCTAACAAGCCATTACTTAGCGAAACCCGCTGCTTAACGTATTAATTAACTTGTCACATCTGTCTCAATACGTTCTGCCGCCTTTGTAATTTTGCTACGGCATGCCTATCATAAGATCAAAAATTCTACCTGTCTACGAAATTCGTAGCCGCTACGGCATGCAGCTACGGCGTAGTTGAATATATCAGGTAAAATGTCGCTTAGGTATACTTAGCTTTGGTGAAATTAATTGACATCTTTACATTTTTTGCATATGTAATACACTCGAGCGGAAGGAAATTAATTGTTACGTCTTAAATAATTCGGCAATGTATCAACTCAGTATTATTTGTAATTTAAATGGTAATTATACCGTCAATTTCTCTCAACTACATTTATTTGCTTGCCAAACAAAATCAGCTTTCATTTACGTAGCAACATCTACGTAGCTACGTCGTAGCACCTTACCGTAGCGTAATATCGTGTTAGTTGTCAATGTTTACATATACGAACAGCAAATAAGCGGAATGCTTTACGGATGGTAAGTGTTCACTGTCACTATACATTCTCGGCACCTGCGCTCTACTTTGTTACTGGTTATTCGGCTCTACTATATCTCTAGCGCTCTACCATCAGCGGTTTATCGTGTTCTTTGCACTTACGTCCGACAATTTATGAAATATTGGAAATTGTTACTTGAATACAAATTGTGGATATGTTGTTTTGGAATTATAGTTTATTTTATAAATAGAGTCTAAGGGTACGATTAGTTTCAGACATAGCTTTTAAAAAATACTTTTATAGGGTTGTTTTTAGATTTGGTTGTATATATTTATTGTATTTTTGCTTTGAAATTTTAAAAGGTACACTAATCCCACAAATTAAAAAGTTTAGCACTGTTTACATCCTAATGCGATAAATAAAAAAATATCCACTGAAAATGGCAAATTAAAACAAACCTATAATATACAATATAAACAATACTAATAAAAAAAAAAGATTAAACAGATTATCGGTAAGATATTAGTGCCAACCCTAATTCATATAATAAACGACGAAAAACCAGTCCAGATATCTCACCATCTTTCCCGGGATTATAATGCTTTGAATCAACTAATCTATCACGCCCGTTTCTGCTAGGGTTATCAGATTCAACTCGATATTTCGGGGCATTTTTTACATCATTAATAACGTTTATTTTGATTTATTACAGCCCTATCCAAATGTATTACTATTAATGTTATTATAATGTTACAAGTTAATTTAATTTAATTTAGTGTAGTTAGATATTATTTAAGATTAGATTTAATGGATGTATGTAGATAATATATATTTGTTCACAAAAATAATTGAAATAGAGATTATTTAAATTACATTTAAATTTAAGCACAGTAAGTACCCTGTGAAGTTCTAAATTCGATTTTATAGTCATTATCACACTAAAGTAATTATTGAAATGAGGTTCTCCACCATCTAAGTTTCAAATACCTGTTTATTATGTAATTTAATATCAACCGCTATAGTAAAAAAATAAAAAGAAGAAAACAAAATTCAAGAATGCATATACTATATAATAAACATATATACTAAACGGTTATGAAACAACTGCAGACTAAATAAGAAATGCGAGGACAATTTAAAGAAAAAAATAAACAAGCCATTCAGAGAAGGCCTATGTTGGAAGACAATTTGTACCAGAACAGAGGTCCTAAGTTAAATAGAAATTATTAACAAAATAGAATATATAAATTAGAAGATCAATCAAAGACTTTTTTAAATATTATTATATCAAAAGTTTTTGGGCGTTTTATTAACTACAAATTCAGAATTCTGTTAATATATACGTCTCTAATTATTATACCTAAGACCATTCATAACCTTTAAGAATATACACCAACACCTACAGCTAAGTTTAAACAACACACAAGTTTTTAATTTTAGCCGAGCGCACTTGAATTCTCGGAGACGGGACAAGGGGGACCATTCCGAGTATTTCGCGGATTTCTCGAACAGCGAGCCCTAATTACACCTGAGTTGTTCATAAAAAAAGCATTTCATTTATCAAAGAAAAGTCGTTAGTTACAGAACATTTTTCATTCGGCGTAATTACTGGACGTTCCAGTCTCGATTCCGATTTAATTATGAGTAATGCAGGTTTAGGCGGGCAGCATTAGGACAGACGTTGATTGGTTGGAGACTCACGGGTAGTCTAAGTTGGGCCTATGCAGAAAGGAAATAGGACGTTACTAACGAGATTGTTATGAAATAAGCAAAATATTCTAAATATTCAATCATGATATATCCAAATACAAAAAATAGTATTATAAACACCAAAACAATAACAAATTATTTATTAAAATATTGCTAAGTAATATCCATTTAGCAGTGAATGGCGAGACGAGCATGCCTTCGCATGATAATAAGCTTGTTGACAGTACCAAAACCAAAAAACACTGTGAATTAAGATGTTAAGAAAGTTAAGGTGTTGACATAAGATGTTAAGTCTCAATGTATCCAGTTGTTACTCCGGCTACAATGTCCTTCAAACCGAAACACAACAGTGCATTTACACTGCTGTTTAACGGGATAAATAGACATTACTGTAGTACCTATCCAGGCGGCCTTACATATGAGAGACCTACCACATGTAAGCACCATCACGAATTTCATTGAATCTCCGAACAAATTATCAAATAATAAAGAGAATCTGAGAGTGAAATCTATTGTATTTTGACAGTGGATTGTCTCGAATTAACTTTGGGTTTTAGCCGCAATACATTTTGTAGATATTATCGGAAACTTGTTGATCGAGTCAATAATTCGGTTCGAAGTTTCAAGATTAACACCCACGTAGATTATTGTTGTAAAGGCCAACTGTCGTAGAGTTTATTTGAAAAGCCATTTATAAATAGAAATTAATGATACTTTCCAAGAGATATAAAATAAGACTGAAATAAAGCTATTATTTACAGATTTATCGCAGATTTAGTCCACCAAATCTGCGATGAAATCCGTAAATAATAGTTTTATTTCAATGTGTAAAACATTTGCGTAAATCGAAGAAACCATTATATAAAATAAGATATATTTTTTTCTCATATATTAAATATTATATTTTTATTTTCATCGATGGGCTAAAATCATCGGCCAATGGGTGCCGCAAGACGGTTATAGGCGAATAGGCATACCTCGATAGCGATGGCGTGATGATAACAGGAACTAGATGCAAATTATCCTCAACATTACATTCTATTTCTGTCTCTTTCACGCCTACGAAGAAACATATCTTCCCTCTCGCTTCAATGTGTACCCATGTGCATGCACCATACGCACAGATTTTGTTCCCGATGTCCGCTCTAGTATAATACTTCAATGATGTTAAGTTTCAAAATTTATAGTATGTAGTTACTCTGGTTACAATATCCTTCGAATCCGAAATCCAATGGTTATTATATAATAGGTTATTTACACTACTGTTTGGTGGGAGAAATAGAAGTTAAGAAATAGATCGTACTGCTCAATCACCTTCGTGTAGTCCAGTCAATTGTATATCAACTGAGACGCACATAGACTAAAATACCGCGTATATATACATAAATAATTGCAAATATCTTTTCCAATTAAAATTCCCGCCGGTTGTTACCAATTTGGTCGATATCAATTAGAGAGGTTAAGCGTGGCGCGGCCGCCGCTCGCCACTCGCCACTTGTGTTATGCATACAAATGTATCCCGATCGATTCTTCAAAGTTTACGGTTTAGCTCTATTATGCTAGTTTGTTTTTACTTACACTCTTGAACGTAATGGTTTATTTAAGGTTGTTTTGTGAAATATAGAATGTTTTTTTTATGGTTTAGGAAATCAGGGTAAGTAAGTGCTAGTGTCTTGATCTGATCCCGGGTAATAGTTTGAATTTAAATTTCAGAGGTGTTTTACTACTAAATCAATACAGATATTTTAATTGTCCATTTAACAACAAAAGGAAGCAAATTTTTTGTTCCGGGTAGAAAATAATGTTGCGTAGAGAAAGTATTTTCTTAATATTAAGGCGTCAATAATTGATTAAAAAAAGTAAGATTTCAAAGTGAGGAAAATAAGATCCTTTTAGTATAGTAAAATTGTAAAAGTCAAAATATTAAATATCCATAAAAATAAACTCAATAACCATAGTCGATAGTCAATAAAAAATAAAATACAATAAAATCTATTATATTTAAAATTACAAAAACATTCGCAGTCCGCCGCAGTCGGCCAAAAATCTGGTATGCCACACCGCGCGAAATCAATTATGGCGGAGTTGTGCCGTTGGCGCGTTTTAATTGCATCTCGCTAAGTGTTCAGCTCTGTGAGGTCTTCAGAAAGTTTCTACAACTTCAAGCACAAATAACAGGTGGAGTGGTCCACAATGCACTGCTATTGTTTCGTACAATTTTTGAATTGTGTTAAGTTGTAAGAGTGGAAAAAAAGACGCGTATTTTAATTTTTAGAGATTTTGCTAGTGATTAACCGTTTTGGATTTATTAGACGCGAGTTAATTATGTTTATTGAATCAATACTAAAAGTGTTTTTTCCACAAAAATCTTTTCCATCATTCCATTCCTTCCATTATTTTAAATCATAAAATAATCATATTATCATATTGTAACAAAATACGTTTTGTAGATATAAATTAAGTACTATTTGTATTGATATGTCATAAGAGTTATTTTATTGCCTACATGGTCAATAAACGATTTTCATTTCATTTAGTTTATTTTTTTAAACATTAGAAATGTACTCTTGTTGTCCGTTTACAGTATTTGTATTAATGATAATAGTAATTTATATATTACTGAAATAAATAAAACATAAAGTCCAAGCAGACTTGTTGAGCGAAACCGAGGGTCTAAGGTGTTCACTCAGCAACTTGGAAGGAACCACCTGACAAAGTTAACGACACGTGAGGGAAAAACCGTTTTGTCAAGGCCAGAGATTCTCGCCGAGATCGAGGACTTTTATGGTCGTTTATACGCCACACATGTTACTCGACCTGAGCGTGACGACCAAGATTCTAGAGCCACCCTGACACGCCATTATTCTGACGAATTGCCAGACATCGACCAAGGCGAAATCGTGTTGGCTTTGAAACAACTTAAGAATGGAAAAGCCCCCGGAGAAGACGGAGTTACCTCAGAACTCCTAAAGGCAGGAGGAACCCCTGTTATACAGGAGCTACAAAGCCTGTTTAACACCGTTCTTCGCTGTGGGAGAACTCCAAAGGCGTGGAACAGGAGTTTGGTTGTTCTCTTTTTTAAGAAGGGTGATAAAACCCTTCTTAAGAATTATAGACCCATCTCACTCCTGAGCCACGTCTATAAGTTGTTCTCAAGGGTCATCACGAATCGCCTTGCAAGAAGACTCGATGAGTTTCAGCCTCCGGAACAGGCCGGGTTTCGAGGAGGATATGGTACCATAGACCACATCCACACAGTAAGGCAAATTATACAGAAGTCGGAGGAGTATAATCGGCCCCTGTGTCTTGCATTTGTGGACTATGAGAAGGCCTTTGACTCCGTCGAAACCTGGGCTGTTTGGGAGTCCTTACAGCGTTGCCAAGTAGACTGTCGCTATATCGAGGTGCTGAGATGTCTATATGAATCGGCCACTATGTATGTCCAATTACAGAACCAACAATCTAAGGCCATCCAGTTGCGCAGAGGGGTGAGACAGGGGGATGTTATTTCCCCGAAACTGTTCACAAGCGCACTGGAGGATATGTTCAAGACGCTGGACTGGAACGGTATGGGCATCAACATAAACGGCGAGCACATCTCGCACCTACGTTTCGCAGACGATATAGTCTTAATGGCGGAATCGCTGGAGGAGCTGCAACAGATGCTGGACAGCCTGGCTTCAGCCTCACAGCGAATAGGTCTTCAAATGAACTTGGATAAAACCAAGGTTATGATCAACCACCACCTTGATCCAAGACCTGTCGCTGTAAGTGGCCACCAGCTCGAAGTTGTTTCCGAATATACCTACCTTGGACAGATCCTTCAACTAGGTAGGAACAACTTTGAGAAGGAGGCTACGAGGAGGATCCAGCTGGGCTGGGCAGCATTTGGCAAACTACGTCGAGTCTTCTCGTCACCCCTACCACAATGCCTGAAAACTAAAGTTTTCAACCAGTGCGTCCTACCTGTTATGACCTACGGTGCTGAGACTTGGACACTCACAGCACGACTGGTCCGCCAGCTCAGTGTCGCTCAGCGAGCTATGGAGCGTGCTATGCTTGGAGTCTCTCTGAAGGATAGGATCCGTAACGATCTTATCCGGCAGAGAACCAAAGTCGTAGACATAGCACATAGGATTAGCAAGCTGAAGTGGCAGTGGGCTGGCCACATTTGTCGAAGAACCGACAACCGCTGGAGCAGACGTGTTCTTGAGTGGAGACCGCGTCTTGGCAAGCGTAGTGTAGGACGCCCACCGGCTAGGTGGAGTGACGATTTGCGAAAGGTCGCTGGCAGATGCTGGATGCGACAAGCCGAAGACAGGGTAAAATGGCGCAACTTGGAGGAGGCCTATGTCCAGCAGTGGACAACAGTTTAGGCTGATGATGATGATGATGATGATGAGACTTGTTGGGTTCATACATAAATTACCTAATCATACCATCCAATACCAATTCTCAATGCACCACCAAACACCAAAATCATTCAAATAAATAATTACAATGTTTATTAAAAATTATATTTATATATCTATGTATATAAAAGTTTGTATATATTTATATATTATAGTTATATGTATTAATTAAATTTAAAATACTTTTCAGTTTTACACATATTTTATACGCCAACCATGTTCTCTTCTCTCTCTGCACTACCCAAAAGTTAAACGTCAGAGAATGCCTGAGGCATTCCACCTTTTTACAATTTATGCACAGTTTTATTGATTTGATTTAATTTATTAACGTTCATCAACAGAAATTACATGAAAATTATTGCTAGTTTAGAATATAAAGTGACACTTTCTTAATGTCTTCCAGGATGATAAACACAACATGTAATTTAATTATAAGATTACTAGAGAATTAAACTTAAATTGTAATGACATAAAATATTTATGAAGCATGAAATAAATAAAATCATTGCCTGTCACTCTGATTTTTCAATAGCCCATAAAGCAAAGAAGTTGCAGCGTCGTTATATTAACAAAGTTGTTCAAGTTGGGGTTTAATATTAGGTGGTATGATGTACTAGTTCCCGAGTATCTCGTGTCAAATTAATTTAGCTCCGAGCAACAAGGTTTAGATGTGCCTCCGCTGACTTGGAGCGAATGATTAAGAAAGTTACAAGTTTCTTTCATATTTATGCTGTATTATTTTATTTGTTTTAATGTATGTTTTGATAAAGCGATAGTTTTTTTAGGGTTTTATTTATGTATTATTATTTATTTATACTATTTTAATACGATATAACCATAAACCTATCAATTTATTTATATGTATATATTTGACTGTCTCGGTGGCGTAGTTGTACTAAGGTACGGTTACAAAGCTGAAGTCTCGGGTTCGAATTCCGAGTTGGGCAAAGATTTTTCTATTCATTATCAGCCCAGAGTCAGAAATTTGTGCCCAATATGGCGATAGGTTCGCCAACTATCACATTGTGGGACGGAACATACAAGGCGAAATGTGGGTATCCTGGCACCTCTGTCTACTCCTTCTTGGGATATAGGTGTGAGTTTATGTATGTGTAAATATTTGTCACGCCTGCATTTTATAAATAGAGGATAGGACGTTATGGATCTCTACTTTGCTCGATTTTGACATGCTTATTCTCTTTCTATTTTCATAATTCACTTATTTGAAATTTTATTTCGATCCTTTGGATTTTGGAATCACTTACTAGTTAGCTGTTTGATTGGGATATAGTATTGTACATTTTTATTACACAGACAGAAATGTAATATCAATAACTAATGAATAAAATGGAAGACTAGTTTTTTTCCTAGAAAATGTCTGAGAATGCCCACTTTCAGGCTAATTGCCTAATAACATACATAGAAACAGAAAAACCACGTTTTTTTGATATTGCTAGTCGGTCTGTGTATTCTAGTGTTCAACTGAAGGTCAATTGTTAATAAACGTCTCGGTGATTATCCAAAATGATTTTGGCTTATTTATGTTTATTCCTTTCTGTTCAACATTTTGCTAGTGTTAGTTAAAGATAAACACATCATAATTTCTCCTTTTTTTAGTCTATTCTATAGTTTTCTGTAAAAAATACTTAGAGGACTACTTTGTAAGTTTTTGTATTTTTTGTGTACAATAAAGATTTAAATAATTATTGTCTCAATAGTCGTTTCTGCTCATGGCTTGATATCAAAGAGCCTCGACCAACATCTACAGAGGCTCTCAATTGGCTGTTATTTTGAAAGTCAGATACAGAAGGCAGTATTACTGGACACGGCAGGCACTGTGAGGCGGATCCTCACTATGTCTCTCTAACCGCCGGTGGTTTCGGTCTTGAGGAGAAGATACATTTATTTTCGACATTTTTATATGTATATTTTTTAATTTATATGATATGTCAGAAAAAAAAACTTAAATATTAGCATAAGATCTTTTTGCGCTCTTAACCTTATAAGCAAGATTGTCCCAAGACCGCACAATCTAACTTTTCACTCACAATCAATAAAGACAACGAAATCTTTTCATCACTCCGATCATCGCAAACCCACTGATGACGGAACAAACAACCCACCAATTCTATACGCGAACGGATTTGCATAGTAAATAGGATTTTCCGCTGACATAGCGTAGATATCGGGAATAGATTGGAAGTGTGTCAAAATTATAAAAGCAAATGGCATTGGGTGTACGGGCCGGATCGATTTGCTCTCAATCGAAATGCTGACTGGCCGATATTACTGAGCTCTTCGGCGAGCTCGATAGAAAAAAAAAACGACATGAACCGTCGTGTTTTACTCTTTGTTGTGTAAAAACTGTTGCCACTTCTAATGCCTTTTTCATACAGATGGAATTGTTATTGAAATTGTTTTGTCTAGCTTGTGTTGTTGAAGTTTAAATATGTGATAGATATTAGGGGAAATAATAGTTTGTGATTTTTTCCAATAATAAGAAATTGAAGAATAACGCTGTTTTCATATTGTTTAAGTTGATTTTATCACATCATAGGTTAAGAAGATCAAAAAAGAAGGAATTGTTAACAAACGAATAATTGCTATATTCTTACGTGTTCGTTTTATCCCAGACTACATTAAGATATTTTTGACATATTATACTTTTGTATACCTTTGTGAATACGTCAACTGTATTTCCAGTACGATTTTACAAGCCACTGATCGGTTACCACCAAATTATATGATAATAAGTTTTAGTCCTGGGAATCAAACCCATATAAGTATTCTAATATAAATAAAAATAACCACTAATAATATCTGCAAGATAAACATATTAATAAACGTCACCATTAACTCCTTATTCCAGAAACCCGCCTTGAATATCGCATAAAGGCCTGTTATAATGGAGTAAATTCTCGTTTTCACCCGGCGTTTTATTTGGCCCGCTCCATCATATCCAGACGGCAGTTAAATCGTGTCCACGCGCGCACTAGCTGTCGTGTGCGAAACCGGCCAGTTTACACGTAGCCCAACAAAATATTGTCATTCCCAATCATATCGCTTTGTGTGCCCACGTACAAGTGAATTTCCGTACATCAAAATGCATAGGGATGGTCGCGGGCGGGATTAAATGGCTATTTAAATTTAGAATGCGGTTTGATTGTTTGAAATTGGAATGGTGATTTTTTAAATTTCCAATGTTTTGATGAAGCATCAATAAAGTGATGCTTTTTTAAATTTAGAACGATGTCACAATAAAATGTAGAGTTGATTTCGTAATTAAAATTGGTGTTTATTTTTTTGTTTTATTAAAAGTATTTCTTCTTCTAGATACTAATTAGGCACTATAGAATTTGTCGTTCATATTGATCAGTTGATTTTATAGTACCAGTCTTTTATACTACAACAAAGCACCTCATCTGCGTTATATACGTCGAACTATCCGTAGAATTATCGCATCCGCTCTCCTAAAATAGACACAACAAGCAACAACAGAACGTCTACTTTATCACCTTATTCACGAATCGCCGACTCATCAACGCAACAAGGGCGGACTAATCGATCCATTAGCCGGGATCCCGGGGTCCGGGATTCAGCGTGACGTCACTAGCCGGTATAATTTGTTGGCGGTAGTCTGGCTATTCGCAAACATTGGCCGCCGTGGATTCAGTCGGTTATTTGAGCCCTTGATTTATTTATCGTTTAGCTGTACGTAGTTTTCTATTAACTGTGATTGTTGGATTTTAATTTCACTTTTGATGTGTATGCGCTGATTTGTTTGGCTTACGATGCAATTTATAGTGGGTAAAATTTTTCATGATTGAGACCAGGTATTAGTTTTTTTTAAATGTTTTTTTTTTTTTTTTTTTTTTAGATTTTAGCGCTATATACCGGGTATATCAAGACTGCTACCGAAAACGAAGCCGGGTGGTAGTTTTAGTGACTACAAACACAATGTAACTAAAAATTTCGCAAAGAAACATGACATTTTTTTATTATTTTTTAAATATCGTCGAGTTTGGGTGGTAAATTCTTATGTTAGTTTTTGCTAAAATAATAATTTAAAGCCTTGCATATCATAGCGTCTTTAAAAATAAAAGGGTGTAAACTATTATTTATAAAAAACAATGTATTTACCACCCAAACTAGACGATATTTAAAAAATAACAAAAAAAATCGTCACAAATTTTTGCACAAAATTTAGTTGTATAGTGTCAGAAGTCACTAAAACTACCACTGGCTTCGTTTTCGGTAGCACTCTTGATATACCCTGTATATGTATCTGTTTTCGAGTTAACCTAATATTCCTAAGTAATATGTAATTTCATAGTTAATTAGTGTTTGTTGTAACAGTGAAGAATAATATATGGCGAAGCTCACTGTATTATAAGAGGCGTCATAGCGTCGCTTTCGCGTGTCGTTTAGTGAGTGATATTTCCAAATGCCCAATACGCCTTTCCTCTTCCCATTATTTTTCCTTCCTGCTCTCCTCTCAATTTAATGGGCCGATGGCACATCCATGATTGAAGCGTTGTGAGTGTTTTATGGCGGCAGTGATAATTTACCATCAGGTGACCCGTTCCTTCGACCAATGCAATGAAAAAAGAACTATAATTGCGGTTTGGCGGAAATAACAAATCATAATAAATCTTGCAAAGATCTTTGGTATGCATGTCACTATGCTATTTTCCTTCACCGTTAAAGTGTATGGTGATTCTTATACATAAATCTAAAAGGTCGGATGTACATACATACATACATAAACTCACGCCTTGTTCCCAGAAGGGGTAGGCAGAGGTGCGAGGGCACCCACATTTCGCCTTGTATGTTCCGTCCCACAATGTGATAGGTGGCGAGCCTATCGCCATATCGGGCACAAATTCCTGACTCTGGGCTGATACTGAATAGAAAAATCCAATATCACTTTGCCCAACCCGGGATTCGAACCCGAGACCTCAGCTTTATAACCGTACCGTAGTACAACTACGCCACCGAGGCAGTCGGTCGGCAAGGTCGGATGTTTACGCTAGAATTCAAACTTGGAAAACCGCGTCCAATTGAAAAGCCGTCACATACTTCCATTTTACAGTACGTCAATTATCAATTTATATTATATGCATTGATCTTGCCTTAAACCAATCGTATACCACGTCCAGTCGGCGGTATAAATGGCGCATATTAACCGCTGGATCGGGCGAGTTTCACACGTTGGCGAGAATGGACGCGTCACGTGATCCATCACGGTAATGCCGCTAGCACGTGCTAAGTGGATCTGTTAGGCTGAGCCTAGGTAAGGGTTGAATGACTGGAATATTTTAATTCACAGATTAAAAAAGTATTGCATTTGGTTAACGTGTTTCGAACGATAAGCCTCTTTTCCTATCCTTTTCCCTTCCCATTGAGCCTTTTAAGTTTCTATTGAGCCTTGACATTTCCTCGTAATTAACAATTAAGGGAGCCTGGGGGCACATCTTAGCCTAATTTACAATCAATGTGTTGTAGATGTTACGTTTGTTCGTTTGAAGATTTTAATTTTATAAAAATATATATAATTTCCTTACGACGCGGTCGAAAGTAAAGTTATAATAAAAGTCGCTTAGCTATAATAAAAATCATGTAGTCTTTGCAAGATTAGGCAGAAGAGGAAGTAAGACATAAAGAAAAGATGACATCTCCCCCAAGGGTTCAGTAGGGTTGCCACTAGTGCCAGCCACACCGCCGAGCTTATTTCTATCCCAAAAGATGATAACTTACCTTATCGCCATTAGAGGCATACATTTTACTTTTACCGAAAGAATCCGATGGTTTTTTTATTTTATATAAAAGGTTTGCCCACAATTACTTATCCTAATTCTAACATAAACATTTGAGTACGATTAAATAATAATTCTAAAGAGCGACAATTAATAACAGGTAAACACCACATGCAAATCAAATAAGAATATACATAATGGCCATTAAAAGAATTTAAGACTATATGATTCAGGCACCATACACGCTCACACTAAATCTAAAAGGCGATTCTTCATAAAGAATCTTGTATTATTTCCTTTCTTGTCAAATCGGGTAAGTTTAATCGGATAGGTGTAATTTCAAAGCTTGCTTTTGATAGTGGAGTTGCAGTTTTTGTGGGTGGGATAGTCGCTATAAACATGTCTAATTTAAACAATTTTAGGTTTCCATCAGATAAATTTTACAGGAGTCATTTATGTTAATTAGACCCGGAATTTACGATGACTTTTATATTTTTAAAATTGGAGCCTCAAAAAAGTTATTACTGGGTATAAGTTTAACTTTTACTAGTGCTTAAATAACACATAAAGTTTAGTACAGTCCACGCGTAATTGGGTTCTTTTAAATCTCACATTTGTTATTATGGTTTATTGCAGTTTTTGTAATTTTGTTTGATGTCGAGTTTAAATGTCTGCTGTGTATTTAAAATTAGGAAATTAAGAGAGATTATTTAATTACCATTTTTATATATTTTTTTATGACTGAGTTAATGTGTAAGTTTTGATTCAGTTTTCCATATAATCAGCCCCGAGTATAAGCATTCTAGTAAGCTAGATGCAAATCTACAGAATTCATTAAAATAATGTCCGAATTAGATCACAAGAAGCGATATTAATCCTATGTTCTACTGTACTAGTTGGACATATCACTCCATTGCACAGATGCAACACTTCGTACAATTTAGTCTGTTTAACAAAGCATTGGCCATCACCGAAAGTATGCATAGTTGGCAACCCTAACAACTCGAGTTAACAACCTAATACTGGAACAAAAGTACTTCGATCTTCGAAAATAAACGACATCTCAGCCGGACCGTATGTGCCGTCTCTATCGCACTAATTGAGGCGATAAATATGTGTGACGAAGACGGACGTATGCCAATTAGTGCGAGCTACCGATCCCATTCGATCCCCAGTTCATTTGATTTATTGTTGAACAATCTGTCTGTATCATTTGCACTCTGCTTTTCATGCTCTTTAATTGAACTGTTGGCTTTAAGGCTTGTATTTGCTTTGCTTTGATGGGTGGATTTTTGTGTCTGTCCTCATCTTAAACCTTTGAATCATAATGTAATTTTAAGACCGGGTGCAGCAAAATTAATAATAAAAAAAGAAGTATACAATCACATGTCATATGCATATGATTATGTTGTATCTTTTTGTAAGGACGATTCTGTCCTTAAAAATAAATCCGCGACAAATAATCTTACAATAATACATATTATTATTTCTTTTAATTTTTTTAGGATAGAATTGTCCTTACAGTAAGATACAAATCTTGTACCATATCAGTAACTATTGATGTGTTATAAAACTGTTTAATCTCTCAGATAGTTGTGGCGCACACAAACATTTCTCTCGGCGTCCTAGCGTGAAATCATGCCACTCCAATTGGAAACACATAATAGATTGTACGAACTGAGGATCAAACCAAAGGGCTTACGGTTCACAGCTTATTTATACCGCTGCTAAACTCAATAATCTAGGCTTCATTAAGCGTCATTTGTTCAGTCACTTAACGGTGGATTAAAGTTAGTGTAACTTTTTTTATGCGAGACGAGGATTCCTTTCGCCTAACGGTAAGCTACACGAACGTTCATGAACTGGACGAAAATCAAACAAAACTTTGAATTACAAAGCAATGCACGGTTTCGTAATTTTCTTTAAACCGAAATACATCAGTGAATTAACACTGCTGTTTGACGGAAGAAATAGATATTGGGGAGGTACCTATCCAGACGGCCTCCTACATATGACAAACTACCACCTTAAAATAAAAAACAGTTTCTTTAATATAAAACCAACTTCCATTACATTAGATTTAGAAACTAAAATTGATATACGGACGCGAAGCTGACATCATTAATAAAAAAACTTAAAAAAAAACATAACTCACGGAATAGCCAAAGTTTATTTTTTCGAACAAAAAAATCTTTTGCTAAATTCAAATATCTGGACAATTACAAAGATTTATTTAGCCCAGTCGCTCGGGGATTTTCGCGTTGAATGTAAAAGAGTTTCGACAACTTGGCGACTGTTACCGCGGCCGTCGCGTTGTAAATCGTTTTATACAATTACTTTTTATGTCCACCATTAAGGACTCTGAAGTTTGGGAATAAAAGGGGGTACGGATTTGCGGATGTTTGTTCTGTATGATAAGGTATATTAGCTGGAATGGGTTTTTGACCTTTTTTGCGGCCTTTTTAATTTTTGTCTGCCTTATTCGTTTTTGCATGGGATTTTTTGAGAGGTTGATAAAATTTGTTTAGATATTATTTAATAAGGTTCTCCAAGAGTATACACATTTATCAAATAAAACTGTACATTCCAATAAATGTAATTTGAACAATTTTTAAATTATTAGGGCATGTTAAGGAGTACACCAGGATTTTTTTTTTTATTGCAATGAATGGCGAGACGAGCAAGCCGTTTGCCTGATGATAAGCTATACGACCGCTCATAAACAGTAGAAATATTCCACTGCGCTCGCCATCCTGAGACATAAGATGTTACGTCTCAATATGTCCAGTAGTTGCTCTGGCTACAATGTCCTTCAATCCGAAACACAACAGTGCATTTAAGCAGTGTTGTTTCACGGGAGAAATAGACATTGCGGTGGTACCAACCCAGATGGCCTCGCACATATGAGAGACCTACCACCAGTATACATACATAGGATATTAGTATAGGATACACTCAGTTTGAAGTCAAATAACAATACTTTAGCCGAATATTTTTTTTTTTTTATTGCTGTGAATGGCGAGTCGAGCATGCCGTTCGCCTGCTGGTAAGCGATGCGACCGCTCATGAACAGTAGCAAAACCAAACAACACCTTGAATTACAAAGCAATGCTTGGCATTCCACTGCGCTCGCCATCCTGAGACATAAGATGTTAAGTCTCAATATGTCCAGTAGTTACTCTGGCTACAATATCCTTCAATCCGAAATACAACAGTGCATTCAAACTGCTGTTTGACGGGAGACACAGACATTGCGGTGGTACCCACCCAGGCAGCCTCTCACATATGAGAGACCTACCACCAGTATAATATACCACCACCACCAGTATAATTATTATAGTTTGACACCAACACATTTGACAGCCTCCGTGGCGCAGTTGGTTAGACGCCGGCTGTGAAACAAGATATTGCGGGTTCGATCTCTGCACCGAGACAAATGTGTGTGAGACTCGCAAGTATTTGTCTCATCATCATCATATCAGCCACAGGAAGTCCACTGCTGAACATATGTTATGTGGCCTATGTTCTCCCAAGGATCTCCACAATGACCTGTTGGAAGCGGCCTGCATCCAGCGACGTCCTGCAACCTTAGTCAGATCGTCCGTCCACCTTGTAGGCGGGCGTCCGACTTTTCGCTTGCCTGTACGTGGCCTCCACTCAAGAACCTTTCGGCCTCCAACGGCCATCGGTTCTACGAGCTATGTGCCCGGCCCACTGCCACTTCAACTTGCCAATCCTATGGGCTATGATGATATAACCATGGTTTTCCTACGGATCTCCTCATTTCTGATTCGATCTCGTAGGGAAATACCGAGCATAGCCCGCTCCATGGCTCGTTGAGTGACTTTGAGCCTTTTAATGAGGCCCACAGTGAGAGGCCACGTCTGGGTGCCGTATGTCATTAGTATTTATGTTATTGTATTAGTATTTGTCTCGGGTATGGATATTTGTGGGACCGAAAAGTCTCGTATTTTCTGATAACCACGATACTAGACTTAATCTTATTGCGGGGTCAGCACTATACTCGTATATGTGACTGCTCGTATTTATTCATTATTTATATAAATAATAATATGCCTTTTGAATCTGAGTTTCATGGAAATGGAAAAATCTCATTATTTTTAATACCTCCGACATCAAACAGTATTCTACTATAGCGACTATGTTTTTCCCGTTAAGAATACCAATATTTATTACATCATTAACTATCTGCTTGAGATTCCCAGTGCAATAAGTAGTGTTCAGTAAAAGTCAGATATTTTATTACCTAGTAAAATGTACTTAATTTAAGTGGAATTAAAGTTAGAAAAGTAAAACGCTTCCATAAATATTACACTTAAACAGTATTCGTTCAACTGGCGGTAAATTATTAATTGCCGAATAAAAACTATTAGCGGTCACGATACTCCATTATTTATTGTATCTATTTGTTTAGGAGTTGGGAATGTTTTCAGCTTTATTTGTGAACTTAGAGTGTATTTTTATTGAATATTGATAATTCTTTTTAGTTTCCGGCATGAGTTTTATAGTTCGAATATTATTATTTTTGAAAACGAAAGTTGAAAACCCATGCCCGGGCGAGTGTGTTGTATATTTAGTTTGTATTAAGTTCCTATGTATAGTCGGATTCGACAAGCCGGCACAACTTTTGGTCTATCAGAAATACCTTGCACTTATCATCACGTAAATTAAATAAATAAATACGTCTAATGATCACCCAGACCTAAAATGTGATTTATGTTTGTCTCGGCGCGGGGATAGAACCCGCGGCCTTTCGTTTCATAGCCGACGTCTAACCAGGCGGAGACTGTCTACATTGTCTTCACATGATCATATTGATAAAAATACCCCTTATAAAGTTACCTTCATTTGTTTATTAAACTAAATTAATGGTAGATGAAGCGTAGTGAAACATGTCTAGCTCTGAGACTGTTAAGTTTATTGCCGTCGTAAGGCAAGGATTTACTGCTGTACTTGGGCTGTGTCGTGGTGCTCCCGCATAACTCTAGACTATCGCATATTGTTGGGTTTGTATTGATAGTCATTTAGTAGGGTATTTGGATACGCATGGAAAACTCTCTCTCTCTCTCTCTCTCTCTCTCTCTCTCTCTCTCTCTCTTTCTTCAGCCACAAGAAGCAAGGGGGCCTAGGTCTCCTAGGATCTCCACATCGACATGAATACTAACAAAATATCTTATAATATACTACATATAACAGCCTCCGTGGCGCAGTTGGTTAGACGCTGGCTATGAGACGAGAGGCCGCTGGTTTGATCTCCGCAGCGAAACAAAGAATTGTTTGAACCACAGGTATTCGGTATAGATTTCGGGACTAGGTGTTTGTGAGACCGAAGAGTGTCTGGTAGTTCCTGATACCCACGACACAAGACTCGATCTTAGTGTGGGGAAAGAACTTGACTTGAGTGTATTTATTTATATTGTTAGATTTATCGCAGTGGCTCCTGCTCATGTTTTTCGTTTGAGATAAGTTCAGGGGTTATGCATGTTAAAATAATGGAAAAAAAGTTAATGAAAAAAATAAATACTTGTGATATGTATTGTCAGCTTTGAAGAGCTTATAAATAAGTAATTGGAACAACTGGTGGGAAATAGTTGTCGCGGGAAACTAAGTCATGCGCCCGCCAACAATCGATTATCGGCCATACCTACTGAAAATGATCCTTCTTAGTTAAAGTTTTGCAATAGACTTTTTGTTGACAATATGACGAAAAAATGAAATTATTGTGTAATTATGACGTAAAATATAGTTAGTAAATATTTATTCGCTCGTGGGTAGGTCTCTCATATGTGAGAGGCCGCCTGGGTACCACCGCAATGTCTATTTCTTACGCCAAATAGCAGTTTAAATGTACTGTTGTGCTACTAGTCATTTGTAGTCATATCGCTTCCCCTCAGGCAAATAGCGAATGGCCATTTATAGTAATAAAAAATATATATTCTAGAGCTAAAGGCATTGAACATTTTACTATTATAGGTCAGTCCTACAACCTAATTAATCGTAGAATAATAAATACGGCACTGGGACTGAATGCACATGTCAGTCGCATATTTAATAACAAAAAATGTGGTAGCTATAAATTTAGACATCAATATTGAAAACTATTTAGATCAAAAATGGATTCGGTTATTTCAGTGCTGTAATAGAATTATTAAATAATAATATTAATAATAAAAATTACCGCTTTATAAGTCTAATGGCAGCGAATTTTAATTCGATTCGGTTTAATGAAATAGGAATTAATTCGCGAAATGTTGTATTAATTTCCCTCAACTGCAAAAGAATACATTTTTTAAAATTATTTATTTTTAAATGTTGAAGATTTTAAAAAATCAGAGATAACCCTCCAATGCAATCAGCAACATAACCGTTGATTTGACGCGCCGTTTTAAACTAACGTACAAAGATGCGGGTGATTTATGCATTCGATTACGATTTATTGTACGATCGGCCCATGAATCCGACGCGAGCTGGTATGTGTCGCGATATGCGCCGTGCTAGTGACACAGCGCGAAATATTGCGCTGGTGGCGGTACGAGCCGTTTTATTGCCCGAATAAATAAAAACGCATCAATGGGGCCGTTTGAACCCGTCATGCGCTGTGACGGGTTAGGTGCGGCATGTACCCGTATTTTTTTGAGGGTGCTTTTTGAATGTATTATTGTTGGTAAGTTCTTTTTTTGTAAAGTAAACTTTTTAATACTTTATCAAAACATGTTCTTTTGACACTCCTTGTAACTAGAAGACTGTGATAATATCTTATTTTAAAGAGAATTAAAATGGTTTTAATACAAGATAAAAACTTTTTAATTCTTTATTAGAACCCGTTCTTTTGTCACTCCTACTTGTAATAAGCTACTGTTAAATATAATTTTAAACAGTATTAAAATATTCTGACCTTATTACTATACACATTCCATCTCCATAATTCCAGGCCGCCATAATACAACCATTACGACAATATTACGAACCCAAATAGGTCTCACAGTTAGGCACAAAACTCTACAATCGAGGTCAATTAAGGTCTAGGGTTCAAAGCCTGCCAGAAATGACTAATAGCGATAAAGCCCATTGGACTTAATTTATTCTCACTATTATATTATACTATAGGGCATACTATAATCCAAAAACGATGGTCTGAACCCTTAACCCGTAACTGCTGGGGCAGATGACAGTCTGTACGCGACAGATATGATGTACCCGGCATAAATTACATATATTTTTATATGTGTTTTATTGTACCCGCTGTAAAAGTTAGAACGTGTTCACAGAAATCTTTGAATAAAATTTTAGTATTATTCGCAAACTAGTCACATTGGTGTTGTGGTAATATGTAAGCAATGTACCCTGAGGTCCTAGGTTCGATTGCAATGTCGGGCACGAAATCGAAGGAAACACAATATTGTTTCGGATATCTCTCTTTTTGTTTTTTCTTTTGTATATTTATTAGTAGTCTTGTTGGTAGAAGTGTAGCGAAATATAAGCGTATAATAAGAAGCATTAACTTGACTATTTGCAGTATATTGTATTGTGTTCTTATTATTCCTAATTTGGGTCAATATTTTTTTCTTTCTTACTAAGTGATAGGATGTCCATTTCCATGCGCACAGCAACCACTGTTTATGATTTAGATCAGCGTGGTCATATACGATAAAAAAGGTTAGCACAGTTGAGATCTTTGATCAACAATTTTTTTTATTGCAATGAATGACGAGACTACTGCTGTTAGACGGGAGAGACGTCAGATTGGGAGACACTGTCTAAGGATCGGTCTCAGTGGAGACATATTGTGAACGCTAAAGTTAGCAGTTTTGAAGAGAAACGCATATTGGAGCTCGATGCAAAGCGTAACGAACTAAAGACCCGACCACCTGAGGTCTTTACATATAATTATGTCGGAGGGGTGCTGACGTGTAGTCTTTGTAACCGAACATTCTCGGCAAAGATTGGTTATGTCAGTCACCTGAGAGCACATCAGAGGCATAACTCTCAACAGTAATAAAGATAAAAAACAGTCGCCGAGACCGAATACGGTCGGATATACATATAGACGGGAGAAATAGACATTGCGGTGGTATCTACCCAGCTGGCCTCTCATATAAGAGAGACGTACCATTATTATTATTCGTGAAGGATAAAAAATACAAGCCAATCTGCTGGATTTAGGTCTATAGGTCTTTCTAAAACACCACTGAGCACACCGCATGGCCTTTCCCATTTTCCATACACTTTTAAATACACGATCTTCATACAAAGTTACTAGTCAATGTGATCTGGCCTTAACGCGTGGAGACGATAATTCCATCATAAACCGGGGAGGGAGTTAGTTTGCTCGTTTTGAATACCCGCCCCCCGATCCCCGGCTCCCTGGACCCCCCGCTCAGAGCCGTTGTAAAACCAACTCATACATTTGTATAATAATTCCACTGATTTTCGCCGACTCAGACCCGATCCGATGGCACGGGTATGGATTTGGGAGAGTCTTAATTATTTTGTATAGATTTGAGGATTGAGACATATTATGTATATATGTGTTGGTTTGAGGTTATTGAGACCAGTGATTAATGAATGAGACTTTTGTTATCAACATACAAGCTTGAGCGAATAAAATTTTTAAAATTAATTGTTGACTTAGATTTGTTTTTGTTTTATTTTTTTTACTTTAATTTTATTTCAATCTAGCCTAAAATAAACAAAAAGGAGAAGTAGAAATAAAAAATAAATATAATATAAAAAAAAGAAGCAATATACAATATTGACTTAGGGTATTTAACTTTAATCTCATGTTACTAACTAACTCAGGTAACATTTTACCAAGTTTGACAAAAAGAAACTGGTTGGTAGTTTTGTAAAAAATCGCGATTGTAGTTTTCAAGGATTCCGATAAACCCGTATAAGTAGTGGTCTTTTTACCGTTCTGACAAGTTCACGAGCCGAAGCAAAGTTCAGCTAAGTTGTAAACTCGTCGCGTCTATACGGGGAGACAGAAAAACGCGAAAAAATCACGATTCATGACAAAACATCCTCTCGGTTTTATTTTCAGTTTTGCACATTGTCACCTGGGGTGATGAGAAACATGTGGGTTAAATTAAATTCCATTTATTATGTCAATATCACCCTGTGTAATGGTTTGGGAAATAAAAATAAAAACAAAAGTAACATCAATTACAACATTAAGATTAAAAAACCTTACAGTGCAGTTGAGAACCTCCTCCTTTTTTTGAATTCGGTTGATAAATAAAAAACATTTGACACAGTAAAACAGTTTCAACAGCACAGCGATAACCTACAATATTTTAGAAAAATCTCTGTATTTTTAAATCATTCCCACAGGTGCATGAAAAATATTCGTTCTTCCCCATTTTAATGATTTTATTGAAGTTCCACAAGTGTGCTGAGTACACCTCTGTTCCAGAAGCGATCCAATAAAATTATCCCATTCGATTTGGCATAGCTCATGTTGGGCCATAATAAAAATGATGATTCATTTCTCGGTCATAAAAGTTTGGTATATAATTATAATGTGTTAGTACTACGGTAGAACATAGAAAATTCTAGAATTTATTGTTTCGGTTTTTTATTTGGTGTAATCAATAATAGTACTTTAAATCTAGAGTGTAGTATAATTATTAAGATGTTGGTAGTTAGAAATTTATGAGAAGAACATAATTGTTGAATTCTTCTTTTGGTTTCTTGGGAATGGATTCTTCCAAACATAATTTAGTTTTGAAAGATTCTCTTGAATTCACGAGGTGACATCATAGCTTGTTTTTAAAGGTATTGCTAGATCATGAAGGCTTCGGTTCTATAAACCAACCGCAAATAGATACCTATGTGTCAAAATTAAAATATTCTTCTTAATAAAGCTTTTCATGAGACAAGATATTCAATAGTGGATTTCTTCTTGTCAAAAATGATCTTTAAAATCATGCGATGATTTTTAGTTCACACTTACATATGGTTTAACGAGTTCTCTTTTGTCGCCAGGCCAAAAAGCGGCTCCATGCTGCTATACAGCCGGAAGAAGGTGCGGTACAGACGTGATGGCTACTGCTGGAAGAAGAGAAAAGATGGAAAGACCACAAGGGAAGACCACATGAAGCTTAAGGTCCAGGGGACTGAGGTAAGTTGAGAATATATATTTTTTGATCCTCTTTCCAGTTTTATTCATAAATCTGAGCTAATCGATTTTACGGTTGTTAAGGAGGGCCATGCCTTTATAAATTTGCCAGTGGGACGTAAATATTATTATTATTCAGGCAGGCATTATATAGGTATTGACTTTTGATATTAAAATTATGTTTAGATGTTGAAGTATCAACAAGTGCTTAGTGCAAGTATTTGTATCTGTAAAGATATTGCACGATTGATAAATTACTTTAAAAAATCGACTGAGAAGGTTATTTCCCTCTGCATTTACTAATAAACGAGTTATAATATCGTGTCATTGTCAGAAAGTCGGAGATGGTTAAATGGCATGCTGGAAGTTCCTAAGAGATATGCAGGTTTTCGATATCTGGTGGCTATTTATTGCGTGCCGTAACTGGTGGTTAATCTACACGAATATGAATCAGCAAAATGTATGAACATTGGACGTAGAATTCCCAAATTTATTCGCATAGGTTCAGTATTACTTACGTAATTGAGTTTTTTTCGTGGTTAGCCCTAACCTTGGCAGGTGAAAAATGATCGTTCTTTTGTTGTGCTGCCAGATTGATGGGCTTACGTCCCGTGTGTTTACTGAAAGGAAAAAAATTAAAACTTTGTCCTATATATGTCGCGTCGCGTATTTTTTGTGTGGGCTGTGTGAAATAATTATAAATGAATGTATAAGGCCATCGAATAAATGGAGAGCGACGCTTACGAAAATACGTGAAATAATTAAATGTGGTGGAGTCTTTCTATAATTAGTTTGTTTAATACAGAAACGTGGGTTCGATAGAGATTTAGAGGTATTTTCTTTTCTTTCTACTATGAGTTAAACCTGGTCGGTTTCAGGGTGCAACTTACTGCTAAATCTTCTTTATTAATGCTTCAATTTTCGTTTATTTAATTATATATTACTGGTTTATAAGAGTTGTAGTAGTGAGTGTCTAATTGGGGCACTGGCCTATCAACCCGGCACGCTGCTGATATTGGGGCCGAGTTGGGTACATTAATAGGAATAGGAAATCAAATCTACATGAAGTCCACCAATCAATACACATTAGATAAGCATGATAATTTAACGTCTAACCTCTGTAAACAGTGAAAGCGAATCCATTCTTGGGAATATGCAGAAAATTTTACTCTTTTTTCAGAATTGGAAATCGACCTTACATGGAGTCCACCAATCAATGCACATTAGATAAGCATGATAACTTAACGTTTAACCTCTCTAAACAGTGAAAGTCTGTGCCAAGTAGAATGACGTATTCAGACTGATATAAATACAGATAGTATTTTAATATACCCAAGTCTATTCACAAAATCTTGATGTATGTGGCACAGCCTACTTCTTTTAATGGAATAACCATTAGTACCCAAATATTTCTAACCGTGTTAAGCATTAACAATAGCAGACTTACCTTGAACATTAATGGTAATATTGCTGAGGAATTAAATCAATTGACGTAATTGTGCATCGATTTGAGGTATTACTTACTTATAGTTTTGGAATTTTTTACATATTATCCTTTAGGAATTCTTATTAATCTAAGTTTTGATTAAAATATAAGTACGAAGACATGTTTTAAGTTTTATAAAAAAAACTTACGTCCTACTGACCAACATAGAGAGAAAAAAAACATCATCTACTTTATTGTGAATAAGCTCATGGTCACTAGCTCTAAGGTCTTACATTTTGGCCTTAGTAACTACTGGATATATTGGGAGCTAACATCTTATGTCTCAGGATGATGAGTGCAATGGGATATTAAACATTGCTTACCATCAGGCGAACAGCAATCACGTCTTGCCATTCATAGCAATAAAAAGAAAATACTACCACTCACTCTTAATAAATATACCAAATAAACTAAATAGGCCAATAACAAACCCTTTTTGGTATATTTTGTAACCGTTATCACAAGTCAAAATACACCAAAAAACAAATGAACCAACAAAATCCGCCAAATGTGAACTGATGCGTGTAAAGCAAAAACAAATATTTTGTCCCCCAGCGTCCCTGTTTGATGGTATCAATCAATTCTGATTTAGCAAGCGGTGAGAGCGGCGCACGTGGCCCGCCGCCCGCGAATAATTTGAAACGGTTCCAATTAAACAGAAAACAACGGCCTCTGCTAATTGGCGAACAATGTTTTACAATATTTTCGTGTTGTAGTGCTCTTGAATAGATTTTAGTATGGATAGCTCTTGATTTGTCCTGGGTTTTTGATGACGGCTTTAGTAACAGATATTCGTTTACGTTTAGTTATTTTCTCAAACTTAAAAAATATGTATTAAAATATTGTTGTTTGAAGTTGTTATATTGTCATCTGGATCGTCATTAAGTACTTGGAACAGATCGAAATTATTAAGAATATATAATTTTGAATTTTTACCACTATGTAGATCCAGTTATGTAGAATACGAAATTATTAACCAAAGTAATTATTAGGCCAGCGTAGCGGACCACCTTACAATTGCAAAGATTTTAATTTCACTTAAGTGATTTTTATTATTTTTTTCAATCATATTATAATATGATATACAGCTATAAACAAAAAGAAACGTAAAAATCAATGACTAATTTAACAACTGCTATCAGCGATAGACATTATCTTACTAAAAGAATAAAAATATATTAACTTAATCATATTACTAATACAATAAACCACACAAAGTCACTCTCACCCATACTAAAATTACAAAGTAAATCTCCAATATATTGAAAACAGTAAAAATGTAGTAAAACCGCTGTCGCTTATGACTTGCGGCGTGTCGTAAACACCTGATCGTGGACGTCGATCGCCGAATCAGCTCGCGTTTGCATGTTTGATCTCTTATTCCAGTATTGAATTTAATACCATAACTTACATATTGTATGGTTTCAGGTTTAGTATTGGATTTAGGAAATGTATTGTTAAAGTGTGGTGATTTTTGTGATAGATGTTGGTGTTTGTAAAGTAAACGGAATGAAGTTTAGTATGATATTTAAGATCGCATTTAATAAAGGTAGATAGAATATGTTGAGGACTCTAAACAATACTGTATGAATATACATTTTTACAATAAAAATAAATGTTACAAAAATTAAAACAACATTTTATGATTCAATTTATAAAGAACAATTTAAAATTGCAACGTGGAAAATTATTAACAAAGAAAAACACACTTTATTAAATAATTAATATATCGGTAATACAAAAAAAAATATGGCTAGCTTAGATCAGTATAATCAAAAACTTGTATCTTGTTTCTTATTTTTAAAATTTATTACGCTGTTATAAATAACATAACTGAATTTAGTGATGAATGACATGTTTTACTACTTGATTATGATAGCTGAGAGTTGAATATAATTAAAACATTTCCTAGGTTTACTCAGGATGCCTAAGGATGCTCGTTACCAAAGGCTATCAATATCCAGGCAGCATAATTACTAGAGATGCAGCTAAGAAGTCTAAACAATAGTCGATACCTGGACTAAACACATCTACGTGTAACAAACATAAAACTGGGCCAAGAGCAACAGCCTATAACTTGGACACACCATTACCACATATTAAATTTGTGCCTAGTTTTTGGGCTCGCCATGACATCTGACGCGTTTTAAATCCAATAAACACACTAATTCACGCTTACCCGGAGTTATTGTCGGTGATATCGCGGGGCAGGCCGGCTAGTGCTTTGCGGCCCGCTATCCGCTTGGAAATGTGCCAGCGCGGCCCAAGTAATTAACGACGAGCGGCCTTGTCATGTTTTTAAAGTTAAAATTATTGCCGCGAGCGCTTAACTTATTTGAGAGCTCGCGTGATGGTTGTTTTCTATCTTTGATCTTGAAGATTTTATATCTTTATAGTGGTTTGTATGTATTCGTTGGTAGACGTGAATTATCCTTGAAAAGTAATGTAGATGTAGTAAATTTATGACTTGTAAATTATATAGTATCCATTATTTTATAATATCGGGTAAAAGTTAGGAAACTATGATGTAGGAATAAATGTTTCGTCAGTTTTGTTCATTTCCATAATTAAAAGGCAAAAGCATATTATTATGAAATATGAATAAGGCTATTTATTTTAGAGAATGATTTAGTGAAAAACACACATCTTATTAAAAGAGGCCCTACACACTATATTGCTAGAGATATTTTATTTCTTTCGGCATTCTTTTACAACAAAGTGCATTCAAAAATATTTCTTAATGTAATATTGATTTCACAAAGAATGACTAGTATAACAAGTTCCAGAAAAAACAATTTTAGCTCTATGAAAACTATCCCGCTTTTTTTATTTAAAAAAATCTCAACTACATTTAATACCAACAGTACTAAACAGATTAAGCCACAAAAAAATAACATAAAAATGACCCAGTCACTAATCGCTTTCACGTGTCAAATGCACCACCACGGCGTCTAGGCACGCAACACTGTCACTTGTTTATGGGCAAAAAGCGACCGGGCCGGTGTAAAGTGCAAACCTGCTTTAGTCTTTGGAGATTATACCCGGCTGGGCCACATAACTCACGGGACACAGCGCGAGCAATAACTCTTCCCGCCCTGATTTACTAAACACAGATTAGTTAAGTGAGTCTTCTTTGGGGTTTATTCTGTTGTGGTTGATTGAGATCTCTGATGTTTGTTGTGGGTTAGGGTTGGTAAGGTGATATCTATTTCAGTTATCCGACAAGTACATCTTTTTTGTATTGAAATGAATGGCGAGACGTGCATGCCATTCGGTTTGTTGTAAGCGACACGACCGCTAATGGACAGTAGTGAGGCATAAAGTGTTAAGCCCTAATATGTTCTGTTGTTACTCTGGATACAATGTTCAATGTCCTTCAAACCGAAATACAACAGTGCATTTATACTGCTGCTTAGCGGAAGAGACATATATTGTGATGGTATATACCTGATAGGCATCCTTTCACATATGAGAGACCTGTTGACATTATGACATTTTATGTTTATACTTAAGAATTTCCAAACGAAAGTCCGAATTTTTCACTGTCTGAAATTAATTACTGACTTTTTCCCCTCAACATTAAACATAAAAGCATTATATTCGATCAAAACATTTACAAACATCATTAAATCACAATAACTTGCAGGGCGCAATTAAATAAAAAATACTTTTAACTACTAGATATATCTTAACACAAATATGTAACGATATCCCGCCGATTTGATAGTCGAGACAAAAAACAATTAATCTTCAAATCATATTAATTTAATTAAATAAGAATGTAAGTTGTAATGTAAGTTATGGTATTTATTAAAATAATATTGTTGTTGTTGATTAGAGATCACAAAGGTTCATTGTAGTTTTAATACAAAAGGGTTATCAGAATTTACAAGTGTGCCAAAACTTTCACATATAGTAATGTACTCTGTGGCCAAAACCCACGTATCAAAGAATACTTTTCTTGCCTACCTATAGGTACCTAATAGGTATTAGTATGTAGTCAATGTTGTACCAAATGTCGAATTTTAGCCTAGAAGAAACTTGGTGGAATGTAGGTCAGCGTCGCTCCACTTGAAACAAAAAGCGATCGTGGATTCCTCTCATGTTTTGGAATGTATCTAATTGCAGAGGTGAATGACAAAAAGTCTAGCATTTAATTGGTTTTGTGTTGAGAAACATGTGCATGGGTTTTGTTTTCTGGGTATCGATAAATGCAAATCATTAAGAAATGATGATGATGAGTTAATAATGCTATTTGACAAAGTAGCAATAAAACATATATACTAAAAATACTTAAATACTTAATAAGCAATGTCATTATAATTTTTATATTTAGATAAGTGCTAGTCTTGGTCGAGAAAAAAATTCAATTAACTTCCATAAAATAGTTTTTGGCACTAAAGTTAAATCTTTTATCTGTGATAATCTAATTACAAGCAATATTATTGGTGTAAAAACGATGTGCCTTAGTTGCGAAACGAAACGTCCTAATTTCCACTACCTTAAGACGATATATAGTATACATATGTAATTTGTGCGTGAAGAAAGTAAAGAAGTACGTGGTAGCCTGTTATTAACGGACTACACGCGACTGCCAACATGTTCACGGTGGTCGCGGGTTCGAATCCCAGGGCACACCTCTGACTTTTCGGAGTCATGTGTGTATTGATAGTCAATCACCACGCACTAAAACGGTGAAGAAAAACATCGCGAGGAAACCTGCATACCATAGCGATTTATAAAAATGTATATGGTATGTAAGTCCGCCAACCTGCACTAGGCCAGCGTGGTGGACTATATGGCCTAATCACTCTCAATTGTACTGTTGATTGTAGAGGAAGCCCGTGCCCTGCAGTGGGACTTATATGGGCTGATACAGATGTAATTTGTTGACTCAAAAACAATTTCCACTAAATATCACAACCAATTCTGGAAATATTTAACAGCACGTTAACCACTTAATTACCTATTAGGCCAATAAAAATAACATAATCAAGCAACTAAATCGTTTCATCACAACCGCGACTCGACTAAATAATAAATAATCCGGGAGGCCAGTGAAACGGGCGGGGTAATAAAATAAATCTATGCAACATTGCGTTTATTTTGCACCGGGACACATTCACGGTTCGTTTGTCCAGATGTATGGTATGTAATTTTCCAATTTACAATAAAATATGCGCAGTTTTTAGCTGCCAAATTGAATTTAAAATGCAAAGGTTGAGTTTTTTTGGGTCATTATTAGAAGTGTAGTTTGGACTGAGGTTGTAGTATGTAACCATTTCATTCTTCCGTCTATTTTCCTTATCTTTTCACAATTATATTGAAAAGGTAAGGCATTGAGAATCCAAGTGTTGGTCATGTTAATGAGCGGCAATCACTTACTATTATATTCGCTGCGCATTTTGTTTGATTGTCTCTTTAAATAATAAAATAATCGTCACAAGTTTGTTTGATGATGATTTGATGTTACTATGTAAGATGTGTGAATGTATGGGGACACAATTACAAATAGCTTGCAGCATATTGCTTTAATTATTCTTCCTTTAAGATAACGTATTTTCATCAGTATAATTTCTAGTGAATTGTGGCCTAAAATATTCTGACGGATTTTCATAAGGGTTAAAGTTGGTATAAGCCATACAGGCTATGAAGTTTGAAGCCCTGAGTTATTAGTTCGGGCCATTCGATTTGTCATGTTTATGAATTTTAGAACCCAGCTATTTAATAAATTAACTGACAAACAAGTTCACAGTATTACCAGAAGCCAAATCTTTAAATATCAACATTATAAAACTCAACTCAAACCTGCCCTAACACAAGGGCACTTTTACTTTTTATCACTCAACTCAAGAAGCACAAAACAAGGCAAGATTAACAGCACGTTCAGATTCCGTTGTTTATGGCCCCGCAGACACCGGGGCCACGAGACTCGCCTGGCCGCGACGTCTTTGTTGGCCCGATATATTGGCCCCATTTGCGTCAAGAGGCCTCGTTTGTTACCACGTAATGTGTCTTTTTTGCTGCCGGCGTGAAGATTTGCGTTATTAAATTAGTATCAAAAGTTTAGATATTGATGGAGTGAATATCTATTAGAAGTTAGTGAAAAGTTGCTTAAGAGCTGTGAGTCTATGGGGAATGCTTTTGTTTAATAGTAGACTTCTTGTGGTCAATAATAATGATGATAAAATAACTACCAGACCACGAAAGCTGTAACGTGATCGAAATTTCGGGAAGTCAAAAATGTAAAAATTAAACCAAATCCGCGATAAAATCAAAGGCTTTATAAATTCGCATACACTACTATTCTGTATTCACTACCAAAAGGGCGTAACTACCAATTTCCAGTTAGTAAAGCAACATTTACAACTGACATTTTTAGTGTAATAATTTAGCCCTAAAAAGCAATGTCTCTTATAGAAGAATAGGTTTAATTGCTCTTATAGTTGTAGTGTTTAGAGTAAATGCATCTTGCTGTGCCATTTATTGTTCTACGTAAACAATGAGGCTGCTCGTTAAGAACTAAATCTTCTTTACTAAGAAATAATTGCCGTAAATACCAGCGTGTTTTGTTATAAAATACTGATACTTAAATGTTTACTTATAAACGTTAAATATGTATATAGCGGCCTGTTGGTGAAAGGATCAGAGGCTGTGAACATATTCATGGTGATTGTGGGTTCAAATCCCTGGGCACACCTCTGATTTTTCGGATTCATGTTGTGTGTATTATTGAATGACCAGGCGTCATACAGTCAAGGAAAACATCGTGAGGGAACCTGCATACCATAGTGATTTATAACAATTACTGTGGTTTGCAAAGTCTTCCCGTGCCAGGCGGTATGGTGAATTATGGCCCCTCTTAATCGTATTCTTCATTGTAGAGGAGCCACATGCCTTGCAGTGGGATGTATATAAAAAAGCTACCTTGTGATATATTTGATATAAAGTAAATGGGTGTAAGGATTAAACTATTTTTATGACAGCCTTCGTGGCGCAGTTGGTTAGACGCCACCTGTGAAACGAGAAGCCGCGGGTTCGATCCCCGCACTGAGAGAAATGTTTGTGCGGCCCAAAAATATTTCTTCCGGGTCTGGGTGTTTGTGAGACCGAAGTCTCTCGTAATTCCTTATACCCACGACACAAGACTCGATCTTAGTGTGGGGTCAGGACTATGTATGTGACTGTTGGGTGTTATTTATTTATTTATTTTTATTAGCATTTTTAAGAGACCAGAGAACTCCTAAGTAATTGTTATGCGTTTCAAATAAAAGACTAATTGGCTAGATAATAATTATGGTTATTACTCATCGACCGACATAATCATGCCAGTCTGCTCGATACCGTATATACAGGCTGCTTGTTGACGCATTTATTTGGTTCATTATTAAAAGTACTAGTGCTAAGCAGGATCGTATGAGAAAGTCATAGGTCCAAGATTTGAGCTCAAGACACGTCTCTGAATATAGAAAGTTGTGTGTTTCTTATTTTTCAATATAGTGAAGGAAAATACTGCAACACTTCTGTTATCGCCCTACGACAAGTTATTTTACTCAAGATTTTGAAGACCATAAAATATATATTTTTGCAATAGCCACAAAAAACATTTTCGCTTTCGCAGATGTATTTTTGTTCATTCGCAGACGTTCGCTGTTTTTCTCTGAAAATTCTTTGAGTATTTCCAAAAGGTATTCCTCAAACAGTCTGGCCTGCCGAGACGTTTGTTTTGGTCACAATAACAGCTAGTTCTGGCCGACAGCCAGGCCACCTCGCAATTGTGAACCGGCCGCGGAACGCCTGCTAAAAATTTGATCACCCTTTATTAGACATAAATGGGCTAGCTGAGGTTAAACGAATCATTTATGGAACGTTTTCTGTTTTAAAACGCTTGCGAGGTTTGCTTTTTTCTTTTTTAAATGCAGGGTGTTTCGTTTTGCGGTTGCGCCGAGTTGACTAGTTTAAGTGGTTTAAGTTTAGTCTTTTTAAATTTGGTGTTGCTTGGCCTTGTAAGTAGGAATTTTTATAGCTTCATTTGAATTAGTAGGTGTGAAGTCGCGTTGAAAACCTTTAGGCTTGAATATTTTATTTGTAGAGTATTTTCTAGGATGGTTGAATAAATACACCAACCAGTCTTTAGCCAATGGAGTGTATTAATTTCCACGCACTTTACGTAATCATTCCTCGCCCAGTAGTGCCCCTTATATAAATAAATAACATCTAAATCGCTTAAAAGTTAATAAATATTTTCTTATTTTATTTAAAATTACACTTGAACAAAACACGCCAATAGCGGACTACAGTCCAGTCGAGCGTACCGTGATTTGATTGGTCGCGAATAAAAAAAATCAAGTATGGGCATTCGGCCGTCAAAACGGTTTTCGGTCGGTCCTTTAGGAGCTATGTAACCGGAAGATTTGAGCTCACTTACCGTTTTATATTTCAATATGGTTTATATTGGAGGTAAAAAGTATGTAGTTTTTGTATAAAATCATGTGTATTCCTAAAATGTGCGCAGTTGAACAGAAAACAATAGAAAATGACTGTAAAAAATCCCAGACTCGGACATCAAAGCCTATATAGGAATAACTCAGAAAACGTGGCCTATAGTGTTAGTACAAAAAAAAAATACAGTCAATTACAAAATCTTCGTCTATTTTATTGACATAATAAAGTGAAATTATTATTTAATACATCAGAATATCATGTTTATAAAAATCTTTTTTTGAAGTATAAAGTTGGCCTAAATTGGCCAGTGGTTCGACAAAGGCTTAACCCTACGAGAAGGGGAAACCCATGACGTTAAATAAAATGATAAAAATAAATATAGATTTAATTTATGAAGTAAAGATGAAAATAAATAATATATCTTGTGTGAGTTTTCCTCACCCACGCCCTTAATAGGAAATTTATGAGCTGATTCATTGATATAAAAGTAAAAAAAAAACTTTCGGGGAAACCCGCAAATTATTCCATTAACAAACTAAGCCAAGACTCATCTAAAACTACCAAGAGATTATGAAATTACAAGTTGAGTCGAAGTGATTACGCTACATCGCAGATATCGCTCAAATGTCGTAAAAGTCTAATTCACTCAGGAGCCGATTTTCGTACGGATATTGGCGCGTGCCGCAAGCGACGGCAGGCAGCGTCTGCTTTTACGGTATTGGGTTGGCGTGTGGTCCAATTGTGGGGATTTTGGTGGTCAGAAAATATTTATACAAGGTTATAAATATTTAAAACTTGATACACTCTAAACGTACACATCATAGTCCTGAACGCACAATAATATGCGAAGTCTTATGTTTTAGGCATTCAACACCAGATATTATTTTTCTCGGTCTCCCTTGTTGCGAAACAATTGTGCTACGGAGGCTGTTAACTATTATTTGGAAGACTCTTGTTAACTTAATCAAATGGGTTGGGTTCTTGAATCTACTAGCATAAATCCGGATTAGAGTACAACTATATCCATCAACGAAAGTTTATTATTTAGGACATGTTTATACTTTAACATCACAAGAAATAAAATGTAAACATGTTGGTGTTAAAAAGTGTAATTTGGAATTCTATGTGTTGTTTTCTTTCGTGCTTTGTTATACCTCAAAA
Organism: Hyles euphorbiae; assembly: GCA_023078785.2. Lineage (NCBI taxonomy): Eukaryota > Metazoa > Arthropoda > Insecta > Lepidoptera > Sphingidae > Hyles > Hyles euphorbiae. Next base: position 15,318,078 of record CM041036.1, on the reverse strand, counting down.
TCTTTATATCAATCACATACACAAAATATTTACCCACAAAATAATCTGTACCCCAACCTGTTATAACTTGGCCCACCCGCTCCAACGGGCCGGATATACTCCGAAAAACCCACTACATAGCCGGTTATTGGCTCGAATGGTCTAGCAAAAATACGATTTGGCAATATGGCCACCCGATTTAGATTTGAACGGCCAATCGGCCGGCCAGGCCTGTGTCATGGTTATTTGATTGAGGGTAATTCGGGTTGCGAGGTATGCTGATGGAATTACAAGCAGGCCTAACCCATCGACCACGTACTTTGTGTTATTGCGCGGAATTAATTGTTACGGTTTGAATTGTTTTAGAATCATATTTGGTTTGGTTAGCTTTGTATTGTTATTATAATTGCATAATAACGGCAAAGGAAAACATCGCAAGGAAACCTGCATGCAATAGGGATTACTAAAAACATCTATGGTATGTAAAGTCAACCAACCCGCAATAAGCTAGCGTGGTGTACTATTATGATCTGACTACTCGTAAACGTAATCCCGCTTTTAGAGGAGTCCCGTCCTCTGCAGTATAACATATGTATATTGTCTGATACAGCACCGTAATTTTATGCGTATGTGATGAGAAAGCAGTAGTATGACGTGTTTATAAAGTTATCTATTACTGGTGGTAGGACTCTCATATATGAGAGGCTGCCTGGGTGGGTACCACCGCAATGTCTATTTCTCCCGTCAAACAGCAGTTTAAATGCACTGTTGTGTTTCGGATTGAAGGACATTGTAGCCAGAGTAACTACTGGACATATTGAGACTTAACATCTTGTGTCTCAGGATGGCGAGCGCAGTGGAATGCCAAGCATTGCTTTGTAAATCAAGGTGTTGTTTGGTTTTGCTACTGTTCATGAGCGGTCGCATCGCTTACCATCAGGCGAACGGCATGCTCGTCTCGCAATTCAATGCAATAAAAAAAAAAAAATCTGTTCAGAAATATAAAGAATTGTTGATTATGATGATTCAGTAGTGTGTGCAGATTGTGCTATTCGAATTATTTTGTATTTAAGGTTTTTAAGCCGATATTTACGACTTCGTCCAGCTTTAATTTTCCTTGTTCTTTTTTTCCATGTAATAAATCTTTTTTGTAACTCATCTTATAACGAAAGTTATCAACAAATAGTGACATAAAACTGATAAATTGTTTTTCGAATATTATTTCGCCCTCCAATTTCAGTTATTAGAAGATTTCATCCAATATCTGAGAGTGCGAAGCGATGTCTTAGTTCCATCGGATTGTCGTTAGCCGAATAACAGACTTTCCCAACTTTGTTTGCCAAGTGTTGGCCACGATTCTACCTTTATATGCAAGACAAATATTTGTTGATTTGATCAAAACCCATGTTTACTCAGATTTGTAGATGTTAGATGTTGGTTATGAGATGTTGACAAATATTATTGTTGACAGCTTCCGTGGCGCAGTTGGTAGGACGCAGTGAAGCTACAGGCCCCACACCGAGACAAATATGTATGTGATTCACAGGTATTTGTCTCGAGTCTGGGTGTTTGTGAGACCGAAAAGTCTCTCGTAGTTCCTGATGCTCACTCTACAAGACTCGATCTTAGTGTGGAGTTAGAATTATGTCTGTGGCTGTTGGGTGTATTTTTTCTGCAATGAATGGCGAGACAAGCATTCCATTTGCCAGGTGTCAAACAATGTGACCGCTCATCGACAGTAGCAAAACCAAACAGCACCATGAATTACTGCACTCGCTATCTTGAGAAAGATGTTAAGTATCATTATGTCCAGTAGTTACTTTGGCTACAATTTATTTATTTGTTTAGTGTCATAATTAGGTTTCTCGGTGTTCTAATGATCCTGACGTAGACCTAGTTATCTATAAGTTTTTATATCAGCCTGATATAAACCCCTTATGGTTCAGTATTGTCTATATAGAAATATTTTTTCTATCCAAAAGCCCTTTATTTTCTTACATATCTGTTTCAGATAGGTCGTAAAGAATATATTTTCCATGTGATTTAAAATTAATTTTGTCTACGTAGGCAAGGTTAAGGTATCGGTTTACCTTTGTAAAGCTAAAGACGTATTTCTGAATAGCAATCCCTTGGGAGAGACAGGTCGATGACCCGTAAACGTAACGAGATGAAAGGGTCGACGCTCGACCTCGAGTTCTCATCGTGTTACAAATTTGGAAGGTATTACTTTACCTTGTTTATCCTCTGTCATTAGGTTAATTGTCGAGATATATTCCATATAGCTTGTAAATTGTGAAGCCTTGGTGTCGATTCTCTGATAGGATTATCTTTTTAGCGAAAGGTTTTTTCATACAATTGTTTTTATTCCAGCCACATATAACTCTATATAAAAAGAAAATAAATCTTTAACATAAATTTATAATAAGATTTCATTCTAAAAGGTGCTTTAAAATAGGCCAGTATTATCGTGCAGACCAACTGAAAATTATTTCGTAAGTATACATATCTGAACTGCACTGCACTAGTCATCATAATATGTCTTTTCTTCATTTGACCAGAGCGTATGTATCACAAAACCAAAAACCCACGTGGAATAACTGTTAGTAAACTGCTTTTAGTGAGTGAATTTTTAAGTGGCCTATTCATGTTAATCATTCACTTATCGTTCTTTCTTTCTTAATTTATAATCTTTAATTTTATACTTAAAAAACAAATAAGGAGTAGAAATTACTCAACACATTGAGATGAGTCTCTTATTTTTCTTTTTATATTCTGAAAGTACAAAGTGATTTCAATATTCCTTACGGCAAGCGCAGTCCAATCTAGATAAAAAATCCACCAAATCCACATTTCGGGTCTGTTGCTGGTCATGCCTACACTGAACCCGAAATTCGACATGTTTATGTCATAAAAAATGACGAAATTCTTTCAAACCACTCGCTTTGCCGGACCTTATCATACATAAAGATTTGATATACAGGGTATATCAAAACTGGTACCGAAAACGATGCCGGGTGAAGCGTGACAATTTTATTTAGTGATTTTTTAAATATTATCTCGTTTGGGTGTTAAATACAAAGTTATAACTAAAATCATAATTTGAACCCTTGCCTTCCTTAGCATTTTTTAAAACAAAAGGTGTACAATATCATTTTTTTAAAAAACGATGTATTTATCACCCACATAAGATGATAGCAAAAAATTTAAAAAAATATTAAAATATTTTTAGTTGCATTGTGTCTGAAGTCACTAACCTACCACCTGGCTTCGATTTCGGTAGCAGTCTTGATATACCATGTATATTTTTTACATCAGCTAGACACGTCACATATATTTTATAGTTTGGCGATAAAGCAAAGACAGTACGTGAAATCATAGCAAAGGCTAGTGATCGCAAAGACGGCCAGCCAGCGTGACTCGCCACGTAGTGGAGCGAGCGTCTGAATAATACATAGTGCACAACTGCGACCGCTGAGTATGGAGTTGTACCGTCCAAGGCATGGGAGGTAGCGGGAGCGGTAGCGGATTTTAGAGGCTAGAGGGTTTTTAAATTTTTCTGTTTATATTATTTGTTAATTAATTAATTTAATACCTGAGACGCATAAATAGAATTTGTTTCATCTTTTTTATCTAGTTTTATTTAACATTAATTTAAGTTTTGATATAATTTATAATAGAATGCAAGAATGACTGAAATGATAGGTTTATTATAAAATTTAAAGTTAATTATATAATTTATTTTGGCGTATTAATTTATCTCTCGAAACTCTCACAGTTGCAGATTTAATAATAAAATTAAATTGGTGGACCCAATTCCAAACGGGTCTCTAAAAGTACCTACATATAAACTGTGCTTTACAAGCCATTTTAATTCAATAACCTCGTACTATCTAACTCGCCCCTCGCCTGTGACTTGGCAGCTAATATGTACAGAGAGGCTTTCCTGGTAAATGAAGTTAGTGCAGGTGCCAATTCCAAGCTAGGCTTGGTTAGCCTTGCTTCACGATGTTTCGTGTTGTTTTTAGGATTTCCCGCTGAACTGGGACAAATAGGAAAAATGCTGAAATATATGTGGGTCCAGATTTTTCAGATGATTTATCTTAAAAGGGAAGGAACGATTGATTTGTTGTTGAAGGAAAAGGCAATAAAATTAGAATATATTTTATGAATAGGTTCATTTATTTATTGCCAATAATAAAAAATAGAATAGGTTACACAGAGCAGTGGATAAAGCTGACTGGGACGTGAAAAATTGTGGGTTCGATTTATTATTTAAAGTTATTTTTCTTTATATGCCACATAAATATATACGCAAAATCAGCCCTTTTCCTCAGAAGTAGTAGGCAGATGTGCAACGAGGATATCCAAATGTTGCCTTGAATGTTCGGTCCCATGATTTGTCATAGATGCGAGCAAATCGCTATATCGGACACAAAATGTGCCGCCAGGGCAGGTACTACGATAATGTCTAACTCTTCCGCCAAACAGTAGTGTAAAGCATAATTATGTTTCAATTTAAAGGACATTGTTGCTAGAGTAACTAATGGACATATTGAGACCTAATATATTATGTCTCAAAGTGGCAAGCGCTGTGAATTGCCAAGCATTTTTTTGTAATTCATGGTGTTTTGTGGTTTTGTTACTGTTGATTATCGGTCGGTATTTACCATCATGTGAATGACAAGCTGGTCCTGCCATTCATGACAATAAAAAAATGGGATAAAGCAGATTATTAGTGTACTTTAAAATAATTAAACCACATTGAGAATGCTGATTTGTAGAACATTGATATTTATGTCAGTTTGCCATGTATGAGGTTGTATGAATTTATTATGTAAATAATTGAAATATGACTAACGCGATTAAAGTGAATAGCATATAATTTATTTTACTGTTATTTCATTATTTAATGAGTTAAAACATCGAAGAGGCTATGTAGACATGCGGTATTAAAATTATTGTTTTAAGCAAACATTTTAGTTGCATTGTGTCTAAAGTCACTAAAATACCACCTGGTATTGATTCGGCCACGGTATGGCTATACCCGTCGTAATACGTTTGGGTAAATCAACCCATATACTAATTAAATTATGACTAATATCCTCGGACCTTCTTCACGATTGAAGAGAACTTATCATCATCATCATCTCAGCCACAGGAAGTCCACTGCTAAACATAGGCCTCTCCCAAGGATCTCCAAATCGACCTGTTGGAAGCAGAATGCGTCCGATGACTTCCTGCAGCCTTAGCCAGGTCGTCCATCCAGCTTATAGGCGATGTCCGATATTTTGCTTGACTATACGTGGCCTCCACTCTAGAACCTTTCGGCCCCAAAGGCTTTATTACTCTAGTTTAATGTTACTTGAAGGACAACATACCTTTGAAATTTTGTGAAAATTTCTCAAGTATACTAATCTCCATACAGCGTTTCCTTCAGTCAAAATGAGCAATAATTAACTGTGAATACATACTCGTATAAATATAAGTCTGATACAGATAAATATAAGTCAGAATTATGAACCTTGGGTTCGAACCTCTGACCTCCGACTCTCAGTCCGGCACGCTGCCAACTAGGCTTGAGGTCGCTCTATATATTAATGTAAAGTATTATGTATTAATTTATTTTGTTTCTTTGCAGTGTATCTACGGGTGCTACGTCCATTCAGCCATATTACCTACATTCCATAGAAGATGCTACTGGCTATTACAGGTAAGCGAAAATATTATTTTACTTTATTTTTGGGTCTAAACATAATTTAAGTACATTTATTTTACTGGTGGTAAGTCGCTGATATGAGAGAGGTCGCCTAGGTAGTTATTACCGCAATGTCTATTTCTGTCGCCAAACAACAGCCTAATTCCTCTTTTATATTCCGATTCAAGGACATTGTAGCCAGAGTAACTAGTGGACATATTGAGACTTAACATGTTATGCATGGGTGGCAAGTGTAGAAGAATGCCAAGCAAGGCTTTGTTATTCATGGTGTTTTTAGTTTTGTTATTGTCCATGAGTGGTCATATCGCTTACCCTCTGGCAAAGGGCACACTAGTCTCGCCATTCATTGCAATAAAAAAATCTAAAACATATTTGTGGCAATGAATAAGTATTGTTATTCTTTATCTATCCTCAAGATTACTCTTAAAGAACCATCGTAACATGATTTTTGTGCATAATATTTAAATTAACATCTTGTTAGTTTTCAATCAAGTGGAAAATATATTAGCTGCTAATTCAGATATTTTTTTTTTATTTCTGTGAATGACGAGACGAGCATGCCGTTCGCCTGATGGTAAGCGATACGACCGCTCATGAACAGTAGCAGAACCAAACAACACCTTGAATTACAAAGCAATGCTTGGCATTCCACTGCGCTCGCAATTCAGATATAGGTACTTAGAGAACCATCTCAACACATTTTATTTCAAAACTTGTATATTGTCAGTAGGCGAACAAAAATATATGTCTCGTGCGTTTTAAGGTACGAAAACTGCAACGAAAAAGAAAGGTTTAAAAGAAATATACCATTTCAAAACACAGATATTTCCATTACCTTCATCCAATATTTTTCAGCTCTTCCCTAAAATCAATGTTTCTTCCTGAACCTATAAATCATCCTACACATGAAACCCGAACAAATTCTCAATTCAAATTACCGTAAAACATTCATTAATTTGAAAAATCCCGTCCGAAGTTCCCCGAAGACATTTTAATCTGTCATATGTACAAATATAAAACTGTTCGAATGCAATCCCGAATGAAACTGAAATATGAAAACTGAACGTCTTTGATACCGTCCCAGCCGAAACTGATAAAACCGCGGACCGGGTTCGCCTTTCAATATTTCCTGAAACATTTTTCTGTCGGACCTCGCTGTAATATTAATGGGATTTCTTTAGGGCTGAAAGATTCGCCGTGGACGTACGTTCCGCTATTTTGATAATTTAACTCGCTTTTGACGTTTGGAATAATTTTAAAGATTGATTTTGGATTTGACTTAGACTATGTTATTTGTAATGTTTTGTAACTCATAAAAGTACAGAATATTGGATGTATAACTATCGTAGTTACGAAAATCTAGATGTAATATTAACAGATTGGGATCGTAGATAATCTTTGTGGGATCAGCAAATATTTGTATCTGGTCTAGACGATATAAGTCCGAAAAAGCCCTTTTTTAATATTCTTGACAAAAGACGCATACTTTTTAATACGTTGGGTATTTCAAATATGTCTTATGAATACCTTTATAGATTAGTATTAGTATACTAGCCAGTCCAGTCCACATCAACAGCATATTAGTTATCTCGCGCACTAAATATTTTATATTTAATTATCTATCTAGTATAATAGTATGTATTATACATATAAACCCTCCTCTCAAATCATTCTATCTATTAAAAAAACCACATCAAAATCTGATGCTTAGTTTTAAAGATCTAAGCATACATAGGGACAGATATAAAATACATATTTTATACAATACCTACATATTTTATGTTTTTGGAAAAGGGTCTGTAAACTAACCAATATTCACCTTTCACGAAACTTACCAAATTCTCCACAATCCCAATTAACCCCTTAATCCATATTCCTCATCTTTATTAGTAAGAAACTTTCAAACTAAATGCCCCAACTCAAACCGCTGGCTACGTAAAGATCTCGAATGATGAATATTGAAACAACTCCCGTCGAACAATTGGTCTGGTCAAATAGTAAAATCGATTTCTATAACCATAGTGAAATTAATTGAATTGGAAATCCAGTAGTAACCTGTGAAGGAGACGTGGAATCGCCTTGTTAAATATTAAACTTTCATTTGTTAAGCTGTGTGAATTGATGAAGAAATAGAATTGTATTGGGAGTTGTTTGTATGGGGGAAAATTAGTCAAAATGGAGATTAGTGGTACGGTATGTATACTCTGAAAATATCCAGTCTGTGTCAAATTAAATCAAAATAATTTATTCGTAAACGTAGATGTTTAACAATATGTTACTAATTAGATTTAGTTGTCTACATTTGATTTATAAAAAATAGCTTGACTTAGATATTTAAAGTTATTTAAGTTTAAAGGTCTATGTTAATGGATTAGTTAATGTCTTTCTTCTCAAAGCCGGATCTATTTTCAATGTCTAGACTAGAGTGAAGACTTTATACTCGTATATTGTAATAATTAAGAGTTGAGAAAAGAGTGGATTTTGTAACACTTAGCCAAATGAGACTTCATAAACAATTGATTTCTTTAGAAGAAGAAAGTGACTATATCTGTCACTGCGATATTGAATATAATACAAAACGAAATAGTCGGTTTAATCATGAAAGCGCCACTGTCTCACAGAATCAATGATAAATTAATTATTAACGTAAATGCTTGCCGTCACGTGTCGTTTGGTTATTAAGCTTAATCAACTTTACCAACGCTTTCCGTTTCCGCGTCTATTAATATTTAAGAATTGAATACAGTAGAATAGAAAAACCTTCATTTGTTAATTAAAGTACACATGCACTGATACAAAACTAAATTACAAATATTTTACAATTTGCAACGGATAAAATCGTGGAGGCCTGTTGGTAAACGGACTAGACGCGGCTGCCAACATGTTCACGGTGGTCGCGGGTTCGAATCCCAGGGCACACCTCTGACTTTTCAGAGTCATGTGTGTATTGACAATCAGTCACCACGCACTAAAACGGTGAAGGAAAACATCGTGAGGAAACCTGCAAACTATAGCGATTTATAAGAATTTCTATGGTATGTAAGTCCGCCAACCCGCACTAAGCCAGCGTGGTCGACTATATGCTCTAACCACTCTCAATCGTACACTCGATTGTAGAGTAGGCCCGTGCCCTGCAGTGGGACGTATATGGACTGATACAATACAAACGGATAAAAAATTGAAAATAATAAAAATAATACGGTGATAACTCAGTGTACGTTCACTCACACGATTAAACACTGATATTCTGTCATTACCCGGTTCATGTTGGTTATTTTCATACTCCTGTAATATACTGAGGGAATAACTAATCGTGAAATAAAACACCGCTCTTGGGATCAACGTGTAATGCCAACTGAATATATTTAAGTACCCGCCACCACTCGATAATAACTTATATTGATACACCACAACTCCATACATAATATTCCTAAAATTCCAACAGTATTTAGGATTACCGTGGTCTATAGATATCACTTACAACCACTCGATCCTCTTTATTTAATACTTCTGCTACATAAAAACACATAAATTCGAACCCCTAAATCCACTTGAACCAATTCGCGTTTATAAACAATTGTCGATAAATACGTTTGTATTACAACACGTGGAAACATTCCCATTTGGCGCCACACAGCGTTTCATTGCTTATTTTCTAATAACAAAGACTAAACAATCAGAAGGGATGTTGATATTAATAATGTGTGCCTACGCTTTGTTCCTCTCTTAGAGGTGGATTGGGGAATATTAGAGGTGATTTGTTTATTTTGTGCTTGTGTCGGTATTGAGATGAATAGATGAAATTAATGGTAGTTATTTAATGGAAAGTGCGTGGTGGCCTGTTGGTAAACGGACTAGACGCGACTGCCAACATGTTCATGGTGGTCGCGGGTTCGAATCCCAGGGCACACCTCTGACTTTTCGGAGTCATGTGTGTATTGATAGTCAATCACCACGCACTAAAACGGTGAAGGAAAACATCGTGAAGAAACCTGCATACCATAGCGATTTATAAAATTTCTATGGTATGTAAGTCCGCCAACCCGCACTAGGCCAGCGTGATGGACTATATGGCCTAATCACTCTCAATTGTACTGTCGATTGTAGAGGAGGCCCGTGCCCTGCAGTGGGACGTATATGGGCTGATACAGATTTAATGGAAAATTGGTTTTGTTGATCTAGCCGCAATGCAAACTCAATTACACTGAATGATGTTGGAAATTATTGTTAATTGTAATATCTGTCTGTATTGGTTTGTTGTATGATTATAATGATTTACTCAAGCGAATCATGCTTAAATGCAATTGGCAATATTGTCAAATATGTTTGCTTTATTCATGCTTTGGGATGAAAGCGAGTAAGTGATGCCTTCAGGTTTATGGTCGAGGATAAAACTGTGATTTTTCGTAGTTGATCAATTTCAACTTTTACATTCTTCGAAAATATAATACAAGACGCGTAGTGTTATTCTGCCGTTGTGTAAACTCAGGTGCTTGTTACTTCTTTTTTACACGCTTTATATTAGCTTCACTTGTATGTTTGTATGTTTGTATATTTGTATGTTTGTTTGTAACCGACTTCTTTGGGCGCGATTTTGACCCACTTTAAACGGCCAGATTTCGTTCAAATTTTGCACACCTGTCAAAGACCGATGACAATACAATAATTCGATTAAAATATATAATTATCCTGATTAGATTCGCCAGGATTAATTATTCTTATAATTGATGACCATTGCTACATTCATCGCTAGATGGCGTTAACATTGTATTCTTCAAGTGTCAAATGTTACTACTGACCAACAGATGGCGTTATTGATTGGAAATACAGCCGTAGATGGATGTTTTTAGTCAAAACAATTATATAATAGTTAAAAAAAACTAAAATACACGCTTTAATAAGATATACAACTAAAAAAGTAAAAATAATTGATACTGAATTTAAGATAAGAAAATGGAGTAAAATACATATATTTTATTGTTACAAAGCGTGGGGTGTTTACAACAATTACTTATCCTCCTGCACCCCACGCTTTGTAACAATAAAATATATGTATTTTACTCCATTTTCTTATCTTAAATTCAGTATCAATTATTTTTACTTTTTTAGTTGTATATCTTATTAAAGCGTGTATTTTAGTTTTTTTTAACTATTATATAATTATTTTAAATTGAATAGTTTTCTTCGTCTAATAGCAAAAACTATTAACATAAAAATAATGTCACGTCTACACGATCAGTAATCTGTAATGTCAATAAAATTGACACCTGTTACGCGTACAAACATCGTCGGCGGTGGCCAATCACGAATTCAATTACCGCCGACATTTCCATCGGCGCGCCACTGCCCGCTTGATGGCATTTTCCAAATGTCATTTTATAATGACCGTGTTAGCGAGCCAAGTGTAAAATTTAATTGTTTACACACACGGACCGTGTATCGACCGCTTAAAGTGTTCCGGTATTGATTGTTTGAGGGTTTGAAAATATGATTGTTAGTTTATTAAGATTTTTATTGTTATATGGGAATATAATTAATTTTTTGAGTAGAATTTGAGCAATAACGTTGTATTGAAAATAATATTAACACGCAATGGACATGTCCCTTAATTACATCGAAATAAAACGTATCATATTATATTATTTATGAATATAAGACTACTATATTTACAGCTAATGTCAAAGAACAATATTTGAAGTAATAAAATCAATTAAGAATGTGTAGTTGTTTGTTGAGTAAATAAAAATTCATGATATAAAAAAGCAATCGGGTAAAAAGTAAATAAAAGTACATCATTATTGTTAGCTTTGGAGCTTTCAATTACTTTTAGCAAAAAGTTCATTTAATTTGTTCTTAATTAAATATAATAATATTTTAGATAACATTATTCAGTATCTTACTACAAAGAGAGTTATAAAATCATTTACTAATTTATTACTTTAGTAATTGCTTTTCTATTCAATTTAATAAGATCTAAAATGCGTAATTCTAATTTTCGTGAACCACTCGCACAACTATACAGAGTATCTCAAGACTGCTACCGAAAACGAAGCCGGGTGGTAATTTTAGTGACTTCAGACACAATGCAACAGAAAAAGTTGCAAAAAAAGCGACAATTTTTTTTTTGTTATTTTTTTCCTATGACCATATTTGGGTCGTAAATACATTTTTTTCTAAAATAATAGTGTATACCCTTTTATTTATAAAAAAACTATGGTGTTAAAGGGTTTAAATAATTATTTTAGCAAAAATTATGGATTTACCACCCAAAAATGGCGATATTTAAAAAATCATAAAAAATAATTGTCGCATTTCTTTGCGAAATTTTTAGTTGCATTGTGTTTGTAGTCACTAAAACTACCACCCGGCTTCGTTTTCGGTAGCAGTCGTGATATACCCGGTATACAAAAATGAGATCTATGTAAACTCCTTTAAAACAATTTCTGTGTGACGCAGTTGTACTACGGTATGATAGCAAAACTGACGTCTTAGGTTCAAATCCCGGGTCGGGTAAATATTCGATTTTGTACTCATTATCAGCCTTGAGTCATAAATTTATGCCCAATATGACCATAACAATCATCTCGTGGGATGGATCACACAACTGCCTACTACTTTTGGGAGAAAGGTGTGTTCATGTATGTATGTATGTTACCCAAAATAAAATATCACTACATAGTATAAAACAAAGTCGCTTTCTCTGTCCCTATGTCCCTATGTCCCGTTGTATGCTTAAATCTTTAAAACTACGCAACAGATTTTGATGCGTTTTTTTTAATAGATAGAGTGATTCAAGAGGAAAGTTTATATGTATAATACGTACATATTATTGTACAGAAATCTATTTGTACCCGGGCGAAGCTGGGCCGGGCCGCTAGTAAAGCATATAACAGGAATTCCTTAGTACAACCTAAGTAACTATCATAGCCAAGCGGATTTGAAATAACAGTAGCTAGGGCTATAGTACAGATGTCGATGAGTACGAGAGGTTCTGAAATAGGAACTACGTATTAGTAAGCGCAACTTTGGAGCTCACTAACAGGGGTAAGGTAACCTAAGATTGCAGGAATTCATTAGATGTAGAGCGCTAGAAGAATCCTTGGGAAAGTTCTATGGTCATGGGAGGATGTCTGAAGATGACGAGGCTTATATTTTAAAACTGAACTGCTTTTTAAAGTCCATTAAAAATCTCAGCGAGTCTCCATGATCTATAAATAGAAGTCAGCCATGGTAGAGCTAGAATTTCTTAGACAACGGAATTCATTAGAGCGATGACACGCGCGGCACAATTAGACACTGTTAATATTTAACCAAGTAATTATCGTGATGTGGGATCATTGTGTGCTGGAACTCCCGAGGGAATCCGTTTTGATACAGACGCCTCTGTTTTATATCTATACTTATATGTGTTTATGAATAATTGGTAATTTTAGGGAGATGATTTTGATTAGCCTTATCTTCCAGCTATGGGATAATTTGTTTTTTCGTATTTTACCTTATCATATATCTTAGGAACTATCAGGATCTCGATTCGATTCGCAGGTTAGAACATTTTATCTTATTACCAGAGAACGATTGAAAACGTCGGATTTACTGTCGTGTTTCATTCAGTATGAGTGACTACGAGAGATCTGTTAGCCTGCCTTTCTCATGTAATTTTAAGAGTTCGGCAACTATTGCTACTCAAGTATTGAAGTTGGTCAAGAACGGTGATAATGGCTTGCCATATTTTGTGTCAATTACTCGTTTGCCTAACTAGGGAACTAGAGGTAGAAATACACAAAATTAGAGGTATTGGTTACTAACAGTTGAAATATGATTAACGATTTTAAACTGAAAAGCCAATCTAAGATTGTCTTCATTTGATTTTAGTACGACAGTAGTATCATATCAATTAAGAACACCCGTTTTTCCTACAGTCAAAAACAGTCTAAACCATAACTATACCACTTTAAAGTCACTAGTTCACTAGCAATCATATATTTAGAAACAAGTTTCAGTGGTAAAACTCGAAAGCAATTTACGTGATCCCTTATAGAGTTAAGTTATATTATTCCGGTATATAATGTCGCCATATGATCGTTAGATCGGGCAGTTCTAGAGCGACTAACTTTCGACTTTTGAACATTGAAAAACGTTAGGGTTGTCGGTTCTATCTTAGTGCTAAATTAGTGAGACTGATATGCTAATATAATTTTGAAAATGTTGTTAGCTTTAATAATTGTTAATATGGCTGGTTATAATATAGCAGGATAAATTAAAGATGAAAAAAAAAAAAACTCAATTATTTCTAACAAATAATAAAGTTTTATCTTTCAGATGTGGAAAAATCTTGTACTTCAGGGGCTAATTAAAACTATTACGTAAGCACTAGGTAGATTTGTTATTAAAAACATATAGTTATTTATTGTATCCGGCCAGCAGTGATAGAATATTTTTCCCTCTTCGAATTAAATTGTAATAAATAATATTGGAAGTCCCTGGATGCAGGCCACTTCCAACTGTGGCAATACCATGGGGAAGGCCTGTGTTCAGCAGTGAACTTGCGGCAGCTGTCCCTTCGGACAGAGAAAGAAACAAAGTTCTTCAAGATTAAATTAAACAATCCACTTAATAAATCTACTCTTTCTTATATCATTCTTTAAAATGTCTCACACATAAACAGTAGCCTTGAAATGTCCTTACCATATTGGCTATTAAAATAAACCTCACTACAAAACATACCCTCAAAAGCAAAAAACACAACTATTTAAACGATGCCAACTCCAAGCACTCGATGCAAACAACGTATTCGAATTTTAACAACGTGTTAATGAAAAACCACAATAACTATAATAAAAAGCACGTGTCGAGTGGCAACCCCGGACGGCGGCCATTACATAAATAACGGCGCCATGTTTATTGCCGCCATTTTGAAGACAAATGGTTAGTTATTACGGCCCGCTCAGTTTTACATTCTATACTCCGTTTGGAAAATTAAAATATTGCGTATGACTTATATTTAAATGCGCCGGAGTGGATTTACTGTATGCTTCAGATTTTGTACTGATTGCGTTTTGATACATGGGTTTGGGTGTAATAAATAATAGTGAAGTGTTCATGGGAAATATTTTAGTTAGACTATTAAGCGAAGTTGATAAATGATATTAAATGACTGAAGTAAAACTTTGTTATAATTTCCTCCACCAGCAAAGTAATAACATACATAAACTCACGACTTTTCCTAGAAGGGGTAGGCAGAGGTGCTAGTAGCAACCAGTACACCCACGTTTCGCCCTGTGTCTTCCGTTCCACGATGTGATAGGGGGCAAGCAAGTAATTAATTAGGTCAAATGACGACTGAACGTGCACTGACGACTTGACGAAGGTTGCCAAAGTAATCTTTAGAGAAAGCTTTTTTTCAAATATCTGTAGGTACGTCGAAGGAAAATAAAAACTTCTTTTTCGTGATGCTAATATCGTCAATGGCTAAATTATTGTATGAAATAGGTTTAAGATATTTATTCTCAAAAATATTAAATAAGTCACATGAGATTATGAAAAAAGTTTATGTAAATAAAGTAAATCATAGTAGGTACAGTGGTCGCCGTCCACTCATTTTACATTTAAGTATTAATTTAAGTTGCAATAACCTTTTTTTATTACTTATTATTCATCAAACTTTACTTCATTCAGATAATCTTTTTTCATCATTGAAATTATGTTATTAAAATAGTATAATAAATAAAAAAATGTATTAGAGTATTTGTTGTAATAAACTTGAAATAAATTATGTGGTGACCGTAAATTAATCCCACCCACGCCTTAAAGAAGCGTGAAAGCAATTTAAGTGAAAGATTCTCAGTCCGTGAAATTGTATATTAAAAATTCGAAGTACAAGTTGAATTTTTATAGCTATGATTTATCCGTACATATAAGTTGTAATAAATATGGTGCAAATGCAAACTAACAACTTGAATAACCTATAAAATGAGAAGATACTTGAGCTCCGCATGGTAGGGGATGAACTGAACGCAGTGTTCCCCTCAATATCCTTTTTTTAACATTTATATGTTCGCGAGAAGGCCGTTAGCTCGGATTCCGCTAACAAATGGGTTTCGCCCGTTTATTTTTACACATCATTTAACATTGTTTGTTAATGGTGTGTATTTTACGAGTTTTTTGTATAACACAGCTTAAATTAGAGTTTTAAAGTGTTGCGACATAGTCCAAGTTGCGAGGATTTTTGTTGCTCATAGCAACAGATTTGTAGCTTCGCCTTTAAATTGTTCGCAGCGGGAATGCTTTAAAAAAACTTATTTTGTATAAAACGAGTAAATGTAAATTTTTTCTCGAAAGCGGCAGGGTATGCTGTTTTTCGGACAAGAGGTGAGCTAGGTCTGATATCTATAAGAACGATCAATATTTTATAAATGCAAGCTGTCTAAATTATAATGAAATGCGATGAGAAATTCCTATATGCTTACATATTAAAATGAAAGGGCACACAACAATGGCAGATGATTTGCTTAATATTAATATTTATCGAAGTGCTGAACTTCTACAGCTCCACAATAAGTACTATCATTTAAAAGATAATCTGATATAAGAAGCATTAGACGGAAAATAGACATGTCCCAATAAAATGGGCATAAATTAATTTCAATCCAATATAAATTTGACAAACCTTTTCACCATCCAGAAATATCTTCAGATGAATGCTAATTGTAGTCATTCTTTAATCTTTCCAGAACCCCGACATCGTGTTGGTCCACTACCTGAACGTGCCGTACCCGGACGACAACAAGCTGGCGACAGTGGCGCCAAGTCTCGCGCTCTGGGCAGACAAGAAGGAGTGGACGAAAGATGAACTGGTCAGCCAGTTGAAGCCTATGTGTGAGTACTGCATTTTATTACTGTGTTGTATTGTATTAGAGTATTGTTAAGTTTGGGGCTGTACAACCGATAGATCGATTGAGAGTGGTTTGGTTAATTTACTACGCTTTTCTAGTGGGGCTTAATGCATTTCGAATATCATGAAATATTGTTCTTTTTCCTCATTTTTCGTCATCGTTTAAGATACTATGAGTATTTGACTACCGACACACGTGACCTCGAAAAGGGAGAGGAGTGATTAGAACCCCCGACTGCTGTCTTAGCAGCGACGTACCGTGCGTTTCTAACAAGCAATCTTTGTTATTTATGTATTTTATGGAAAATAAAAATGAACAACTAATTATTATGAAGAGATTTGCAAGAGTATATTTTGAAGTTCAACAACCTGTACCAATTAGTTGAGAGTGGAGGATTGAAATCTAATCAGTTTTAGTAATAACAGCTAGGTAAAAGTAATTGGTATGGTAGCCTTAAAAAGTATTCAAGTATTGAGCCCCAAATCCAAGGTCAATTTATTTAAAATTTTAGTACATGTAAAGTCCGCTATCCCGCACTAGGCCACCGTGATTAACTATATGGCCTAATTTACGATACGTACTTTCGATTGTAGAGGAGGCCCGTGCTGTGCATTAGGACTTGATATACAGGGTATATCAAGACTGCTACCGAAAACGAAGCCGGGTGGTAGTTTAAATGTCTTCAGACACCATGCAACAGAAAAAGTTGCAAAAAAATGCGACAATTTTTTTTGTTCTTTTTTTCCTTTGGCCATATTTGGGTGGTAATACATTTTTTTCCTACAATAATAGTGTATACCCTTTTATTTATAAATACTCTAAGGTATAAAAGAGTTTAAATTATTATTTTAGCATAAACTATAGATTTACCACCCAAAAATGACGATATTTAAAAAATCATAAATAATAATTGTCGCGTTTCTTAGCGAAATATTTAGTTGCATTGTGTTTGTAGTCACTAAAACTACCACCCAGCTTCGTTTTCGGTAGCAGTCTTGATATACCCTGTATACTGATACAAATACAGACAAATTATTATAATTTAAAGAGTTCGCTTGCTCACAAAGTTTCAAAACCACGATGCTGAAACATGACATCGACATTGTTTGGTATAAAATGTTCCATATGGGATATTTTGACAGCAGTATCATCTTTTTTACCTCCACCACTATCAGCATCAGCAAAAACAATCCCAAAAGCAGGATTAAAATAAATCTCCACGCGTAAGCTTACATTCCAACGTCAGTTTGCGTGGATCTCGCAACCTTCACCCCGCCCACTCTAATCAAACTAGACATGTCATGAATAAAATTATAAGGTTTGGTAATGAGAAAAAGCGAGCTCCTCCCGACGCTATCTTAATACATTTTAATATCTCAAAATAGGTTTTATCGAACCTTCAACTCATCGGGATTCATATGAGATTCGTTGAGATAGATCTATTTTTGAACGGAATATTTTAATGTTGATGGTTTTAGTTGTGCTTTGTTTTCTTTGCTTTTATGGACGAGTAGGGGCTAAAATACTCATGAGATTCTGGTATAAACCTGAAGGTTTGTGTTTAAGAGTGGACTTAATGTGCTAAAACATTGATTAAATAAGTTTATGTAATTCAAAATTCCTTTATGTCATGGGCTCAAAATATTTTTATACTTTTTATCTTCGGTTTACTTTTTGGTTACTCCTATTCGATTTAAAGTGGAAAGGTCCTTAAATTTTACGTTTTATTAATTTTTGAGCATTTTTTTGTAATGATCTATGAACCACAGATATGTGAGGTATCAATTATTATAAGATGAAATTCACATTTCTACAACACAAAAATACAGTCTTAATAATCTTAGCGGGTAATATTTTAAAGCTGTATGAAATATTTGCTTGAATTATACAGATAAAACAAATGTTTGCCTACATGTGACTGCCAATAAATTGCAATTAGCCTACAGATAAACTTATCTGTGGCAAGTATCGATGATTATTAATATTGAAATTAATTTGTGCTCCGGCTACATTAATTAAACTTTATATTTACATGATAATAAAGCTCTGCTTTCAAACTTTAAAATCGGTTTGATATTTGGAATAAATTAATTTTGTTTACTTTTATGTAATATCATTTACATTATTTCGTAATATGATATCTGAAAAAAAAAAGCAAAGCTTTGAAGTATATATAGCACTTTAATATAATGATTTTATCTCGAATTCTAAGAATCCTAAAATTTTAAACGCAGTAGCCATTCTTTCTGCTAATACATTCATAGTTTTTAACTCTGTATTTATTAGAAGTCCTCTATTCAATTGCAAATCTAAATTGCTATTTTATTTTATTTCAGTCTTCAGCGAAGATGAGCCAGACATCAACAGCGATTTGGAGATATCGGTAAATTATTAACCAAATCTTTAGCTTAGTAATAGCTATTGGAAATGACTTCTCTTTGATACCTATTTATCATGAGTTATGAATTTGCAGGGCAAAATGTTTCAGACGGCAGAAACAGTGGAGGCGATCGTAGGACAGCTGATGGAGAAGCAAAGAGCGGCAAGAGCGGCGGCGTTGGCACGGCAGCTGGAATGTGGGTGTCCTGACTCAACTTGCCAGGATTCTAGGAATTGCGCGCACCCTCTCCGACGCATCCAAGCAGCAAAGCCTCCGCCTTCAGACCACCACGTATCGTCAACCACAGGACCGTCTCCAAGACCAGTCTCTCACCCCCCACGACAGTATACGAGGGATCACAGACCGACTCCCCAACCAGCATCTCCTTTACTCCTATCCCTGGGACAGATCCAAGGTGGCGGAGGCCTTCTCATACTGAACGGGACAAGTAACACCAACCAGCAGCACTCTTCTTTAGTTTCTCCTCTGTCTGTCACATCATTCGTTTGCGAAGAGCCAAGAGACAGGTACAGGCAGCAGTACAAACCAACGTTCGTACTAAAAAGAGAAGTACCCGACAACCAACCCTCGTCGTGTATCAGAAGTACTGAAACATTCGAAATAGAAACTCAAGAGGAAAAGCCAGATATAAACTTCGATAGAAAGATAAAGCTGGAGCCGAGGAGTCGAACTCAGGTGATAGCTAGTGCTCCAACTACGCCTTCGAGATATCCAGACTTAATTGAAAGAGTAGAAAATAAGGTTTTGACAGATAACTGTGATGATACTTTAGTGTTGCTGGGATCGGATGGGCATTTAGGTTCAAGTGGTTTCTTTGATGAAACGTTGGAGCTGTCGCATGAAGATATTCAGAAAACATTGTCAGCGAACATGCCGACGTGTGAGTTAGATAGAAATGGTGTGCGGTCTACGGACACTGCAAATGTGATGGTCTCCGGTATAGATACAATGGACTTTATAGAAAGTTGTGAAGCAGTAGCGTCCCCCACGCAGGTAGTGGATGATAATGTATTTGTAAATTTAGATGCATTTGATATGCTTGGCGATTTCCCGGAATTGGAGGTTCTAGACCCAAGTACAATATCGACTAATCCAGTGGTAAGTATTTTTATATTATTGTCATCCCTATGGTAGTTAGACACGAAATTTATTTCACAATTTGTTTTTTTTTTAAGCTCAATACTGTCAAGTAAACAAATTAACTTCAAATGAAATAATGAGAAATTGCTACCTTCATTTTAAAATTTGGTGATTCCGTTAATTACGTTACACTTAGTAATTATTTATTTAAAAGTAAATGCTTTAATTTCAGGCGATATGCGGTAAATCACCTCCAGCTGAAGAAGGAAGTGAGAAAATGCAAACCGACTGTAGCAACGAGGGAGCTCTGAACATCACCGATTATTCTCCAGAATGGGCGTACCCTGAGGGTGGAGCCAAGGTCCTGGTGGCTGGACCCTGGCAAGAAACATCAGATCAATACACGGTGTTGTTTGACAATTTCCCAGTGCCCTCAGTTTTGGTGCAGAATGGACTATTGAGGTGTTATTGTCCTGGTGAGTTATTATTTGTAAAAGTATGAATTTAATCTCTAAAATACTTTTATTTTAGAGATTAAAAGTAGTTTGTAGCAGAATCGTTAGAATGGAAGAAGAAAAGCGAAACGAATTCTTATTTGACCATGTTGCTTTAAAATTTTAAATCACATACATAGGCCTGACCCCTAAGATCGAGTCTAGTGGTCTAGAAATCAGAATCTCGGAGACACTTTTCATTCTCACAAACACCCAGACCCGAAACAAATACTTGTGAATTACACAAATATTTATGTCAGTGCGGTGATTAAGCCCGAGGCCTCTAGTTACATAGCCAGTGTTCGACTGCGTAATTTAATAGTTTATGATTTCATTTATTAAAACCTACCTACTTTCCGTTTCAGCTCACGAGGCAGGTCTGGCAGCATTACAAGTGGCAAGAGGTGGTCGGGTGGTTTCCGACGCGGTGGTCTTCGAGTACAAAGCAGGTCCCACGCCGACACCTACGTCCCCTGCATCAGCACCCTTGCCGTCGCTGGATTTTATCAGATTCTCGCTAATTCAACGGTTGCAAAGATTACATGGCAGATTACAACTGAAGAATGAACCGATGGAAGAAAATACTCAGGTATTGAAAATATAATTATTTTATTTATTTATTTAAATCTTTATTGTACACAAACTTAACAAGAACATAGCTTAACAGAAATAATAATAACAAAGAGTACAAATGGCGGTCTTATCGCTCAACAGCAATATCTTACAGACAACCATGGGATGGATTTAGATGAAGGAGAGGGAGAGAGGGCGAGATTTTAGTGATTTTTGTTGACGTTATTAATACTGCAAAGTGTCTTTATTAAATAAGAGATCTTGAAAAGGTAGGTCGTGATGCCACCTGGTGTATGTGACTATAGAAGTAACATAGTTTACATCTTTGAATTATGTTAACCGACTTCAGCTACAAATCAAATTGACAAAAAAAAAAAATATTATTGGCAATTTCTGATTGTGTCTGATAGTAGTAACCATAAAGCCTTTTCAATATCTAACACTATTTAAATTTCATTCACAGCTCGAAGACGTACAGCTTTACTCCAACGCGAAGTTCGAAGAGCGCCTAGTGACGTTTTGCAAGACCCTCAGTAACCAATCAGCTGGGACTTCTGAAGGGTTCACCACAGAGCCAGGAGAGGACAACTCCACAATCCTACACCTGGCTGCTGCGTTAGGGTACACGAAACTGACCACGGTGTTGCTGCGATGGAGGCAAGATGATAATAGTCTGGCTTTGGAGAAAGAAGTGAATCTGATTGCAAGGGACAGCGATAATTGCACGCCTTTGGTGAGTTATTGGTAAAAAATAGTTTCTGAAATAGGAGTAAAATTAGTTTATAAAGTTTAGCCAGAATGAGTTTCGTGATAGAAACTTATGTTTACTTTATGATGACTTAATGCATTAGAAGAGATAGCGATAAGACCACCAGTTGTTACACTATTTCAAAAGTATGTAACTAAACTGTTTACCTATATGTAATATATGGTGAACAATAAAGTGTTGTCTACCTATCTAGAAGTAAGTTGGAATATGCAAAATGTAAAAAAGTTAACTTTTGATTTTTTGATACAAATATGGTCATACTCTGAAAGCAATTGTTGCAAATTTATACGCAAAAGACATTGATGTCTACCATGTTCCATCTAATCTACAATCATGTCAAAATGAAGTTGCAGACACTCAAGTATTACATACATACATACATAAACTCACGCCTTTTTCCCAGAAGGGGTAGGCAGAGGTGCCAACACCCACATTTCGCCATGTATGTTCCGTCCCACGATGTGATAGGTGGCGAGCCTATCGCCATATCGGGCACAAATTCCTGACTCTGGGCTGATAATGAATAGAAAAATCCAATATCACGTTGCCCAACCCGGGATTCGAACCCGAGACCTCAGCTTTGTAACCGTACCTTAGTACAACTACGCCACTGAGGCAATCACACATGAGACATTGAGAATGAGACACTCAAGTATTAATAGAATAAAACCGAATTTCATCAACCTACTTTCTCCATTGGTTTCCAGATGGTGGCCAGCGCGGCGGGGCACACAGACACAGCAGTAGCCCTGGCTAGATGGAGCGCGGGAACTGGCACCGAGGCAGGGGCGCGCCGAGCTGCCTCAGTGGCAAGACGAGCTGGTCACTTACGACTTGCTGCGGCTATTGATCGGATCCACCCTCCACGACACAATAATAATGGAGACGGCGTGTTTCTTAGACCTTATAGGTATTTGATGATTAGTGGTTTATGAATTATAGAGCTTTTACATTAAAATATTATGATGGTAAAATGACAAAAGATGAAATACATGATTTATTTGGATTTGATGATTGAATATTGCATGGTGTGGGATCAAAAGCCAAAATGGTATTCTGGAAAATGTATGAATCTCATGTTGTCCTGACTGTACGTGATAAGTAGGACTTTAATGTTGTGTGATACAGTAGATATAGTAGATCGGAAAAAAGAAGATAAGTGGTGCAATAAAAAAAACCCAATCAATAGTTTATAATAATTTACAACTGCTGCTTTGTACAAAGTTGTTACATTTTAAAAATGATACGAACTTCGAATGTTCGAACACCGTACATAAAACTTCACTAATGTGCTTAGTTACTTCATAAAATGTTGGATTCCTCTATCGTACGTCGCAACTATGGACTAAGAGAAAATGATAAGTGTAATAGAAAATAGTATTGATTTTTAGAAATAGAAATCGTATTTGTAAATTCCACACATCAAATATCCGAACATTTAAAATTCATATCGTTTTTATAGAGTAAACCCCTAGAATAATGCTAATTCTACTAAGGAACATCGTGTGTTTGATTATTTTTTTTCTCATGTTTCAGTTTATCCCAAAAGGGACGGACTGGCAGTCTTGAGAGTAACCTCGTGAAGAGACCATCTATAGACAGCGGTATTAATATGGCTGATGCGTTTAGATCCAGCCCGGCCATGGATAAAAATGATAGCAACTCATCTGCCAGGTAAATTCTTTATATTGTTCTTAATGGTCATCATCATGGCCTAGATCAGAGCCGTAGCCCCATTTACACGGCGAGAATCGCATGCCATGACATAACCGTCAAACAATATTGTACCTATTCTTACAATTTTTTAGACTATGCAATTTCTTATACTTACGATAATCGTAACTTTGAGGCGAGAAATTATTTCCATACAATGTTAAATTTAATCGTTCTTAAATCTTTGAAAATTAAAACTTTCTACTAATTGACTAATGACCGTTATAAAGTGAACGAATTAAACTTTATTCTTCAATTGTAGGTTCGCTACTTTCCATAAAGTATTAATAACTTGTACAACATATATACAAATATATATGAATGTTTGAAAAATGGCAGATTTTTGCACTGTTATACATTTTCTAATTCACTTATTATTTCAGATGGGAAAGAAGCATGTCCTTACCTTTAGATTCGGACACATCTGAGGATAGTCTCGGAGACTCAAAAAACGGTCGACGAATGGACCTAGCTCTCTGTAAGTTGTTGACATTTTCCCATCTTTCATTCCATAGTTAATTCGATTTTCATTTGCTGAAAGATTATTTATTTATATGGGCACGGCGGCTGATGGAATCGAAGGGTTTAAAAGTATTTTGGTTTTTGCTGCGTTTATATTTTGACAACGGTATTGGCGACGTCGTCGGCGGTGATCTAGTCATGCGAGTTGAGTTCCTTCTAAATTTTAATGGAAATAAACATATTCTACTGGCTAGTTAAAAATATTCTAATTTTTATCAAAAAAAATGTGAATGTAAATTGTTAATACAACTATTAAGCACTACAAATATTCTCCAAAACTTAAAAAAAGCACAAAAATAAAAAAAGATTCATCTAATGTTGGAGTAGTAGAATAATGTAAAGAAAATAAGAGGTAGGTCATAACAGCGAGTCGACAAAGGAACTCAACTCGTCGGTGGTGTAAGCGTATAGCGGATAGCGGGCTGGTTGACAGGCGAGACGGCGCCGCGGCGCGCCGCCAGCCCGCTCATAGACGTGGAGGCGCTGTCGGACGCGTCGCCCCCCGCCACGCCGCCGCCCGCGCCCCCGCCAGGTCAGTCTGCTGCGCGCCATGAACCGGTATAGACGGGAACACGGCTCCAACTCGGAAATTATCAACGCAGACACTTGAGGAATTGAACCAAAATTGATCTAGTCTTCTGCTTTAACTTCATAATCTCAATTATGTTCATTCAAAATCAATTATGATCATTTTTTCTGGATTGTAAATCCTACGTGTAATTTGGATGTCAATTATTAAATCGTTTTGTTTTCCAAATTGGCAGACTCAAGCAGAAGTCATTTTCTCAAGTAACAGAAAAGTATAATTTAAATAAGCATGTCTATTCGGAAACGTAACTGAAGACGTTGTTCTATACCCGTTCGAGTTGCAGCATCTTCCTTCGTCCGTTCTATCGATGTTGTGTACGTAGTAGTGCATCGCCACTCTGGCCGCTCGATGCTCTTCTTCTAACCAACGTTTATAATATATATCTGTCCCTCTCTGTCGCCAGTCTGTAGCTCTTGAACGTGAACACGGTAGACCACTTGTAGTTTCTTCTTTAATTTCGTATCCTTCTGAGAGATGTTTTAACTGTTGGTGTTTGTAGTTCCTTACAAATTTTGCCGACTTTCTGTAGTGTTATTGCACTATTGTTTAAACTTGATAAACTAGAAATAAAATTTAAAATTTAAAAAAAGTATTTCAATCAAGATACAATTTTGCGTGTATACTTGGTAAATTTAAAGAAGCAAGTACTTAAAAGTATTTTGGTAGTAAGTTGAAAAAAAAATCAGAAAAAGAATATTAAATTCTATCATAAAACAGAAAGTTCGGTACAGTTTGCTCGATGTTGTCCTTCGATGTTGCTTCTGGTTCGTATCGGTCTATCCACTACCACAGTCCTACAATCACTTACTCGATTGGCTTCACTATCAATTCTTCAGAACACAAGACTCCGTCGTTTGTACACTTGATGACAAAACAATACAACACTGCATGGAGGCTAAAACGCTTGCATGGTTGGTATCTGTTTAAAATGCTTTTTATGTGTAGATTTTTATAGCATCTATCAGATTGGAGGTAAGTGCTTCCAGCTACAGAGCACCTGAAAATTGATCATTTCCAGCACTGTTCATTCATTTTGTCACTTTACTCATCAATTGATCACAGACACTTATTTATAAGGATTATGTTTGTCATGAAAATTTCTTGTACACGAACGCTGATTTCTGTGAATTCAGTGATGTTATTAAAATTATTGAAGTGGGTATATTTACTGCCATTATTAGTTTCGGTGTTAGTAAATGTTTCGGTAACAATAAAAATCAATGTCTATCTGTTACTTTTTTTGGATTCCTAAGGTATGTTTTACAACGTTAACGTGATGCGATGAAAATTGCAGTTAATAGTGATTCTAAATTACAAAATCAGAAGTGAACCTCAGTTTGTCGTCATAAGCAGTGACGACTAGTTAATAAATGAGTGGGTCCAATTTGCTATTTATGGCAGAGTCTAAGTCTAGTCTAAGTCGAAGTCTAAAATAAAAATATTTATTATATGTAAGATTAACGTTAACGTCAAGGTTAACGTTTATCTCGATAAAAGTAATGAAAGCCCTTCAAAATTCAATTCCTTTACAATCAATCGAAAAAGATGAGTTTTTTAAATGCTAAGTTCGACGTAATTGGACAAACATTAAAGACATTGATTTTTATGTTCAAGTACAATATGCTATAGTTGCATCGATGTGTGCTATTGTCTAAATGTTGAAATGCGTTAAAAGAGTAACCAGAAATTTCCAACCAATCAAATTAAACTTGCTGCTGTTAGCTCGTGTCTGATGTTCTAGTTATGTGTTGGTGTAAAATAAGTTCCCGCTATACAAAAACGTTTCAGGGGAGCAGGATGACCGAGTGTTCACGCTGGCCGAGCAAATCATTGCTGCTTTGCCGGAGAGGATAAAGGTGAGGGTAACAGGAATCTTTGTGAATATTTTTGTGATTTTTTACTATTGAAATTAGCTTTGGTTTACTAGACAATTTTGGGGGAATTTGAGTCTTACAATGTTAGTAATCTTAAACCATCTTTTGAACGACCTATATTAATTTGATTTCAAATAGAATTAAATGATTATTGTTGACCAGGTGTATATTAATACACCAATTATAATTTGAAAGATTTCTCTATTTTTAAACCGAAGATTCTCGGCCAGGTCTCGTCTGGTCTAACTAAAAATCAAGCAATTACTTTTAAAAAATTGCAGTATATTCAGGAATTATTGGATTCAATTTAGAAATAAATCCTCAAACGTAGTATACATTTGATTAAACTATTTAAACATCGTAGCTATTATTTGTATGATTTTGTTCAGAACGAGAGTTCATCGTTGCTCGGATGTGGACTGGACGGAGGCGGCAGCGGCAATGAGGACACCCTCATGGTGCCACTGCTTGATGATACCACCACGTTCAACACTGAGTTCAGCTTCGAGTTCTGCGATAACACTTATAGGTAATAGAGTGTTTATTTTATTATATATTTTTACTGAGGACGCTGTTGTGCTTCAATTCTGTCGCTAGTTATGTATAGTAATTATATAAAAATAATAACAATACACTTAACCGTTACACAAACAGTCTAGTTATTTTTGTAAAATACCGTGTATAACACGATAGTATAAGATCCTGGGTATATCCTGGGCTTAATAAAACTAGGAGAGACTTTAGTCCGCAATCACTCAGCCCTGAAAAAATGTATGTCATACAAAAAAGCGAAGACTACGCCAACCTATCTATTTCCATACAATTTTTGTTCATAATCTGTCAATAACACATAGAATTCTAGATTGAAATCCTTTCGAATACCTCACTAACCATCTCTTTCAGATACTGCGGCGGCTCGACCCCATGTTCCTCGGGCTCGGTATCACCAGGGTCTGCACTGTCCCCGCCGCCGCCGTCACCTCACGCGGCGCTCGCAAACCCGGTGCACTGCACCACGCCATCCGCCACGCTGCAGGAGTTCTTGAATACCACCACGCACTTCTCCAACTTGACGCTGAATGGTGGGTAGATGTGGGGTTATAGTTCTTTGGTATTGGATAGCTCAAATATTTAAAAAATAACAGCTTTAGAAATATTTTTTTAATTTGTAATGTGATTCTTTACAGATAGACCAAGAGCCCGTGGCCATATAAAATTACGAAGGTCTGGCGGCCACGGGCTCTTCATCTATGAAGGAAAATCAAAACAATATTTCAGTCTTAAGCTCGTATTAACCCATTAATTTAAGCAAGTAATTTATAAAGACAGAATTTGGTTTAATTATAGAGGAAATCAGCAATGGTGATATCAAAATTTTAGTGGTTAAGGCACTAAAGGCGCCCAATTTTACTATCCAAACCTAATCTAAAATTAGTATAACTAAAGAGCCTCTAAAAAGGACATTCCTTATTATAGCTATAGCCATAGGTCAAAAGCTACGCTAAACAAATATTTATTATTACGAGAGTGTAGTGTCCCACTACAGGGCAAAGGTCTCTCTTTCCGCCTTCCATGCATCCCGGTTAAGGGCTTTATATGACCACGCTAAACAATAATTAGGCTGTAGATATTAGTTTAAAACCAATTTTGTTTATAAAACAGATCGTGAACAGCGCGAGTTGTATTCAGCGGCAATAACGATTCAGAAAGCATACCGTCAGTACCGAGGCAGGCAGCTGCAGCGACGAGCTGCCGCGGCCGCTATTACAATCCAAAACTGCTACCGGAGATACAAGCAGGTGAGTTGTGAACTTGGCTATCGTAGTTTTAAATTGTTTTAATGCACCTGAAGGTAAGCGATACGACCGCTCATAAGCAGTAGTACAACTAAATAACAGCTTGAATTACAAAGCAATGTTTGGCATTCCACTCCCGCCATCCTGACACATAAGATGTCAAGTCTCAAAGTCCAGTTTACTCTCGCTGCAATGCATTACACTTCAATCCGAAACACAACAGTGCATTTACACTGCTGCTCAGTGGGAGAAATGCATCCGGTCGAAGCCGGGCCAGGCCGCCTGAATCTGTATAAAAATTACAACGACCAGATGCATAGCATCATAAGCATCATAAGTAACCACGATCGGTACTTCATAATTGCTCATATTACACATATAATGCCTATGTCAGAGGCAAGTGCAGGAAAACTAACAGTTTTTATAAAATGACGAATGTCTGGTGGGCACGGGCTCTTGCTCTAGTAAGATCCCCTGATATTACAATTCACGTTGTAACATTCTGTCACCTTAAAACTCACAGGTTTAATGAACCACATATTTTTCCCCTCGGAATCGCAATTCGCATTAAGTTTAAAAGGGCAGTTAAGCATCTTTTGCTTGATTGCCTGACAGAATCAATTTAGTGCATATTTATTACTTTCCATTGTATTATATTATATGTTTGTTTTTAAAGGAGATCAGTCGATTTGGTCCAACTACGGACAAGAAATTAAGTATGACTAAAAAATCAGGCGTTTTTTTTTAGATTTATTTCTCTATTTATTTTTATCCTACACCGTGGGGATCAGATTTTGTAAAAAAAAGGATATCATAAAATATTCTACCACTTTTTGCATTGTTTGCAATAAATATCAGAATTGACATCTGTCAAATTCATTCAGTGTTTGTCAAATTCTACTCTTCGTACTTGGTCGCGAAAGGAATGTGCTTTTGTGATGTTGGTTATTTTGAGTTTATTATTTACGACAACTCTTGGCTACTCTAAAAAAGATTATAATTATTATATTCCCAAAAATAGCAGAGCTTGCTCAGTGCATCTACGCAATACCTCATTGGATTTTATGACGGAAAGGCTCTATAATATTAATTATATTATTTTAGTTCTAACATGTATAAGACATGTTTACGATTATAAAGAATTCTAAAACATCAATCGATTTTAATGAGATAAATAGTATGCCAGACTACTTAGTGCGTTATTGGTTAGGACAGAACAAAAATATGTTTTATTTATATTCAGATCGACAATTCTCAAAATGGCCACAATGCAATAATACAATATTATTGTAATTGCATTGCAATCAAAAGGACAGTGGGATGCTCTGCACATGTACTGACTATTATGTGGTACGTTGGTTGGGCTAGGTACCAAAATGATATCACACCTATTGCAAAGCACCTCGACAATGTATTGTTACTACCAGGTACATGAGATGTTGTTTAGGAACAAGTTCAATAGAAATTTTTATTATAAAACTAGCTGACCCGGCCACGCTCCTCCGTGGCTTAGGGGTAAAATTTAGAATAGGGTAGCACGATGTGGTGGGGTGCGGGGTGTGGAGGGGGGAGAGGGAGTGTCCCATCTCACTTGATACCACTCCCGTGAAAAGGTAATGCACCATTCCTGAGATATATCAATTTAAATAACCTAACCTATAAAAACACTTGTTGTCAATACAAATTTGCTTCTGCAACGTCTCCGGCGCTGCGGCAAGTGCAGCCCCTTCGCCCTTGCGTAACAAAGGATAGGCACCCACGCTCACCTCTGCAGCTTCGGCTTGTTGGTCGCCTCCGGCGACCAGCCTCAGCCGCTCCGGCTCGCACGGGTGCCTATCCATTGTTACAGCGGGCGGGGGCTGCTCTCCCTCCGCGCCTCCGGCTTTTTATATACACTCTAGGGTTGGTAGCCAAAAGACTACGTGAAGTCGGGGTGCCCTGAGTCGGTTTTGGAGCACATTCGACCTAACCGATTCATAAAGTGGGTGCACTAACTTCCTTCTGAACATAATTTCTAAGGCGTTATAAAACAGATTATAACACAACAAAACACAAACAAATCAATATTGGTATAACGCAGATACGAAATCCGCCAAAAACCATCAACAAAACATTCTTAATTTTGCGATTCATTTTTATACTATAGAAGAAGATATACCCCGCTGGCTTAGTGCGGGTTGGCGAATTTTATTTCACGTAGAAATTAATCCGAAAAGTCAGATGTGTGCCCTGGGATTTGAACCCGTGACCATCGTTTACTTGTTGGCAGTCGCGTCTAGTACGTTACCATATACAAATTAATAAAACCTTCATACTGCCTTACCAGGTGACGTAACTAATAGAACAAATATTTAAAAATATAAAACTGCATATCGTTTCATTATAATGTCTAGATACGGCATCAACGTACCAATGTTTTTTTTTATTCTTGAGTCTGAAAACAATACTAATGCGGAATTTAAATTTGTCCCCCAGCGCATCTAAAAGTATCAATTCAAAAAACAACGTTTTATTTTACATTTAACAAAATTACGCGCAAGACGCCGTATCTAGATAATATTATATACACGATGTACATTTTTTTTTTTTAATTTTGTTCTATTTCGTCAGCCGTCAATGAAAGACAATGGAAAGATAGATCATTTTACGTTGGATGGTAGTTGAAGCTTGACCGTCTTTTACGTCTCCCGTCAAATAAACAAAGATCATACTATATTGGCTGGACGCATCACGCTTGAACGATACCCAAAAAAAAAGGTTTTTAGTATCTTTTATGGAAATTTTCCAATTTTTTTCACTCCTTAAACCTTCCCAGGACTTCCACGAATATTTCAAGACCAAAATCAGCCAAATCGGTTCGTGCGTTCTGGAGTTATAGCGTCAGGAAGGAAAACCCGACTTATTTTTATATTATAGATTGTGTTTCTTATAATCAATACCAACATTTTTACCGCCATCATTCCCTTTTTAGAATGACCTATCAACATTTGAAACGGATATTTCTACCCCCAGAAATGCTTTCTTAATCAACTTTATATCGAAAAGTATTTAAAGTGTTTATAATAATGTAATACATTTTACAATATTATTAAACGACATTATTTACATAGTTACAGAAAATATAAAATATTGTCCAAATACGATATATATATGAATGAAGTCGGTTAAAATAGTAGAATATGGTAGTTTTTGTAAAACTTTAAGAGGATATATCTTAAATACCCCATATCGTAGCTCAAAAAGACTATATTATATTTACAGGATATTGAATCTTTATTATTTAATTCTAGGTCTCATTTGTGTCCGTCAAGTTTTCACTACTAGGCCCAATTTCCTTGGGAAATCGACCGATCTCCTTTATATCTGTGTATACATGTATAAAAAATAATAAATAACATCCAACATATATGTATATAAATATATTTGTGTATTTAATACAGTTATATTTTTTAATTGACGTTCAAATATACGAGTATAACCTACTTATTTTAAGCGCCTACCGTGCTATCTCTCTGCACCAACCAAAGGTTTCCTGGTAGAGAATATCTCAGGCATTAAGTCCGCTTTTATACAATTGATGTATATAAAGCATTAAATAAATAAATAAATAATTTTATACTAACTTTAATTTGTTCCTAGTTCGCATACCTGAAGCAGATGCACGCAGCGGCAACGGTGATCCAGCGAGGCTATCGTTCGATGAGGGCTCGCAGGATGGCCGCCACTCCTGTCAAGTGAGTATTGAAAATGATTCATGTAGTTATACAAATAGAGTTTATTTTGCAATGTCAAGAAAACATTTAGTAAAGAAGCATAGAGATCAGAAAGACTGGGGATTTTGGCGACTTTGGGAAGAAGGCACTCTGTTTTATAGTGTATCTTCCGAGAAATACTCTGTAGAGTTATTGATGGGTGACATTGATCATTCACCATCAGGTGACCAATTTGTTTGTTTGGACCTATGCCATAAAAAAAGATTTTGTTTAGAAAATGAGCTTTATGTATTTTAAAAATGCGCTATAGATTTTTGTTCATGCAAAATGTTCATGGATATATTTTAAATATAATTGGTTTAAACAGGAGGACTTACTCCCAAAGGCGACAAAACCAAGCGGCGAGGAAAATCCAACAGTTTATGAGACAGTCGAAGATCAAGTAAGTGAACTTTCCAATCATTTACCCTTAAATATATTTCCTATTTTCTTGCAGTTTTTAGGAACTGAATGCTTTGTGTAATATGATAGTCAATCTTCCGCGAATTAGACCATTTTTTCCAGAAACACAAATTCAGAGATGTTATCGGTTTTGTAAGGAATATGTCTACAATTATAAATTATTTGTTTCAAAAGTTGTAACCAACGATGCTTACCAACCAATAAAATTACTCTCTCCCTCGTTCTTTTTCCCTGTATACTTTTACACCCGTACAGAGCGAGCATTAACTTCTCACAGTAATATGTTGGTAAAATTAATGCTAATGTATCAATATGAGCCCTTATGCCAGTTCTGAAACCCAACCTTTAGAAGATCATTACATTTAAATATCTGATTCTGTAGAAAAAATCATGTTGTAAAATGATTTCACTGATACGAGTGTCGACCGTCATGTTTCTTGTACTAAAACCATAAATAAAGATAATTCACTCCCCCTCAAAATTGCGTGCATTTCATGAAAAAGAGGTCTATATCGCATGACAAGATATTCAAGACCAAAGTCTGGAATTAATTATTATTATAGTTTAGGTAATGTGAGTATATCCTAGTAAGTGCGTGGTGGCCTGTTGGTAAACGGACTAGACGCGACTGCCAACATGTTCACGGTGGTCGCGGGTTCGAATCCCAGGGCACACCTCTGACTTTTCGGAGTCATGTGTGTATTGATAGTCAATCACCACGCACTAAAACGGTGAAGGAAAACATCGTGAGGAAATCTGCATACCATAGCGATTTATATAAATTTCTATGGTATGTAAGTCCGCCAACCCGCACTAGGCCAGCATGGTGGACTATATGGCCTAACCACTCTCAATCGTACTGACGATTGTAGAGTAGGCCCGTGCCCTGCAGTGGGACCTATATGGGCTGATACAGAGTATATCCTACATTATATACAAAAACCTGAATCGTTGCCATACAGTTTTACGCCAGTAAAATATTCAAGTTTACAAAAAGGTTTAAATACATTTGCAATGTGGTCAAAAAAGTATCCATCTGCGACATAACCGTCTCTCGCCCGTCGTCTTAACGTGTCAGCCTGCTCCCAACCGAATACACACCTTGACTTAGTACAAAGAAAGAATAATCTTATTTAACTCACCGATAGACGAACTTTTTTGCATCGATTAACAATTAGACGAACTATTATGCTTATATCTTCTTCGAATTTTAAACAGGATATTATGTATAAATTTTAAAAGGTAAATTAGTTTATTGGGTCATAATTAAAAAATGGCATAAGTAACGCAACATGTAATAGTAGAACAGCTTAATATTTTATATAGATAG
Source organism: Hyles euphorbiae (assembly GCA_023078785.2). NCBI lineage: Eukaryota > Metazoa > Arthropoda > Insecta > Lepidoptera > Sphingidae > Hyles > Hyles euphorbiae. The sequence goes on along the minus strand of CM041036.1, from coordinate 15,284,175 downwards.
CAAAAATAATGAAGTTAGAAAAAATTCTCACAGAGAAAATTTCATACTAGACGAACTATTTTGCATTGGGACTCGTATATCTATCAAACCGGAGTTATGAATACCAAATCGCGAACGGGCTTGGTATCTTTAAAAAGTAATTTTATAAGCTATGAAAAATCGCATAAAACAAGTACTTTTATTCGCATAGGAATTATGATACTCCATAAAAGCAGTCTTCAAATGTACAAATCTTTTTATGTGAAGTTACAAAATATTGTCATGAAAATATGAAAAAATTCAAATATGAATAGCTAACCACAAAGCTTTCGTTGCATTGCTTTGATAAATTATTTAAAAAAAGCGAGATGTATTGCATATTTAGTATGAATTTATATTCACAGTGCATTTAAATAATTATTCTTTACTCAGAAAATATTTTAATGTAAATAAAAACATGCGCTGTGAGGGATAACATTAAAAATATATTTTATGATTAGTTTGCCTCATGTTGGCAAAAGTTGGACTGTCATGAGCAAGGGGCGCACTTAGGTTAAGTAAAGGGGCTCAATAAATGAATGGCTAAAATTATGTGAACAAATTCAAATTATACTTTTTTGTCTATGTTAAATTACGTATAACTAATCATGTTATTTATCAGTATTTAGAATCCTACATTGTCTTTGATGAACATAGGCAATAGAATATTTTCATAAAAGTTTATCTGTACCCGGGCGGAGCCAGGCCGACCGCTAGTTCAATAAAATATTGCCTATGAAATTTTTATACGTATGTTATATAAGTCTATGTTTATATAAGTCTGATGTCTGTTTTAATATTTCTTTTACGAAAATACGTGATCATTCCAAAGTTATATTACGGTTTAGGTTTATATCAATTCTCAAGTTGAAGTTAAAAGCATCCAGTATACACCATTTCCATTCGCTTAAATAATAACAATATCTAACTAAAACTTTCAAACAATATCCGTTTCCCCATAAGTTGGATAATAATCACAAAAAATATTTATTCATGCGTAAAAACTCATAAGAATCCTAGTCGTTCCGCGAAAATATTAAACATTGCTCAGTGGGTGCGGGCTCCAGTCTCTCGCCTGATTACGCCCCTGTCGTATAAGGGTGTGCATTCCCCTGGAAAATTAGGTACGGCAGAGATAAAGTTTGCTCTAATTGTACATTTCCAGTGCGGGGTCGGAATATGTTTACTTTGCCGAATATAATATTTCGTTTGTAAATGTTTTACGACGCAAAACTAACGGGTATTGGGTTTTTACATTTCCTATTTCCCTATAATTTCCGTATCCGCCTTTGTAAAGTCGATTGCCTTTTATGGACCTTTCGATAAAAAAGTTTACAAAATAATTTTTTTTACGAAACAAATAAAATATCACGAAAGCTTATAGCTGAAATAATAGTTAGAATATTCGAATTAGCTCCGATAGCTTCTACGCAAGGCGAAAGGCGGTAGAGGAATACTCATCATAGTTACCAAGAAAGTGTGTTGTGCTTTGGAATTTGTGTATATCCGGTTTTAACAGTCCAGTTAATATTTCGCCGGTGACGTAAAGTATTTAAATGAACACCAACTACGAAAAGTCTCTCTTAGTTTCTGATACCCACGACATAAGACTCGATCTTTCCGTTGGGTGAATATGTGTATTTATTAAAAAATAGAGAAAAACAAAGTATGCAGCTATTTTTGTTTTTGATTGATTATCTAAAGTGTAGTTTGACAATTGTAGCTTTAATGGTTTCGATTTTCCATACAACCGTTTTTAACCCTTTTCACCACCTTAGTTGTTGAATTTCCAAAAAAATCCTTCTTAGTGCTACCCTACGCCATAATATTAAATTTACTTTCTTTTCGGTAGTTTGTGTGTGCGTTCACGTACAAAAAATCCCCGTTCTCTCCCCTCCTCATTCTTCAGGGTACTCCCCTCTCAGTGCGGAATGACCTGAGAATCCTTTGTGTGGATATCCGCTGTTATCTCAATCCAAGGAATCACATCGAGGGCATAATAACTGCCACAGCACGCAGGGTTGGAGTCCTGAACAGGGTGCGTCGGTTCTTCACGCCCAGTCAGCTGTATCGCTTGTATAAAGCGCAGGTTCGGCCGGGTATGGAGTACTGTTTGCACCTCTGGGATGGATCCGCCCAGTATCTGCTCGATGCCTTGGATGGATTGCAGCGGCGGGCCATCCGCATTGTGAATGATGCAGACGTTACGAGCAACTTAGAGTCGCTACAACTCCGGAGGGATGTCGCCTCTCTAAGCGTGTTCTACCGCCTGTATCACGGTGAGTGCTCTGAGGAATTGTTCAACTTGATCCCCTCCTCTCCATTCCTAACCAGAACCACGCGAGCTGGCTTGCGAAGCCATAGCTTGACGGTCCACACCATCCCGGCGCGAACCAAACGTTTCTCAAATTCTTTTTTGTGCCGCACCGTCAGGCTGTGGAATTGTTTGCCGTCTCACGTGTTCCCTCCTTCCTACAATCCTGGGTCCTTCCGCCGTAGTGTGAAGAGGTACCTTAGCAGGCCGGCATAATTGTTTCCATTGGCATGGGACTGCCGTCCGATGCCAATGGACACTCTTTTTTCTTCAATTTTGAGTATGTTATTTACAATAAAATATACATTAATTAATTCATTTTATGAAGGATATTTTGATACTCTGCCTGGGCGGCATTTGCACTTACCATCAGGTGCAATGTCGCCACTATGCCAGGCCAGAATAAAAAAAAGAAAAAAAAACAAAAGTTATATGTATATACTGGTTATTATTAATGTCAATTAATGTCTTTTGTTTTGTCTAGTCTCAATTGGTGTATATTCGGTTTCATCCATGCCTCCATAATTTTTCAGACTCTACATACTCTATTTTAATTGCACTGCACTTGTTTTCAAGAAGTTATAGAGCAATAACTTTGTCGTAAAGTACAGGAGTCATGTGTGTATTGATAGTCAATCACCACGCACTAAAACGGTGAAGGAAAACATCGTGAGGAAACCTGCATACCATAGCGATTTATAAAAATTTCTATGGTATGTAAGTCCGCCAACCCGCACTAGGCCAGCGTGGTGGACTATATGGCCTAACCACTCTCAATCGTACTGTCGATTGTAGAGGAGGCCCGTGCCCTGCAGTGGGACGTATATGGGCTGATACAGATACAGACAGATATTTTAGTGTCAGAGACAAATGTTTGCGCGTGGCCTGCTGTTGACTAGCTCCTATTATACCTTGAAACTAAAATAAGTTTAGATAACTTTTAGTAGTTCTCCTGGCTGTTGGCCTAATTATACAGACTAATTTATATATCCATGCTTATTTACGTGAAAATATTATAGCTATCACGTGCTTTTTAAATGACGTCGTATTTAAAGACAGAACCATAAAGTATGATGTTGTGATGAAGGGGAGACCTATCTCCAAGTAATTATTGATAACGGTAATGATGTCGAATATAACAACTGAGTTATTTTCATAGTTCATTGTTATCAAGCCACAAATCAATTTTCGAAATCAGATTTGTAAAGAATATAAGCAACATTAACCATATTCAATAACTACTGATTATTATGATTGAAATAAATATAGCACCAATTTACCCATAATATGAAATGGACAATGAAACGTATTTTTTACTTCTTTGTTTTTTTTTACACCTAAATATTTATTTATTTATTTTATTCTTTTTTGTACACCAAATAATACTTAAACTAAAACTTATATTTAACATAAGAGTACAAATGGCAGTCGTATCGCTCAAGGCAATCTCTTACCGACTACCATGGGATGGACATAAGTGAAGGAAAATGAAGATAGGGCAGAATAAGTGTACGTTTAGAATATTGCTTGAATTATAAAAAAAAAAAAAAAAAAATAGGAAATAATTAAAATATTTAGCTTGATAGATAAAAGGATACAAATATATGAAATTAAACAACATACCTACATGAATTTACTTAAAAATAGACATACACATAAAGATATAAAAACCAAATATTATAAAAGTACACACATACATGCACATTGCTCTCCAATATTTGAGATACATAAGCAAACAACCACAATATTCAATATTAAATTTGTCATTTGTTCCAAAAATGTTTGAAATCTATTCGTATACGTAGAAGAGCATGTCATTTTTATGATGGTCAGCGACACGACCGATCATGGACAGTAACAATGCTCGGCATTCCACTGTGCTCGCCATATTAAGACATAAGATGTTAAGTCTCAATATGTCCAACAGTTACTCTGGCTACAATGTCCTTCAAACTGTAACACAACAGTGCGTTTACACTACTGTTTATTATTCTTGTGCTTCTACTTCTTCTACCACCTTAATCCTTATAGGCATATAGAGACGTAATTTAATTATCTAGTACGGCAAAACAATAATAAAAAAAATCAGCGGTGGGTTGTGGTTTTACGCCACAGCTCAACTTCATGTTGAGTGTTCACCTACATGTCACAGCTATGACGTGCTATGACGTAATGACTGTTCTTTGATTTTAATTCTTCTAATGAGATGTACGTCATTTCTCTAAGGTTTGTGACTGATAAATTTATTTTTCTTTCTTTTTTTCAAGGAAAATGAGCTGTTTATTCCCGTCCTAATATATTTTTGTTTCAGTAAACAATACAGCATAATTCCTTGTTTGTACGCACTCTGTTATACCGTTATTGCGTAACGTGAAACCCATTATGGCTGGGATTTAACAATCTGATTTATATTGTGTTTCTTGTTAGTTCTCTTAAGGATAAGATTGGAGTAAACCTCTAAGGTTACCCTACGGTTTGATTTAAAGATGTTTTATTCCCAGCTCGATTACGGAACCAAATGTTTGTTCCTAACAATTAATATTCGATTCGGGTTTAGGAACCAAGAATATACATAGTTCCGTTGTTTAGTACTTTACATTAACTCTTAGTTTTTTTATATATATTTTTTTAACATATTGTGGTTCAATATGTTTGTGACTTTTGGGTATAAATTTTATACACCAAATTAAATAATGCCGCTTTGTATTTATTTGTTCGCTATTATATCGAAATTTGCGTTAATCCCGAATAATTCCCAAGAAATTCCAACACATCATTTCACTATGCTAAACATTTCCATAAATCAAAGAAGTCAAAGTATCAATAAAATAATAATTTAATGTCTACATAAAATATCTTTTCTGCATGAACTCACAACACTCGTACTTTAACACTTTTGTCCACGTCTGTTAAAAAGTAAAATCTGTACCCGACTGTACCATTGAAATCCCTTTTGAAAGTTATCAAATGGGCCGGTTTTTATATTCTTCGTTAATACTGCCTGGTCGGTTTAGATAACAAACCTCCGAGCAAAGGGACCTGCAAATATATCACGATAAAGCTGAAACGCTATGTTAGAACCTCTTTTAATTGAACAGTTGGACCGTTTAATTATAACAAGGTTTGGGCTTCGTCTCTTTTGAATTTGGAATTTTGATTTTGAAGACGTGTTTTGTTTCTCTTATTTAAATTAATGTGTTTAAGAGTTTATAGATATGAGTGTGTAGGCTTTCGAGAGCTCAAATAGAAACATAATCTGTAATTAATAACAGTGTGATCTGTAAAGTGTAATGAATCAATAAGACGCCACGGCTAAGATCCCCAAAAAAGCTTGACATGACGCTCAGTATTTCTTGATTTAGGTCTAGATGTTGTGGGCCTAATATTTTTTTTAGTTTCTGATACCTGTACTGTATCAGTCCATAAACATCCCAGTGCATGGCATGGGCCTCCTCTACGATCGAGAATGCGATTAAAAGTGGTTTTGCCCTTTGCCTTATCAAAGTTTACAACTCTTACAATAAGTTTTTAAAATGAAAACCGCAACTCAGAACTTTACGAACCAAAAATATAAAATTTTGAGTTTAATATGACTTATTATATAAAATAAAATTATTTCACGCCGCACAGTACGTGGGAGGAATTTACTACCAACGTAAGTTTGGGATTTTTGAAACGTAATTCAAAGATTTTAATCATAATAAGATATGAAGTTTAGAAAAACTTTTACAGTATTTGATTCGAAATTTCAAAGTAATGTAAAATAAATTGAGATATGTAAATGAAGAAATTCAAGTTATAATATTTGTTGAATAATTAAGAAATAAATTTTATCGTAATGTTATCTCATGAATTATCGAATCCATATAAAATAGTTTTTTTTGGTCTTGCTATTATGCCGTTTGAGATTATCTAAAATGTGTTTTGATTTAATAATTCATCTTGTTTTTACTTCGTAATTTTATAAAAAATAATCTGAAGAAATCAGTAGTACAGTTGTAACAAATATTAATTGTCTTATTTTTCCGTCAAAATATCAATAAATAGTATTTTTAATTAAGTTTAAATACAAGAAAAAGTACAGTAAAGTCACTTCTTAATTTAAAAATGAAATATCAATTTGATTTTTATCTCCTTTATGTTTGTTTTATTTTAAATTCTTTCTACTACTATTGTTTGAATGAATCACTAAAGTTGAAGTGCTCCCGGCAGGTTACAGAGCGCACGAGCAGAAAGCGGGAAGGTGGCCCGGCTGTCCCAGGATGTCCGCCGAAACTCGTTGCAGCGCATCATCAATACGCCGCCCACGCCCAATAGGTAAACAATACTAAATATAGTATACTAAGTAATACAAACTGATGGTAAAATACAGTATATTTGGTCGCAAGTTTATTTTAAGAGTATATGCATAACACAGGGTGTATAAAAACGAAGCCGGGCGGTAGATTAAGTGAAAAAATATCATAATTTAAAGATACAATGGCCCTACCACATATGATATCGAATTTGAAAATAAAAGGGTGTACTTTATTATTTTGGGAAAACTATGGTATTACCATACAATATGACGACAGTAAATAACATTTTCAGTTGCATTGACAGTAAATAACATTTTCAGTTGCATTATGTCTGAAGTTACTAATCCTACCACCCTATAGCTACCACCCGTCATCGTTTTTGGTCGCAGTCTAAATATACCCTGTATGTGTCTATTATTATTGGCCTAATACTTATTTCCTCCTCTTTTATTTTCCTTCATTTTCTCCTCGCAATTCAAGAGTAATCAAGTCATTTATCTTTAAAAACTTCACAAAAAGATGAACCTATATTCATCAAAAATTTAAACAAAAAATATATATTCCAAAGGCAATATTTAATTGTACATATTGTTACAGAATCGTTGATTATTTAGCACCAGGATCGCCAATGAACGCCGACGAAGATCTGCTACTTGAGCTTTTGTTTAGAATGTGATCGACTGCCGCTTTAGGTCGCCACACCTGGGTACATTTCCTTTCACACCCCTCAAGGAAGTTGGCAATAAGTTCTGTTTGTAATTAGTTCCATTATTAGTTTAAGTAGTCATTTTAAGGAGTGCATTTATCAGTATTACGGGCGGGCGTTCATTTTTCTTTAACAGGCTGTCACCAAATGCCTATCAACTATCAAACATATATCCGATCGTACATTTAAATATGCAGGTTTCTTCTCAGTGTTGTGAACTAACGCAGGCCTTGTCTAATGAAAATTTTAAATCACTTTCTTTTGATGAAATCGTATTTGTATTAGATTTTGTAAGTTTTGACTTTCACGATGTAATTTAGTATTTGTTTTGAAAGTTTTCCTTAGAAATGACTTGTTCAGAGTTTCGATTTGAGCGTTTGGTTTGTTTAAAACTCTTCAGGTCATAGACAGGGTTATATTTAGTATAAATTTTATCGTATTTTATATTTTCATAAGGTATTTTTGAGACGTTTGTTTAGGACATTTATTGGAATCATATTTTTGAAAAAAAATCTCTAAATTGGACGTAAAGTAATTTACATAGTCATCAACGTATCGGCTGAACATTTTTCTCGATGAGTATGCGTATGTCGGAGTTTAATATCAAACTGAGCGTGTTCGGCTGTGCTGTAACGTCGCGTGTTCCGCGAGTGTTGTATATTTTTAATTCATTTCTCTTCAATCGTTACCGATTTTGCTTTACCATTCGAGATGAAGTCAAAACTTGAATTCTATATTGTATCAGTGATTTCAGTGACGGAGTTTAATATATGTAGGTTAAGTACAAATTCAAATTATTGAAATGCCACTGTTCTTATAATGTAGTTGCACCTAGCGTATAATAACAATAAACCCGATGAGCTGTGAGTATTTTGAGATTTTATCGTGTTTAAGAATTAAAAAAAGAAATGAATAATTATCACACGTGCCGTTATTTTGACTATTCGGTCGAAAATATTGAATAGGTTTCGTTTCAGCCTAATTATAGGTTAACTCTTTTAGTCTACGCAATGAATGCAAAGCCTTAGATATCATCGAAACTTACTCGACTCTTAGTAATACGTTTGTTACTCGAAACACCTGGTTCCATCCCCAGCGGAGTTTATTTGGAAGTTTCGTTCGTGTGTTTGTGATTAGTAAAGTTTTAAGTCTCCCCCAGTTCCTACTCGACCCGATAAATCCATACTAAACGTATGCCCATCGATTACCCTAATTAGTTAAGTAGACCTTATTTTAGATCCGCATTAAAGCTGAATACCGTACTTAATTAGCGTTCATGAAAAAAAAAGGTTGTGCACCATTTATAATATAGAAGTATAAAAATACCTAAATATTCCCCTTTTTCTGAATTCTCTGATATTTTAATGTAGTGAAAAAAATAGTGGATAGTTTAAGATAGAATAATTACTAGCTTAACCATAAGACGACGAGCTGCCGTCGGAAATATTTTCGATTCGTATTTTTATAAAGCAAAGTTACGAATGATTATGAACGCTTTGCTTGTGCAGGGCCTTCGATCAAATGTCTTTGGGAGTTTACTTTGTAACTGTAGTCGTTTATATTCCCTTATCGAATCAAACTTTCCAACGATTTCGGTTCAATTCGGATACTTTACTTTGAAGACTTGGAAAAATTCTTTTCTATATGTATTATGATTTGGTTTTTCATTTACATTCCAAATTGAATTAGAATTTCGAGAGGCCCGGTGTTGAAGTTAAAGGTTGGGCCCGGCGGGTTGGCAACAGTTCTGTCAGTATTGTGAAGTCTGTTGTGAGCCGGTGTGGGCGTTCGGGATATAGTAATGACACGCGACGAGGATTGAGTAACCGTCCAATTGAGGCGGCTTTGCACCTCCGGCTGTGAGTGCCGCGAGCGACTCGCGACCCGGGTTCGCTTGCAGCACGCCGCACCGCGAGGCGCGTAATACATGTATAATTGATATTTTTGGATCGCTAATTTTAAGATGTTATATTTATATATGTATATGTAGTATGGCGGACGCGGCAACATTATTTCGTGAACGCGTCCCGCCAAAAGTTTTGATGTATTAATTTTCACATAAAAGTTATCGTATTATTTCGTCTCGTTTCACATTGTCTGTATTATTTGAGTAACGGGTATAATAGTTGGTTTAGCTAGTGGTCATGCGTATTCGGATAGCAAGCACGTTTAGCTTCCGACGTCGGTACGAGGCGGTGGTTGAGTATAAATTAATATTTTACACTAACGCGAAACCTCTGAAAGCAATAATATTTTTGTGGTGAATTAACTCGGTTATATAAAGAATGTATTTTAATACCCGCTCGGATCTCACAAACAGTTATAATAAGGATGCTTATTTAGTGCCGCCGTTGGTTATGCTGCTTTCGAATATTGGGATTTGCTTGTGGGGTTCGTTTGTCATTTGTTTTTGAACAGGCTTCGTGTTTTCTTTAAAGAAAGTTCATTGAACCTTGGTTATAAAAGACGGAGTATGCTGTATTACAAAATCAGACTCCAACTAACAGTAGTTCTTGTATAGAAAATAGTAAAGTGCTGTGATAAACTCGATTCATTTCCAATGATTCCTAGTCCAATTAATTTTATTGCATTATTTATTAATTATTTAGTCATGAGGTAGCCTCGATACATTATGGCTTCAGAACCAGTTATGGGCATAGCACTTTTTTTATGAAATGACATCTATGCTATCAAAAATGAAATATATTTTTGAAAACAAATTTAAATCATGAATATGCAAATGGATTTATGCCAACACATAATACGTAAGGACTAGTCGAACTTCGTCACCAATTAGATATGATAGATTTTTGTTTATATTTGTATTCTGTTTGCTATACCCACTGTCTATTTTACTGAAAGAAATGTAATATACTGCCTATTGCCATATAGATCTACTACATCGTGCACGACCCTCCCGCAGATACAAAGACGCAGAGGAGAGTGGGGAGTAATACGTCGTTTAAGCACACGAAAGCAAGCCACGCGCAAATGCACGCGGTTTTTTCTAATGTCATTCACTCTTGATATTGTTATACTATCTTGTTCCCAAATCCCCTCGCTCCTTAGGAAGGTTGTGCTCGAATTTGTTAGTTAATAGCATTTAATTACCTCTACAGAGCCACGCAAGCTAGTTTTAATGTAGCTTTAACGTAATAGATATATATTTTTATGATACATAATCAAGTTTGATGAGAATATAGGGAATACATCCCCCGAAAGCAGCGCAGCCACGTCGAGGCTTAGTAACTGACCACAGCTAAAAGTTAGTGCACTAGAAGTAGGGACATAGTTAGATAAATTACAATTATTATATTATGAAAAATAAATTAACAAAAAAAAATTCTTGAAATCTATACATAGAATTTAAAACTATAAAGTCTACTAATACTTTTTATTAATTATATTATAAGAAGCTTGTTCACCATTTTAACTTCATATTTAGTAAGTAATTTGTAAGACTAAAACGATAGACAAAATGTTGTTAAGTCGGTAAAGGAAGCGAATTAGTGAGAAATTAGACGGGGTTTACTTTTTTTTCGGGTGGGCTGAGCGCGTTCTGTGAAATATGCCAAAGGCAATTTTTTTTAAACAATGTGATAAGAAAAGAATAAGGCAAAAGCGTTGGTTTTAAGCATTCTATGATTTTTAGGATAGTATACGATTTGTTGGTTAAATTTGCTTTAGCTTGCTTACAAAGGACGGTTATTATTAGTCTCGGTTATAGCAATTAATATTATTATGCTATTTATTAGCGTTATAACGAATAATAAAAAGCTATTTAATCGGAAACTAATTTTAACCGTCTATGAACGGACAAATGAAGTTATTTTTTAACAAATGAGCCTGCCTAAAGTATATTGCATATCACTTAGACTACTATAAACGTACTTATTGAAGTTTTTAGACACTCGCGTCTTGATATTAATTCGTTATGTTTTTTATCAATGCTAGAAAATTAGAATTTGTTTTTCATATTTTTGTAGCGGCTAAAACCAATTATAGAGGTGTAACGGTTAGTCGAAAATTAAAAAAATGGCGGGCGTTATTAACGTTAATATAGCCGTTAAGCGGTATTGCAAAGCGTTATTTCTTAATAATATAATATCGTTGCAACTCTATACGTTTTTTCATTACTAGTTATTAGCCATGTTAGTATTATGCTTTAAATAAAAAAAATATTTTAGCGTAAAATTTGATAGCGAATTTTATCGGGTTATTTTTTTTTATAAAGGATTGTCGGTGCGGTGAATAGTGGTTATTGATTTATTTTTTAAATAACTTAAGTATTATTATTAACTGCCACACTGAAGGTTTCTAAAACACCAAGTAATGATAATGTGTGATTGTAATAATTATGTCCAGTGCATCGAATCTCTTCTGTTGAGAGTTTTTTTGGACGTAAAATGTCTGCAATAATTGTGCAATATTATAATAAGCTTTTATTTAAATAAATCAGTGTAAAATTAATTTTAAGCTCGTGCGATAAAGAATCGACGGTGGATGGAAATTCGCGTCTTTCCGATTCTCAATTCTGAGTTCTTAGCGCTTTGAATTTGCGGTCGATTTGAAATATTAAATTTAGATATTTTATAGAAATTTACTTTTTTAATGTAAACTTGAGTTAGTAAATTATTTTAATGTAAGCGTTTCTGACATAATTTATTTGTATACGTTGTATTTCGGTTCTACCGATTTGTTTCAACAGTGTAAATAAAATGATGTTCCTAAGAATTTTAATATATATGCACCTTTTGTTTCTCTGATATGTATATAAAGTTCGGAATGTTACCATAAATGTAAATTATGGGTGTAATTGTATTTGTTTTCACATTAATGTTGTTTTGTGATCATACGTGTAAACTATGAAATGTTGGACACGAGAACGTCTCAAACACGTCTACTGGTTAAGTGTACTTTGGACAAAAATCTTCCTTTGTAATTAATCTACGGACACGACAGAATTGTGATTCAAAGCAATTTAAAATATTACTGCTGATTATAAACTGAAGTTTTATTTCATTCCTTTACCTTTATCCATATATTCGCTCACTCAATAATTGCTCAGGAAACAGACCTATTCCACTATTCCCTGAGAGAATTCGCAAAAATAGCGATAAAAATTATTTGTTATAGACAAAATGTAACACAAAAATCGTACTATACAACACTACCGCATTAGGGTATCCTGTAAAAGTAGATGTAAGTTTTCAAATAAATATTCAATAAATAATCAATCGTGTTAGGATATGTGTATGTGCCGGGGAACTAAGCTAGTAGGTACCGTTTTACATGCCATACTTTTCAGATTTGTACAGGCGTAACTCACTCAATCTTAATAACATTTTCCATAAAATCACAATAACATAATCTTACAGATTTAAAAGTATAAAACGTCAAACCGTACATACATACATAAACTCACGCCTATATCACAGAAGGGGTTGGCAGAGGTGCCAGGACACCCACATTTCGCCTTGTATGTTCCGTCCCACAATGTGATAGGTGGCGAGCCTATCGCCATATCGGGCACAAATTCCTGACTCTGGACTGATAATGGATAGAAAAATCCAATATCACTTTGCCCAGCCCGGGATTCGAACCCGAGACCTCAAGCTTTGTAACCGTACCTTAGTACAACTACGTGACTGAGGCAGTCGAACCGTACCTATTAGTTTAGTTGGTTAGTATTAGCCATGCTATCCTACGAAAATGAAAGTCTAAATGCGATAAAGTATATGGAACCGTAGTCATGTTGAGTTTGAATATAAATAAATTAGTATGCGAAAATATAATATTATGTTGTATCTGCAACCGACTTTCAAAAGACCTTCGAATTTTATAGATGAAAACCATTTAAAATAAATATTAAAAGGCGTATTAGGCTTACTTGACATATTTAAATTCATAGATTTTATAAGCGAAAATATGCAAATATTTTTAGTAAGCCGTACCTGGTTGCGCTGAATTTAATTCTGTATGATGCTTAAAACTTCGATGCGAGGAATAATTCTAAACGTACATTATTTCTAGGGTTATGCAATCAAAAATTATAGTTAATAGCTTTTAAACATAATTTTATTTTTTCAAATCAATTTTAATATCAGTATTAGCCCATATACGTCCCACTGCAGGGCACGGGCCTACTCTACACTCGAGAGTACGATTGAGAGTGGTTAGGCCATATAGTCCACTACTATGGCCTATTTTTAATAATTACATATAAAAATATATTAAATATAGGTATTATCAAAGAAAACCGCCATTGGGTCGTTCCTATAGTTTAATGAGAATATTTATTTATTATTTTGTTTTTTTGGGCCCTTTTATCAGTTATAACCAGATTACTAATTATAATTACACATATTTTGTGTTCATAATTTAACATCATTGCGATTATGTAGGTACTTGCTAAAAATAACAAATAAGGTTATCCCCGAATGGTTGGTTGTCTACCGTCTTTTTTTATTAACGTGGGGTACTCAAGAAGTTACAAGCTAAATGAGAGCGTTCGCTCTTATTAAGCTAAAAATACATAATCTACAACGCTTGCATTGCTAATATTTTGGATGGAACTTCTCTTCAAGTAAGTGCATTCGATCATTTAATAATTAATGGTTAGACATTATTGTGAAATAGATCATAAATTGATCGAAACATAGCTTGGAGACAAATATATCGGTCAGTACGATATCACTACATAGTATAAAATCGCTTTCTCTGTCCCTATGTCCCTTTGTATGCTTAAATCTTTAAAACTACGGAACGGATTTTGATGCGTTTTTTTTAATAGATAGAGTGATTCAAGAGGAAGGCTTATGTGTATAATACGTACATATTATTGTACAGAAATCTATTTGTACCCGGCCGAAGCTGGGCCGGGCCGCTAGTTTGTGTATATAAGTGTGCATACCAGTAGCAACCACTATACACAAGTTATGTAACCTGATCTGTGATTGATGTGAAGATCAATCTATGCATCGACTTCGACAAGATAGGCATAGCTGTGGCGACAAAATAAGTTATAGGTAATATTTTTTTAAAATTTTTTCAACTAATATAACAGCTAGTTTCCGTAGGTCAGTTGGATAGAGACTGGCTGTGAAACGGGAGGCCGCGGGTTCGATTCCCGCACCTAGACTTTTGTGATCCACATGTATTTGTTTCGAGTTTTGAGACCGAAAAGTCTCTCGTAGTTCCTGATACACACGACACAAAACCTCGATCTTAGTGTGGGGTCGGGACTATAAATGTGACTATTGGTTGTATTTATCTTGACAGCAGTGTATTTATCGGCAAAATAACTTAAAAAATCCATATTTCCCCACGTCCATTCGCTTTCTCTTACCTATTTTGAAAGGCAATAAAGCACCAACGTTCATTTGTTGTTTCCTGAGTGTTTAGAGGGATCGCTTACCATCAAGAGGGCCGCTCGTTTTCCAATGCTATAAACCATTAAACCACCATTTAAAATCCTGGCAACCCCACGCAGGAAAAGGAGAGCACTTTAAAGCCTATTAAAGTATTGATAAAAAGGCAGGCTATACGTTATTTAATCGTACATTGAACCGAAATAATTAATTAGTGGTGGCCAGATACGCAGCTGTTGGCTTTTAATTATATTCAACATTCGACTGTGCCTCGAATACAGAATATTGCCGATAAATTATACGAAACTCGTAAACTTTAATAAGTTTCGGATATAATTAGCAAAGTTTGAGTCATTGCAGTTTTTAGTCCATATTTGAAATGTGTTTGAAATTCGAATTCGTATTCGATATTCAAATTAATTGATGGATTGGGATTGATTGAACCTGTTGGTGTTCGAAGCAACTTTATTAAACTTCATCTATCTCTCATTGGTATGTCGTTAATTTTGGAACTTAAAAATAAAATTATAAATATCTATTTAATGCATTGTTTGAGAGTATGTTTTCATAATATAAACTACAAGCGTTTAAACTCGTAATCTTAAACTATTAACGTGTCCAATATATTTAAATGTGAAGGGAGATAAACTGTCCCTAACATTTAACAAAAACATGACTCAACACATTCGGACGCCAAAAGATCGGAGACGATCTATGCAACTGATTGTATCGATTGTAATAAAGAAAAATACATAATTATTATGAACACAATAGATTACGTCTTAGTTTCCTTGTTTACTAAAGATTTTAAGACAAACACAAATTTAGCAACTTACTGTCAGCTGAGAGATTTACTACGAAATTCTGTTAGGCTGTTTATTTATTTAATTATATGATAATTTTCATATTTATAAAATGCTTTATCAACTGGAATTCTAATGCACAAAATAGGCCTTCACCAAGGATTTATATTAGATGTGATAAATTAGTTCAAATAAAGTTGTAAACTCACTTATACTAGTTAGAAAATTATGATCAATACTACGGAACGAGATCCCGCGGGCATCATTTAATTCCGAGTTGGATGGATGTTTGGATCGCAGCCAGAGGGTAGTATTTAGCTCCTATAAATGTATCCCAGAGGAATATTGTAATGCCTTCTTAATGGAGCTTAGGCCAGCTAATTATATCGTACATTTATCACTGTATTAACGTCTTCTGGGGGGCTTCTTTAAAAAACGATACGAACTTCGAATGTTTGGACGCCGTACGTAAAAATTCACTAATGTGCCTTGATCTGTGCATTATTATACGAGGTCCCAAATGGCAAATTTGTTTTACTTCTTTTAATTTATTTTATTTTATTCTTTGTTTTGTTTAACTGCAGTTTATATAGTATTACTAGCCTTTAGTTATAACTAATTAGAATTACTACCAAAATACCTGTTTTATACCCATTACAATTAGGCCCTGCAACATAAAGATGGTAGCTGGTGCTTATTGTACAGGGCTGTCCTAGTTTAAGCACCAGCCGTTTCTCATTAATGTTATATCTTAGCCTAAGCACTTCTGGCATAAGTAAAAATTATTTTGTTTGTTATCTAGGTTAAGGAAAGTTTTAATAAAACATTTTATTTATTTATTTATTATTTATTTATATACTCCACGAAATGTTGGATTCCTCTATCGTACGTCGCAACCATAGACTAAGTTCGGAGAAAGTGATGATATACTCGTAATAGCGAAATGTATTGATTTTAAGAAGTGGAAATCTTATATATTACTCTGGGCGTCGAACATCTGAACATTCGTAGTACGTATCGTTTTTATAGAGTACCTAACTCTACATCGGTGGCGTAGTTGTACTACGGTACCGTTACAAAGCTGAGGTCTCGGGTTCGAATCCCGGGTCGGGCGAAGTTATATTAGATTATTCTATTCATTATCAGTCCGGAGTCAGGAATTTGTGGCCGAAATGGCAATAGGCTCGCCTTCTATTACATTTTTTTATTTATTTATTAGATTTAAGAGAAAGTAGTGTTTCACATATAAATTGCGAGTTTACATGAAATATATAAATAATTGTGTTTTACAAACGTGGGACTAATTCGTGTAATTTGTACCACATCGTAGTACGGAACATATGTACAAGGTGAAATGTGGGTGTCCTTGCACCTCTGCCTACCCCTATTCGCAAAAAAAGGCGTGTCTTTAAGTATGTATGTATAAAAATCTAAATTATTTAATGATTTATTTTAATTATTATAAAAATTATGGATGGAATGATGGCGTAATTAAATATGAATAAATAAATACACTTAACAGTCACATACATAGTCCCACATTAAGATCAATTAAGCCTTGTGTTGTGGGTATAAGAAACTACGACAGAATTTTCGGTCTCAAAAATCCAGCCCCGAGACAAATACTTATGGGCCTCACAAATATTTGTCTCATTGCGGGGATCGAACCCGTGGCCTCTCGTTTCATAGTCGGCGTCTTACCAACCGCGCCACGGAGGTATTGATTAGTAATATACGCCTGTTAAAATTAAGCTGAATAAAAATTCTGGAGCCAGGAATTGACGGTTCATTGGTCGTTTACGTTGCCATTAAGCTAATGAGGTGATTAACGTTATTGCGAAAATAAAATACAATTTTGAGTAAACATTATTTTTATTTATTTATTCTGGTCAAATCAGTTACTTCTGCAACATAAGTGCATATTGCTCTCATTACAAAAATAATTGAATTCAATATTATCAATCTTATTCTTTTAATTTCCTTATTTTTAGTGCTATTATTATTATCCTGATTTTTTATTTCTTATTGTCAAGTTTTCATTGTTAGCGTAACATAGAAATCTACTGCTGCACATAGTTCTAGTCAAATGCAAGATAATTTACCTCTTCAAGTCAACCCTAGTGAACTTATTTTCGTGCCAACCCGCAGTAGGCCAGCATGGTGCATTATATGGCCTAAGCTCTCAATCGTACTCTCGAGTGTAAAGGAGGCCAGTGCCCTAGCAGTGGGACGTTTACTGGCTGATATAGTAGGTACAGAACCTCTTTTATATTATTTTTTCATAAATTAATAAACCATTAAAATATTATGACCGTTTAACTATGAGCATGCAATCACAGCCGATTGAAAGTTAAATCCCGAGTCCAACAATTTCACTGCAATTTAATCCACAAACGCTTAAGTGTCTGGAGGCCGGCCATTTTATAGATTAGCCTGGTAATTCGTATATTTAAAGAGCACGTAAAATTTTAATGGCACCCATATTTTATTGGCTACGTAGCCGGGGACTTTGATTAAAAACCTCCAGGGGATTTCCAATCGTTATTGCCAGATTACCCTTTGTGATATCGGGCAGACTGAACTTTGGTTGTTCTGAAGAATGTTTAGAAAGTCTACGGCTATCGATAATGTGGATCGGTGGAGCGTAAGACCGTGGTGGTTAGTGTAAAGTCTATTAAAAGTGCTTCAAGCGCCGGAGTATGACATCAAAGGCGTGCCGAGATTTTTTACACTTGAAATCATTATTTAAGTACTACATTTACTTTTAAACTTTTTTAAATTGTGTGTTTAAATTGTAAAGGGGTTTTAGTGTATTTTGTAAAGTATGGCGTATTAGTACTTAAATAAGGAAATATAAATAAAGTGTTAATTGTTGCTTATAAAAAATAAATTAAGAAACATTTTCAAAAACAAACTTAACCTAAATTACGCTACCATGTGAAATAGTACATTAAAACCAGTACATTAACTTATCCTAAAACATAAAACTACCACTCACAACGTATAACGTTGAAATTCATGACCCAATATATTTCAGTTACATACATTTTCGCTTCACATTTGAGTAAAAAACTTTGCCCGGATTTTTCTCCATTTTAACACGGGTTCAAGGCGTTCTCGCCCAGGTTCGACAATTTATACCCGGGTTTTATTCGAGCAGAATTAAAATCTTTCTTGTGTCGGCCATGTCCACGTTCAAAGCAGTTTCTTGTCCGTTTTTATTAAGAGAAACGAATGGGCGGCCCTTACGCATGTCTACCGTATTAGCGGCCATTTTTGTATTCATTCGTGTGTGTATTTGAAATTTGTTTTAGTTGTGCTTGAAGAAAAGTAATGTTAGAAGCTGAATATACTACGTCGGGTTGAACGATACAACCGCCTTTGTACTACTACATAATACAATGTTCTATTATTAAGTTTACTTAGTGTACAATAAAGCATATAAATAAATCGATCAAAAAGCATGGTACTACCAAAATATTATGTGTATTAAATATGGTTCTCGGAAATATATTCATTTAACAGGATTTCAAGTTAAATTATTATTAAGGTAATATTCCTACTACTGACTTGAAACAACTTCAAATAAAGAAAAATAATAGAAGATTAAATATTTCCATCTTTAGCTGCTATCCAAACCCATTCACTTTTAAGAAAATCTTCCTAACGGAACTAATAGTAAGTAACCAAATATACTTTTAGGGAGCTCTGTAAATGCTTTCAAAAAATCCACAAGTCGTTTGTGTGATTCGAAAATAAGAAATAAAATAAGTACAACCAGTCACGTGAATCATTCAATCTGTTCGACCCGACAAAAGGGCAGGCGCGGCGGTGGGATGATTTGTGGGGGTCACATGCCCTCGAAATTACAGTGAGCTTGGGACCTTTATATTGAAGTAAATTAAATTATGGTACACGATTTACATAATATTAATGAGAAAGTTTATTAAAAATTTAGGATTTTGATTGACATAATTTTAATAAAAAACAATTTAGTCGGTATTGGTTGGCAATTTTTTTATTATATCATTGTGCTCTTTGAAATTTGAAATGTCTTGGTGTCACAATTTTTCCTTTTAATAATTAAATAACGTACGCAATGACATTGACTAAGGGTGTTGAGACTGCCATTTGTACTTTGTTGTTTTGTAAGCTTTTATACTTTGCTGTTTGCAATAAAGAATAAAATAAATAAATCTATAATCTTAAAAATACTTCTAAATCTTACAATTTTTATACAAATAAACAACAGAATTTCTAAATACGTCCACATAAAGTTCGGGCACAAGCTTGGGATTTTGGGCCCCAGTCAATCTTATTAGGGAGCGGTAGATGTATTCCGAATCAATTATTTCGCGGGCCACAGTTGTCCAAGATTGGGTCTCAAGAATTAAACTAGTTGCTTTCGGACCTGTCTCATTACTTATTTATTGGAAGACTTACCGTGTAATCATTTGTAAGTTACTTAATACGAAATGAACAGACTCAAAATATAAATATTTTGTTTGGTTTGCCATGAAATAATGAGAGCGATAAGGGTGTAAGTGAAATCCAATTCGTGCTTTATGTGGATTCATAAATAATTATCGATTGAAACCCTAAGGAAAACATCGTGAGTATAAGCGTTGCTAAACTTAAACTTACTTAATTCTTATACAATAAAATCAAACCAAATAGCCAAGAACATTAGCCGAAAGTTATTATTGTAATTCTAAAAAAAAATGACATTTTAAGTTCATTAATTTCTATAATTCAATATTTACATTATTAAAACTAATTACTATTGACAAATATTTTACTAATTACTAGTTTCTATCAGTAGCTCCTGTTTTTATACTATGTCATACTTAATTTTACAACAAACACATAGCTCAATTTCGGCATAAAAACTCTGCCTCTAACACAGAGCATACCATGATAACGCTATGAAAGTATGACTTTTTTTACAAGTCTCACATGGCTTAATTTCGGCATAAGGACTCGGCGCCCAACATAGAGCATATCTACAATGATATGAATGTATCAGGCAAAATCAATTTTGTACGAATTATTATGAAACGACACTGGCCACGGAGCGGTCTAGTGGACAGCGTTACATAATAATTTGTTACCTGTTACCTTCATAGCACAACCATAATATCCCATGTTGTATTGGGCAAAGACCGCAAAAAGCCATATATTCCATCCCATGAAGTCGAAAAAATGTATCGCTGTTTTATTTTTCATTGGGGATTACGCTTGGTTAGTGGTCTAACAGGCGATATCCTAAATGGTGGTGTGATCATTTGTGGTAGTGGGATTTGCTTCATGGTAATCTGCACAGGGTGGCCGTAGTGATCATGGGGCGTGTTGTGACCGTGTAGTGGTACACGGGCGACTGGTTTTTGTTGTATTGCCGCTTGCGTTGAGGGAAAATACTTTTCGTGCGCATCCAGCCAGCGTTGTACCTAGAAATAAAATAAGTAAATAAATATACGAACTTTACGTTTAAAAATTTAGAAAATATTTTTTATGCGACAAATATTTTCTAATGTCATACAAATATTCCACCCAGTAATAAAGTAGCACATAAATTATGCATTAGAAAAAATGATGTATATTGAAAATAGTTGCAATATAATATGTAATTAAAGGTTACCTGATTCATTTTATGGGTACTACTGCTTTAGTAGGTGGCGACAACAAAATAAATAAGTGAGTTAAAATTGAATTTTAAATTATTTAATTAATCTTATTTGTTCTACTTTTAACTCATGGTATTGAAATAAATCTAGAAAATAATTTTATATTAAGTATACAATACTTACACTATCGCACACGCACTTAGGAGCATAATTTGAATTCATGATGGAAAACTTCGTAACACGAAATAGCAAAAAGATTACCAAATCGAAACGGAACTTGGAACTGTTAACTTCAACTTATCACTGAAGAATGAAGGTCCTTCCGAGTTACCCCCAATTTATATTGGTCTAGTAATAAACTAATTAGTTAATCACCTTATTTTGAACCGCTAATTTATTTTAAAGTGTCTATCATTAGTTAACCAACATAATACTGTCATTTAAGATTTGGCTAATTTGAAACAACAATATTGCCATTTATCGTTATAATACGCGGAAAAATAATTGTGCTGTTTGTATGTTTTTGTGATTAGCGGCTTAGGATTACGATTTTGACAATAACATTGACTAGTATCGGTTTAGTTGTAAGCCTACTTGTACAATATTTGCTTAAGAATCATTAATTTATATCTGATATAAATAATAATAATAATAAGTATTATTATAATAAACAAGTTCAAAGGATTTATTATTATTTTATGACACTTCAAATGTTTATTTTATAGTTAAAATCCGACTTATTTTCGCCCATGTAATAGTTATCCCTTTACAGCTACACAAAGAAAATCTCTTGGGATCATCATACAAAATAATATGGTCTTCGAAAGACGCGTGCGTACCCTATTGTATTTCTCAAAGAACTTATTAAGGAATTACACCTCAGTTCAAATTCTCTAAAAATACCGTAGTAAAGCTTATCTATTTTTGTCATTCGAAGAAGCGAAAAATCGTTGCGTCTTTAAAAGAGTACTAGATTTTTTCGTTCATTTTGTAAAAGGCTTTCACATTTCACTCTAATAAGTGAATCGTGTAATATTTTATTCTTAATAAGACGAGTAAAATGCAAGCATTGTCTATGTTTAATATTATTTGTATGTGTGACCGCACACCATATGGCAGACCATATTTTTTGTGGAATAAATTAAAAAACATTTACTTCATTTTACATAAGTAAATCGAAAGTTTAATATTGCGATGAAACTACCAGAACTATCCGGGATATTTTTTTAGGCATGTCACTATTTGAAGGAAAAATTTCGGAGTCAAGTGCGAAAGTGCCGTTCCTTGTGCGTGATAAAGAAAACATTTTGTAGATGGAGTATTGCAAAAGGATAAAATAACAGATGCATTCAAATCGGCCTGTGTATATAGCAGTGGGGAAAGCATATTATTAAAAGAGAAGTGTATACGAAAATGTGACGTAAATCTATATTCAAATCTAAGTATAAAAAGCAAGCCGGTTGGAATCGAGTTGTATAGAGTTTTATTGTGAGTGCTTTGTTATTGACAGCACGCCAGTAATAATGTTTAGAGTAAAAATGGCATAATGCACATTATTTGTTTTTCATTATTTAGCTATAAAAAACGGCACCATACTCGGAATGGATTAAGTTACTAAATAAATACACCTAACAGTCTAGATTCCACGCTAAGATCGAGTCTTGCGTCGTAGGTATCAAGGACTACGAGAGACTTTTCGGTCTCACAAATACTCAGACCCAGTTGTTTTAGTTTCCGCCGATATCTTTTACTTTTTATTTGGCACTGAGTGAGGTAGACGCAGGACATCATTGCCCTACAATATTATTCATTTACGATTTGAATTTTGAATTCTATAGAAAGTTGAGTACAATGAAATTTTGGACCAACGTTGGACGAATGACTGGTATGGAACGTGGTTTGTGTGAAAGAGATAGATAATGAAAAAAGAAAAAAAAATAGAAGACGATATTATATTATGTATTTAAAATTACCTAAACAATCTTTGTTTGATATGACACGAGACGGAACTACTCCCACATTTATACCGGGTATCTCAAGACTGCTACCGAAAACGAAGCCGGGTGGTAGTTTTAGTGGCTACAAACACAATAAAATTAAAAATTTTGCATAGAAACGCGACAATTATTTTTTATGATTTTTTAAATATTGTCAATTTTGGGTGGTAAATCCATAGTTTTTGCTAAAATAATAATTTAAACTCTTTTATACCTTAGAGTATTTATAAATAAAAGGACATACATTATTATTTTAGGAAAAAATGTATTTACCACCCAAATATGGCCATAGGAAAAAAATAACAAAAAAAAATTGTCGCTTTTTTTTGCAACTTTTTCTGTTGCATTGTGTCTGAAGTCGCTTAAACTACCACCCGGCTTCGTTTTCGGTAGCAGTCTTGATATACCCGGTATATAGCAGTGGGGAAAGGATATTATTAAAAGAGAAGCGTATACGAAAATGTGACGTAAGTCAATATTCAAATCTAAGTATAAAAAGCAAGTCGGTTGGAATCGAGCCTTATGGAGTTTTATTGTGAGTGCTTTGTTATTGACAGCACGCCAGTTATAATTAGGAATATATCGATGGTTTCCTAAAACAAAATGCCGGTGAAATTAGTGATCTTTAGGCCGTTTGTCCACCGCCGCCGTCACCGGACCGTCACCGAGAACGAGATTATTTCAGGCCGAGTTTAAGATGACGTGACGGCGATCGTGTGTCCACCGCGCCGATAAATTGGTGGCTCAGTTCCACTCAGTTCTAGAGGTTTGTCCTTTTTGATAAAAATAAAAGAAACTAGGAGGATGGCCAGTTTTAAGCGGCGACAATTGCTTCTTCTGCTTTTGTACGATTGAAGGCGTAGGCGATTAAAATAATTTTTGGACTCTGCTACTCCAATTAACTTTTAAATATCGTATTTGAATTTCATTAGCCTTTTTGTTTACAAATTTTATGATAGACATAACAAAAACCGGGCATATCGGCCCGTCATAAAACCGTGCCGAGTTCTAGCAGTCACGCCGAAGTACTCGAAACATCGGCGGCCGGATGACGGTTCTCGGGTGACGGGGGTGCGGTGGACACATGGCCATAGTAAATGTATGTCCGCTAAATCGGCGCCGTCATCTCGTTCTCGGTGACGGTCCGGTGACGGCGGCGGTGGACAAACAGCCTTAGAGTAAAAATGGCATATTGCGCATTATTTTTTTTTCATTATTTATGGAATGGATTAAGTTACTAAATAAATACACCTAACAGTCTAGATTCCACGCTAAGATCGAGTCTTGCGTCGTAGGTATCAAGGACTACGAGAGACTTTTCGGTCTCAAAAATACTCCCATAACTAGTTGTTTTAGTTTCCACCGATATCTTTTACTTTTTATTTGGCACTGAGTGATGTAGACGCAGGACATCATTGCTCTACAATATTATTCATTTACGATTTGAATTTTGAATTCTATAGAAAGTTGAGTACAATGAAATTTTGGACCAACGTTGGACGAATGACTGGTATAGAACGTGGTTTGTGTGAAAGAGATGGATAATGAAAAATACTTAAGGTGGAAAGAGTTGGAGGATGAATGATTAAGATGTTGAAGTACGTAAGAATAGAATAAGTAAGAACAGTCTGGAAGACGATCGAAGACGTTGTGAATCGAAGATGAAGACGTAAATAAAAAGAAAAAAAAAATTAGAAGACGATATTATATTATGTATTTAAAATTACCTAAACAATCTTTGTTTGATATGACACGAGACGGAACTACTCCCACATTTATATACCTATATAGTATAGTACAAGATAATTTATAATAGAACATTTTACAAGAATACGTGAAATTTTTAGAACCATTTCACAAACAAACTATTATTCTAAAGCTCAAATAAATTGGAAATGAGAACGATTACG
The DNA here is from genome assembly GCA_023078785.2 of Hyles euphorbiae. Lineage (NCBI taxonomy): Eukaryota > Metazoa > Arthropoda > Insecta > Lepidoptera > Sphingidae > Hyles > Hyles euphorbiae. Next base: position 15,259,135 of record CM041036.1, on the reverse strand, counting down.
TATTTTGAATAGATAATAAAGGCATATGCGAACGTATTCCGAGAGGGTCCGCTGGTCAACAGTTTGTGAAAATCTAAAACCGTGTTAGAAAGTCATGAAGGCAAGTTGCCTTTGCGTGCCATGTGTTGACTTAGGGAGTGGTGTAAGGCATAAGAGGGATATATCTATTGTTAAGTATACTATTTTTTTCTCGATATTTCATTAAATTGTTTAATAATTACTTTACTGTATCAGCTAACCACAGGGCACGGGCCTACTTTACAATCGAGAATACGATTGAGAGTGGTTAGGCCATAATTATATTCCGCCAGGCTGGCCTAGTGCGGGTTTACATACCATAAAAAATCTTTAAAAATTGCTATGGTATGCAGCTTTCCTCACGTTGTTTTCCTTCCCGTCATCATGTGTTGTAATTAACTATCAATACAAATATGAATCAGGAAAGTCAGATGTGTGCCCTGGAATTCGAACCCACAATCACCATGAACATGGTAGCAGCTACGTCCGGCCCGTTTAGCAACAGGCTACTACGTACTTAAGTTTTATAATTAACCATTTGTTAATACTTAATATTAGTTTAACTAATTCCACTGGCTCAGGGATTCTAGCATAGTATCATTTTAATTGATTCATGCTAAGGTATTTATACAAGTTGATTAATGGCTTAATGTTTATGACTTAATCTTGTCAACCGTTGGGGTTATTAGAGACAAAATAAGTGCTTTGCATTAGTTAATTGCCTCAACGGGCCTTCAATTTATCATCTGGTTAAGCTAAAACGCTTTTATATGTTATCTATAGACGTTTATTTACGACTAGAGGATTATAATAATAATAATAAGCCATTTATTTCTTGCTTTTACAAAATTATAGTTCACAACTAATAAGAATATAAATAAATGGTCAGAACTGACTTACTAACAATAAAAAATAAAAAATTAAATTAGTAACAACTTAAACTAGAGAATTATTATGGTCAAAACAAATCTGTAACAAAAGTTACGTTTCCTATAACTTGTACCGCACAAGAAAATCTATCGAGCGAAAAATTCAACAGGACCCTTTTGCTTGAAATCTCCTATTAAAACATGGACTTTATGCATATGGGGCTGGACCTATCACCGAGGGCAAAAGAAATATAAAGTTTGGATTAAGGCCTTTGCCGGCACTTTTAGATTAACAGCGGTGATTTGTTTCTCGACCTATTTTGTTTAGGACTCTCGGTCGGGCGATTGTTTGATTTGCGGAATCTTGATTCCGGGCTCGGTGTTTGAATTGGAATTCTGAATAATAAATTTGTACTTGTAGGTTTTTTTTATAATGGATATCGTTATCGCCAATCACACGATGTCCCCTTTTGAACGTACGCCTCATTCAAGGGGTTCATCCGTTTTCATGTGGTGTTAATTACTTCTAGAGTATGAGGTCTTATTTACCATCCATTAGAATCCTTAAATAATGTTGCAAAATGAAATCTTTCACCTCAGAATATTGGCTATATAATTTATTATCGAAGACTTTTCACATACAATGGACGGAGAGTTTTGTCCAACAGTGGGATGAAGTATGATACAAATTAAATAAAAAGTAATAAAGTAACTGCCTCGGTGGCGTAGTTATGGTGTCGGTGGCGTACTACGGTCCAGATAAAACGCTGATGTCTTGGATTCGAATCCTGGGTCGAGTCTAAGTGGTATCAGATTTTTCTATTCATTATTAGCCTGGAAACCGAAATTTGTGCACATGGTGATAGGCTCGGCTCATATAGTGGGACGGAAGATACAAGGCGAAACGTGGGAATCCTATGTCTACCCCTTCTGGAAAATGGCGTGAATTTATGTATGTGAAATAAACCATAATTTAAAGCGAGTTAATTATTTCTACAGGTTGCAAAGAATTTACCTTCATACCTGATGTATAGTATATACATACCTATTATATGTAATACACCTTTCTTAGAAGCAATTTTGGAATGGCACGTAATTAACGCGTTTTGTTAACTGGTCTCGGGGGAATTAGCAGCGTTTTCTACGGAGCGGGTTAATGCTGAACTATAATTGCCGCTGCAATGTGTTACTGCAATTTTGGTTTGTAAGCTTTTTAGTTTCTTTCTTTTTTTTTTCAATGTTGGTGATTTTTTTTATCTATGTAGCTAATTTTTACCACATACAAGTTTATTCGTGCTTCATTTCATAGTTATATAAGATTTTTTTTTCTTTTATTTAACTTGCTTTACAAAATATACAATAATTGTTAGTAAGTAGCATTAGAAACAACTAAGGTTTATATTGATGCTATCAGAGTTGACAATGGGGTTATAACTTATAACAAGGCATTTATACTGTAGTGATATTAGGAGTTTTGAGATTAATTCAAAGATTATTATTCATTTATATTTAGATTATTTAAAAAGTAAGTCTTGAGTTAATATTTGATGTTCTTTGGCGTTAAACTATCGCGTAAATCTGGGGGTATATTATGCATATAATTTTAGTAGCCTATAATGTGTCCCAATATTGGGTAAAGGCCTCCCCTTTGTTACCCCGTTTGGCCCGGTCTTCGGCGAGCTCTTGCCATTTTGGCTCGAATCCATCCAACTCATCTTTCCACCGCATTTTCGGTCCTCCGCATTTTCTCTGATTATATTATTACTTGCAAATATTAATTACACGAGACTAATTAGTATTGTTTATAATCGCTTTATCTTAATACCAGCCCATATGCGTCCCGCTGCAGGGCACGAGCCTCCTCTACGATCGGGAGTACAATTGAGAGTGGTTAGGCCATATAATCCACCTAGTGCCTAGTGCGGGTTGGCGGACTTTACATATGATAGAAATTCATACAAATCGCTATGGTATGCAGGCTTCTTCACGATGTTTTCCTTCACCGTTTTAGTAAGTAGTGATTGATTAGCAATACACACATGACTTGGAATAGTCAGAGGTGTGCCCTGGGATTGGAACCCGTGACCACCGTGAACATGTTGGTAATCGCGTTTGGTCTGTTTACCAACAGGCTACCACGCGCTATTATATTTTAATAATATAAGATGGCAAATTGCGTTTTCTAATTATTAAAGAAGCTGTATAAATTTAGTTGGATATTGTTCCAATACGTGCGATACAATTAAAAAATCATTTGGCGCCCGTTGGCGGGATACAATAAATATTGCGCGGTCTCGTGAACAGTTTACTAAACGCCTTAGCTTTTCGCCGTCGGTAAACACTCGCTGTAATGTTGGAGCATTTGACACTGATATTTACCACCGCAATGTCTATTTCTCGTGCCTATCAGCCTAGCAGTGAAAATGGACTGTTGTGATTCGGTTAGAAGGAGCCAGAGTAACTACTGGGCATATTGTGACTTAACATGTTATGTCTCAGGATGGCGAGCCCAGTGGAATGCCTTGCATTGCTTTGTAAATCATGGTGTTGTTTGGTTTTGTTACCGTCCATTTGCTGTGGTATCGATTACCATCGGGCGAATGGTATGTTTGTCTCGCCAATCAATGAATAAAATAGGGGGTATATTTTGAGATTATGCTGATAGATGATTAGATATGCTGATTGTACGAAATTGAAGTCCGCATTGGCGGCAGGTGTAAAACCTGTCATGTGTCAGTATCAAGGGCTTCAAAGTTCAACTAATCTACTACATTATTGCTCTTTTAAATTGTCATTCTGTTAAGACGTTTCCATCAATGCCATCAACGCCATCAATAATTTTAAACTCATCAAAACAATTATGTGATATTTATATGGTAAATTGTTTTAGCCCTACACATGTCGACGACAAGTATAATAAAATAAAATAATACGTATCGAATCCACGAACCGTACCGAGAATTCCGCATTGTTCCAGATGTCGCGATAGAAGTTTAAGCGAGAAAATATTGCCCGACCTACGGACCGCAAATTGATAAAGGCAATGCCAATAAATAAGGCTTACTCTCTGTTGAGTGCTTATTAAATTATACCTTTATGTTGGTTGCGATACTACACACTTTGTTATTAGAGATTGAAATTATAGAACAACAATACATACAGAAGAATAGTGCGTGGTGGTCTATTAGTAATGGAGCAGACGCGGCTGCCAACATGTTCACGGTGGTCGTGGGTTCAAATCCCAGGGCACACCTCTGACTTTTCGAAGTCATGTGTGTATTGATAGTCAACCACCACACACTAAAACGGTGAAGTAAACCATCGTGAGGAAACCTGCATACCATAGTAATTTCTAAAAAAACTAGAGCATGTAAAGTCCGCCCACCCGCATTAGGCCAGCGTGGTGGACTATGGCTTAACCACTCTCAATCGTACTCTCGATTATAGAAGAGGCCCGTGGCCTGCGATGGGATGTACTACTCTGTCAAGAAACTACCGGGAAAAGATCAATAATACACAAAATATTAGTTATTCATCCAAATTTATTCTATCACCTTCAAAGTATGTTCACCTAGAAACGATATACTTACGCCAACGAATAATTCAATGATCAAAACATTTTTTAAAAACTTCTTCTGGAATGGAGTTCAGTTCTCGCCGCGAATTCTCCATTATGCTATCTAACGAATGAAAACGTGTGCCACGAAGTGGTAATTTGAGTTTAGGAAAAAGAAAGAAGTCGGCTGGAGCCATATCTGGTGAATAAAGTGGTTGCTCGATGGTATTTGTTGAGTTTTTCAAAAATTCGTTCACAATGATGGCCTTTTGTGAAGGCGCATTATCGTGATGCAAAATCAAAGAACTTTCTTTCCACAAATTTGACTTTTTTCGTCGAATTTCTTCTTCGTCGAAGTCTTAAACGCCGTACAAGGCTCAAATAGTTTTATCTATCTCTCTCAAACTTGAATGAGGATTTTCAGTCACTATTTCCTTCACTTTTGCGATGTTAACTTCAGTTGCAGATGTTGATGACCTACCAAAGCGAGGCAAATCTTCCATCACATCTCGACCGTTTTTAAATGCTCTGTACCACTCATAAGCATGTGTTTTTGATAAATTTGATTCACCATAAGCCTTCTGTAATATTTTCAGTGACCCTGAACACGAAATTCCATTGACAATACAAAATTTAATACAAATTCTTTGTTCGATGTTTTTGTCCATTATGAAATTCGCAATACACACTAGATATCGACGCTTGAAAGGCAAACATAACTAAGCGACAAAAATACGAAAAATGAGTTTTAACTATCATTGGAATCGTCAGATTTTTCTGCGTCGTTTAGTTTACGTTTCAGTGTTCTACGATAAGTTTAATGTCGCTTAGATATTGTGTGATTTCCGTATAAACGCGAAGTTTTTTCTCACTAACCGACAAAAAAAAGGGTGTTTCCAGGACAATCGTAAGTTAGGAAATTTTAGTAATTGCATGGTATTACTTAGTCAGTTTTCCATGAATTTACTTTTTCATTTGCTTGCATTTAGATAGTTTTACTTGTTTTGGAATGTATCTTTGGAGCCACTTAGTTCATTATACCCATAAAAAGTAACTGTAATTTGTAAAGTTATAGATTTTGACTTGACAACATATTTTGTAACCATATCATTTATAAATTTTAACCTGAAATAAAATTTAATAACATTGAAACTTAGATCGTTTTACTTGTTTAATATAATACTCGTTTTTATCCCTAGATATTTTGACTTGCTTTTTTTTCTATTAATTATGTCGCTTAGATAGTTTTACTCGATTCATTCAAACGGTTAAGTTTGGAGCTTAGATATTTTTACCCGGTCACAAAACATAATTTGTAATCGCTAAGGAACTGTGCGAGTTTAAAATACGTCGCATGGGCATGCGCAGCGTATCGCGCCGTACGTGTCGACGACTTGACAACAGGTGACATTCGGGCGCTTGGTGCAACTTGCTGTGCACATAACACTTGATAATTATTATGTTTACGATATTATCAGTCTTCAAATACAATCAAAAATACCTTTCATATAAAAATAAAGCCATATAAAATATCTTATAATGGTACAATATCATAAAATAAATCTTTAGTAAGACTTGCAACATGAGATCTTGTTATTCAATCACAGTCTTCAATGTCAGATTCCGGTAAACAATCTTTGACATTCGCTGCACGTGGAATGTTCAGAAATTCATGTCTAAAACAATTAGGAATGATTTTGTCTGTGCAAAATTTGAGCAAATCGTCATATTTGGCTTTTGCTATGGGTAACTGAGATCTAAAACAAGGTAGAAGAGATAGTTTGGTTTTAAATTGAACTTCGACATCAAAAATATCCGCAGATGCCCTCATAGATGTTTTATATTTGACGCTTTGCTTATCTTTTTTGAACGTCATAATACGGATCTTGCTTATTTTTCCTATTAGGTTGCCTTTAAAATACTTATTACTTATGCTGTCCCATCTATAAAAATCTTCATAACTCAGACTTTCCACTTTAAAAGGCGATGGCTCTTGCCTAGCAGTTGAAAATACTGTAAACCATAGCGACGGTGTGTAAACAGTGGTATTTTTTAATCGGTTCTCAATAATAGCATGCACAGTATCGACAGGCATGTAAGTGTGCCCCGTCAACAGAAAGTTAATTTAAATTTTTTCAATGTTTTTGCACTCCTGTAACGATGAATGCCACATTGTCAATACAGTTCTGTTCCGGTTTTGGCCTGGACAACAGTCGCAATACGAAAGTAATCGAGCGACGTTTCCTCGTGCGTCCACTGTCTGAATATATTTATGCAATATAGTTGCAATTTATTTAGCGCCACGCTTACCATTACTATCGGTCTAATAATAACAAAATACATTATGTGTGCCATTTTCATAGGCACAAAAATTATAAACCGCTAGTTTTCTGCTATAATATAAAAGCATTGATTGTGCAAAAGGTAAAAAAATAATTCTGGCCTAGAATATACTACTAAAAAAGGTGTTTGTACAAGCAAAAACTATAGAGGCTTATCCTTGCTTTGGCAAGAAATGTGGCAATGACTGTGGATCTGTGCCTGAAGAAAGAAGGCAGAGCTTATTTGAATTCTTTTGGAAACTTGACAAAGTACGTAGCCGTGATTGGTTGGTCATAAACAAACACACAAACACCTTCTTTAGTAGTATATTCTAGGCCAGAATTATTTCTTTTAGATCACATACCTTTTGCACAATCAATGCTTTTATATTATAGCAGAAAACTAGCGGTTTATAATTTTTGTATCTATGAAAATGGCACACATAATGTATTTTGTTATTATTAGACCGAGAGGCGCTAAAGAAATTGCAACTATATTGCATAAATGTATTCACACAGTGGACGCACGAGGAAACGTCGCTCGATTACTTTCGTATTGCGACTGTTGTCCAGGCCAAAACCGGAACAGAACTGTATTGACAATGTGGCATTCATCGTTACAGGAGTGCAAAAACATTGAAAAAATTTAAATTAACTTTCTGTTGACGGGGCACACTTACATGCCTGTCGATACTGTGCATGCTATTATTGAGAACCGATTAAAAAATACCACTGTTTACACACCGTCGCTATGGTTTACAGTATTTTCAACTGCTAGGCAAGAGCCATCGCCTTTTAAAGTGGAAAGTCTGAGTTATGAAGATTTTTATAGATGGGACAGCATAAGTAATAAGTATTTTAAAGGCAACCTAATAGGAAAAATAAGCAAGATCCGTATTATGACGTTCAAAAAAGATAAGCAAAGCGTCAAATATAAAACATCTATGAGGGCATCTGCGGATATTTTTGATGTCGAAGTTCAATTTAAAACCAAACTATCTCTTCTACCTTGTTTTAGATCTCAGTTACCCATAGCAAAAGCCAAATATGACGATTTGCTCAAATTTTGCACAGACAAAATCATTCCTAATTGTTTTAGACATGAATTTCTGAACATTCCACGTGCAGCGAATGTCAAAGATTGTTTACCGGAATCTGACATTGAAGACTGTGATTGAATAACAAGATCTCATGTTGCAAGTCTTACTAAAGATTTATTTTATGATATTGTACCATTATAAGATATTTTATATGAAAGGATTTTTTGATTGTGTTTGAAGACTGATTATATCGTAAACATAATAATTATTGTAAGTGTTATGTGCACAGCAAGTTTCACTTGCTGTTAATGTTATCTTATTAAAGATTTTTTTATGTTCAGTAGCAGGAAACTTTACTATAGATTTTTCATGGAGGGCACTTCAGCGACTACAAGGTTTTATTATTTTCTATAGAGTTGAACAACTGATAAGTAGTGACTAGATTACGATAGTTATATTTGTTAATTCGAAAGTAATAGGTAGTAAATACTTACTTAATTGTTTACTTTCCTGCCATTGTAAACAAATTATTATGCTGATGATTTTGTTACAAAATATGCGTATTGATCTGGTTTTGATTGTTACTTCTGTTTATTATGAATGTCGCAAGGACATTTTTTTATTTTCAATAAAGATTTTCATTTATTTTTCTTTAATTTGTTTTAATTTTCAAGCAATTTACACGACAACGAAAATAATGGAACAATATTTAGATGAACTCACTTGATTGTTATGATTTAATAGATAGCATTAGACAAATATACTCGTATCTAAAGTGTAAACTCTGTAAATTTGTCTAATTTTACATGTTACTTCAAACCTTTCGGTGATGGCCTAGATAATTTTACAAGCTACTCCAAATCATTAAGTGATAGCTTAGATAATTTTACCTGTTGCTGAAACTGTTTTAGATATAGTTTAGATAATTTTACATGTAACTGAAAAACTTTCAGTCATAGCTCAGATAATTTTACCAGTATATCAAATGAAGTAAATTTTATCGAAGCGACATAAACTGCTTCATATAAAAGTGATAGGTAATCATTTTAAATAACTTTGATAGGCAAAAAATAACTATTTCTTCGTCTGTTAAAATTATTTAAATCCGACGGTTGGTTTCGATAAAATTATTTTTTTTCTAAATATTTTAACTTTGAAGGACTCTCCTGTAAAGTTATCACAATGTCGCTTAGTTACGTTTGCCTTTCAAGCGTCGATATGTTAAAACAAAAGATAGCACGATATTTCATTTAATCATCAGATGCAATTGAAACTTCGCGCCAAAATAGAAAACAGTTGTGCTAATCTAACAACAACGAATAAAACGAAAAAATGAATTTGGAACCATAAACAAAACACCTATTCCCGCTAATTTCTTGACAGAATGTGTATGAGCTGATACAGAATACATACAGAAAGTTACGCCTTTTTCCCAGACGGCGTAGGCACCAGTACGCCCGTATAAAAAAACAAAATGAAAAGTATATTTGTTGTCACTCAGCAAATATTTCATTTTTGAAGCATTTTGTGATTATTTTAATCCACAAAAAAGAAACCACCTCAAAAGTAGCATAATTCTAAATTCGAATAACCATAGACACGAGCTTAGCTCGGCATTCCTTATTTAAATTTAAATAAATACTTCAAATTATGTAAATTAAATACGGCATTTGACTGCAAAGAGGTCTTAAATAGCCGCTAATTAAGGGCGCTTAACTTAAATATGGAACCCATTAGCCCGCAAGGGATTATGGCCGATTACCTTTCAATGCCTTTTCGAGAGAAGAATTACTTAATGAGCTGTTAAAAATAATCTAGATTGTTTAATATTAATTGTTTTGTTTAATTTAGTTTGAGACAAGATATTTGTTTAGAAACTGTCTAGGAATTATAATGGAATATTAGAATAAGTTTGACAATTTCTGCATACAATTCGAATGGAATTGTTTTTGGTTTTAACCTGATCTTAAGCCTTTATTGCCCGTCAAACGCAGTACGAAACATTATAATTGCATTTTTGTTTTCTCTGTACAATTAAGACAGCAAGATAAAATATTAAATACAAGTACATTTTATCCTTAGTAAAAGTTTTTTATTGGAATTTTGAAGAAGTGACACTGCTTTTACTACGTCTTCTTTTCAATCAGTATAAAAATTTGGTTTTAAGCAGAGTAAGTGAATAAAATATTGTGTGTATTTGTTAAAGCAGCTATTTGTTTTCAACACAAAAAATAACTTAAAAAGAGAACCATTCAAACCCAATATCACAACTGCAAATAGACATCGCCAAATAAAAATACACTTTTCTTCTTTTTTATTTGCAAAAACACTATCGCAAATAAGTTTTCGAACGTCGCCTTACTATCAAATCGTCCGCACATCACAGTGAGGCAGAGTAGATCCGACCTTTACCTACTTTCAGAGAAAAAAAAAAAACAAAATCCCGCGCCATTCCGCCGAAACCATTTCAAAATTGGAACAGGCGCGCCTTTTAAGCGGATTTTTACACTAACCAACTTATTTTTACTGTTGCTATAAATTCTTTTGCTTGGAAATAAGGTTTAAATTCGAATGGTGGAGGTGTAAACATAGTTTGTTCTTTCTGAACTCGTGCATAGAGAACACAGATTCGAAATAAGGAACCTCGCGGCTCATCCTATTGGGTGTCAGGGTCGTACTATAAGTACTCGTTTGAATATCGAACTGGAATTTAGTTTAAAATTCTGTGAAGTGACGTTGAGTTGCTTCCAAGAAGCTTATACCCAAATGGAGATTGCATTCCGTATATAAAAGTGAAGCACAAAAAATTGACCTTGAATGACGTTGTTGTTGCCTGCTATCCTTTTCTTTAGAGTGACAATAAATGAAAATGACTTTTTGTTCATTCATTGTCACTCGAAAGAAAAGGATAGCAGGCAACAGCGACTGCATTCAAGGTAAATTTTTTGTGCTTCAGTATTTTATACGGAATGCAATCTCCATTTGGGTATAAGCTTCTTGGTTGCTTCCTATTTGTTTTCAGACGCAACCTTAGAGTATTTATATATAGAGGGAGCGCTGTCATACATTCGCGTTTTGAAAAACGTAGATATTTTCTTGTTCGTAATGTTGGTAGCGCTCCTATATTAGTAAAAATTGAATTAATTATTTAGCAATAAATTGCTATAAATTCCTTTGATAGCCGAAATTATATTTAGCTATTATCCTTTTAAAACGAGTTCTAGTGGAATTAAATAGACCTAAACTACTTATTTTTAATTTTTTTTTTCAAATAATTTATGTATGTTGCACAACCTGTTCAAATATTAGCCAATAAGAGGGCAGAAAAAGGTGGCCCGGCACCACCATTTTTATCTACGTTTTTGAAGTACCAGCGCTCCCTCTATATATATATATACTCTAAGGACGCAACTAAAGATTCAGTATATTGATTCAGTGATGTTTTGGTTCAAAACAAATGCATGTAAACATTCAAATAATTTTTAAACTACATGTAGTCATCAGTGATATTCAAAATACATATTTCATAGGAAGCTTATGTATGTTGCAGGTTGCCGAAATTCGAAAATGCAAAATGTATAGGGGAAAAGGACATTCAAACTATTATTTTTACTCATTGTTTTATGTTATTTGTGCTTGGCTACGTTTATATAAATAAATAATAAATAACGCCCAACAGTCACATACATAGTCCTGACCCCACACTAAGATCGAGTCTTGTGCGTGGGTATCAGGAACTACGAGAGACTTTTCGGTCTCACAAACACCCAGACCCGAAAGAAATATTTGTGGGCTGCACAAACATTTCTCTCGGTGCGGGGATCGAACCCGCGGCCTCTCGTTTCACAGGCTACACCCTAAAAAAAAACAACTACACCCTAAAGCGTTCAAAGCTATGCCAAGACAAAATATTCCCAGCGTATAAAAATAAACTCTGTAAGAAAGGAAAGTATTTTTAGAACACTATAAATAGATTAGCGCGTCTAAAACAAGGAATTACATATCTAACAAAACAGCTCGGAAAATATGACATTAAACCTATCACTCGTGGTGAACAAGGAAAAATGACACAATTGTGCCCAAAAGCAATTGACGGTGTATTTTTTCCTGCATAATATAATTCGTTACATGTTTGCTACTTAGCAAGTTTTTGGTGTGCTTAACTTTACTATACATGTAGTAAAAATAATTCTCTCTTTTTACTTATGAGTAGTGATTATAATAATTATGTATAACACTAAATGTTTAAGCATCATATAACAGATATAATATGTAATTGTTTTGGGTATTTTATGTCTCTTTCTAAAAGTTTCTGAAATGTCTCCTTTTTATATATTTTGTACATACCGAAAACATTTTCATATTATTTTTTGATTCGGATTTAACTCAGCACTGATCCAATGATAAATACTAGAATTGATTACTTTGCAATATTAATAATCCTAATGTAACTTTGAGACCACTGGTAATACTGCTTCATTGTAACTAATACCATCGGTAGTAATTAGCATGTCCTAATAAAACTCATTTTAAACTCGAATTCAAACTTAACTCGCAACATTCTTGTTTCGATCGAAAACAAACGGTACTGCATTGGGAAGTCTATTTAGGTGTCTGAGATGTATCGACTGTAAATAACATATTGGATTTTGGGATTTGAGACTTAAATCAGATAGCAGTACTGCATTCTAAAATTTTGACGAAATATTATGAACTGGAAATGGTATTAAAAAATAAATATTTTTTTAATGCCATGAAAATGTATCTTAATATATTTTTTAGCAATTCAATTACATATTGGAATACCTATTCTAACAGAGATTCTAAAAGTTTTTTTTTCATGTACTTGGTATTTTATTCTATTATACATATTATGTTCTGTCTTTCAATGAGGAGTGGTTCGAAGTCCCTTTACTTACTATTAGATGCAATACAATCACTAATACAATCTAGATCCTAGATAGACCTAGAAGTGGTGACAGACGGTCATCCCTCACTATTGGGTATAATTATGCTGTTATATGCTGCTAAATAGTTTAATTAAATACCCTAGGCTGAGCAAAAGATAGAATACTAATAAACCTTTCTACATGTCGGTTAATCTCGGTCATTTCAAATTGCCCATTGTAAACTTTGTGAAGGCCGCTTCTCTCGAGCCGCTGTGTAAATCCTAGAATATGTTCAGCAGTAGACGTATTTTGGCTGATAATTATGAAGATTTTATACGAAACAATTGAAATGACGTGTAAACTATTGGTAATTATAAAATTCTACTATTTTCTTTTCACCCGCATTAGGCCAGGGTGATGGACTACTTGGCCTAACCACTCTCAATAGTACGCTCGATTGTAGACGAAGCTCGTTCCTTGCAGTGGGACATATGGGTTGATATAGTAAAGTAGAAGTACAGTACTATTTTCTTTTATTAAATATATTTTGTTTCTAAAATAAACAAAAACAAGTTTCACCAAAACTTAATTACGAAACAATAAAAATTTCTACGCAGATAAGGTTAAACGCGACAGCTCCAAAGACAACATAATTTATTGGCCTGTGTACGGTGTGCAAAAACAAGTATCTCACGTGCCATTAATACGAGGATTAATGAGTTTGCCCTTTTTGCTGACGCGCCATGGTATTAGTTGCGAATAGATAACTTAAGGAACGAAATAATCCTTGCGGCGTCGTTTGTGTAGGCTGAATGTAGGAAGTATTTTGAAAATATACATCAATATACTTTAAGACACGCTTTTGGAAGCTGTTTATATTAATTTTTATCAAGTCTATTAAGACGATATAACTTTTTTAAATCAATTAATGTCAAAACGTATACTTTCTAGACTGCGCTCTCTTCTTTTCGTTTTCTTGTATGCATCGAAAATTGCCTGAAAACGATAGGACCACCATCTGTAATTTTTGTAATGTCTTAAGTGATTTTCCTTTTTGTATGCAGTGCGTGGTGGCCTGTTGGTAAACGGACTAGACGCGGCTACCAACATGTTCACGGTGGTCGCGGGTTCAAATCCCAGGGCACACCTCTGACTTTTCGGAATCATGTGTGTATTGATAGTCAATCACCACGCACTAAAACGGTGAAGGAAAACATCGTGAGGAAACCTGAATACCATAGCGATTTATAAGAATTTCTATGGTATGTAAGTCCGCCAACCCGCACTAGGCCAGCGTGGTGGACTATATGGCCTAACCACTCTCAATCGTACTTACGATTGTAGAGTAGGCCTGTGCCCTGCAGTGGGACGTATATGGGCTGATACAATACAATGCAGTTAAGAAAAAATATATAAATAAGTTCAAAGAAGTGTCCTAGTCTGTTAGACTTTATAGGCGCATTTTAGTGTATTTATTAATACTATTATAATAACATATTTTTTAGAACCTCTGCAAAACGATGATTCATTATGAATATAATCTCATATTATAACCTAACAAGATAGACTCTAGATGAAGCACGCAGAGGCTGTCCTAGAGTTTTAAATTCGATTTCCGTAACTGATAATCCACTTTGAGAGATTTACGGTACGAAAAATTTTGCGAATCGGTGATAAGCTTGGTTCTTACTTTTAAGGTAAAAATAAGGTTGGTTAACTATGGCACTAAACTTAACTCTAGTGGTTTTGATTTTTAGAAGTAGTAAAGTCAAGCTGTTGTCATTCACTCGGTCTTTATTGGCAGGCTCGTAAGGGGTATTACCACTGTCTCATAGAAAACGGACCAGAAGCAACAGCTTTGCTGTCGTATTTCATTCGGTGAGTGGATTTCAGGATGCTAAATCTCCTATCCTCGTTCCTTCTCGCTCTCTTTCGGATTTAATAGTCTAGAACCACATCCATGGTCCACGTGTTGTGAATATACTTAAACATTTTTATTCGTTAAGCAAATTTATACCAGTTCCATTTTAACCTAATCGCATCTATACAAACAAAAAAAAATTCACTTGGAACTATAAAAACACAAACAATACATACTATTACGCATATGACCAAATATTAGGTAAAGCCTCAATATATACTGTAGTTACTTTATATCAATGAAAAATGGCTAAGACAGTTTTTTGCGCATAGTTGCAAAACGTAGCAAAGCGGCGTGGAAAAATGTGAAGGTCAGTATTCATTTTTTTATGTGATGAACAATATTAGTGATAATCGAAAATGTTACTTTTGAAGTAGTGTGTTTACAAATTATAATAGTTAATGTATTTACGTTTAATTAGTATATGTATATAATTATTTGTTTCTTTGGTTTTTCAGAGCAACACTATTCTTTAATTTGTATTTATAAGTAATCCGTCCAGATTTGCCTTGTTAAACGATAGGTATTATAAGTTTAATAATTCATTTGTTGATTACTTTATATTTTATTAATTCTATAATAGTTAATATTTGACTGTTCCCATTTTATAAATTAAAACAATTTTATTAGAACTCAAACAACGCCATCTATCTTTTGATACAAGCAAACTTTTCCTATTTGACCGATAATCAAGGAATTGGTGTATATAAAAAACAGAATTGTAGAAATGTAATTTCATAGCATATTCTAATTAATCGGAGGGTAGTTATGACTTTATTTACGGTTTTGTTGCGTCTATTATATTTTTTTGTGCGCTTTAATAATGCGTCGCGTATTAGTCTTGTGTCAGCATTTTGCTTAATATTGCTTGGGTTGGGAACTTTTTGGTGCAAATAGTGTGTGTGTGTTCTGGTGGTATTTCGTTGCATATTCTTATAATGCATGGCGCAGGTTTTTCGCCAAATTCTATTGTCATCAACTGGTGTAAATACGAGTAGTGTGTGTGTGTGTGCAGGTCAGAAATATTATGTGTGTGCTGATGGTAATTCAATGTAATATTCTTAATGCGTGGCGCAGGTACAGCTGCGTCGGATTTTTTCTAATTTCCTTTGTGATGTAGACTAATTGGTGAAAATTGTGTGTGTGTATTGGTGGTGCTCGATGGGGCTATCATTTTCATTGACACCGACTTAGCTTCGAGTACGAGTCAGGTAAGTGGCTTTACTTACATAAATTGTAGAAATATTTTAATAATGCATGTAATAGGGCCAGTACCTATTTAGACGTCCTTTAGGTAAATAGGCAATCTTAGGCATTGAATTAAAAAACTAAGACTAAAAACCTTGCCAGGCGTTTAATCCTTTTACTACTACCAAATATAAATAAACTCTTCCACTAGATAGTTCATGTACGCGATTTTTGACCAAAAATCCATTAAAAAGTTTCAAAACTTCTGTAAACTAAAATACTTTAGTTTGTGTCATTCCCAAAGGCGGATGCTAGTCAAATGCTCTCTGAGATGCCCTTATACAAATTAGTCTGACTTTTTCAAACCACATTTTATGATTTAAATTAAAAAGCAGACAGCTGACCGACTAGACGACTTTACCGGCTTTTGCCGACTATTTGACAAACTATGAAGTTTGAGCGAAGTTCAAACGTCGAAACGAATTTATAATTTAGGAATCTAGAATTTATACGCCATTGGTAAAAATAAATTATGGTCGGATTTACATCTTTATTCTTATATCGTATCGTATACGGCTATAAATGACTGAAATTTGTACATGGATGTCTGTCCACACTAATGTAGAAAATGTAATTAATATAGTAGCCCTCTTTTGAACTATTTTAAAACCATTGTTGTTGACGTATTGCGGTAAGATATCTTTAGTGGTGGTAGGTCCCTTATATGTGAGACGCCGCCGCCTGGGTAGGTACCACCGCAATGTCTATTTTTCCCCCCAAACAGTAGTGTAATTGCACTGTTGTATTTCGTTTTGTAGGACATTGTAACCAGAGTAACTACTGGATATATTGCGACTTAACATATTATGTCTCAGGATTGCGAGCGCAGTTGAATGCCAAGCATTGATTTGTAATTCCAGGTTTGTTTGGTTTTATTACTATTCATGAGTCTTTCTACCGCTTGCCATCAGGCGGACGGCATTCTTGCCGTTTATCACAATATAAAAAAAATTAAACTCTAAATTCTCACTTTAATCATACGTTTTTCCTCTATTTAGCTTTTCTTGCTTAGGGGCTAATCAATAATCATACATCATTGTTCCTACCAAATTGTACTCCATCACCAACAAATCGTCTATTTGTTTCGTATAAAATATAATCCCACAAATTTTCTTCCGAAGCAAATGAAACACAAACAAACAATAGATAAAACGGAATAGGCAATTTGCTCGGCAAATATCCAATAAGCATAATGTAATACATTTACGACATGGGAGTACAAGCATGTCGATATCCTCTGAATAATATTAACATGATCGCGGAACATACGTTGCTTCCAATGAGAATATAAATCATATATAGGGGAGAGGCAGAGCTATAACTATTGCCACCCAAAATATGTTGGGTTTTTTTATGACTATCGCCTTCTCTCTCATTCTGTTTCTTCTGTCTTTAGCCACAGAAAGTACAATCCTGAACGTAGGCCTCCTCCAAATATCTCCATATCGACTTGTGGGAAGCAGTCTGCATCCAATGACTTCTTGCAATCTTAGCCAGGTCCGTTAATCTCGTAGGCGGGCGTCCGACATTTAAAAAAAAAACATTCATAGACAACAGTAAAGATATAAAATAGTAAAGCACGTCTTTAAATACAATTTTGTAATGTTTATAAAGATTTGTTGGCTTTTTGCGATTTCGCATTTAACGAAATCATCATCAGCCCGTTGCAGTCCACTGCTAGATATAGGCCCCTCCCAAGGTACACCAAAGACCTCAGTCTGCTGCTTTAGGCATCCAGTCACTGCCGGTCCTCTTGTGTAAATCCTCCCGCTATCTGGCAAGAAAGCGTCCCACAGAACAGGCTTAACAAAATTCAGTAAGGTGACCTCGCTGTAATTTAATACAAACATAACTTCCGGAAACACAGTTAAAACGTATGTACCAATCCAATAAACAATCACCTTTCTAACTAGTACCTACTGACTGTTGTAAAATACACCGTACATTAAAACCAGAAGCACTCAAGAAATTCTTCATTACTGCTTTCAAAACATTCCTTAAATACCAGCCACTTACAGCAGAATTCTTAAACTTGCGATATTCATAATTTACACTCATGCTATGCAAATGTAAAGCCCGTAACACAAAGCGAGATTGGCCGACATCTTTGAGAATCCCGTTTTAATTAGCAGCCGAGTTCTCTTGCTTTTAAAGGTTTTTTAAATTAAAAACTACCTTCCGTTTGGTGTAAGACGGAACGATTCGAAGCAAATGTTTTGAGAACGTATGTAGAACGTTTTATAAGAAGTTGAGTGTAGTTTTAATTGGAGTTTGTTGCAGTATAAGTTTTTGAGTTTCTCTCTGTTTTGGTACTAATTACGAAGTTTACTGGAAAAGGTCGCACATAAACTTTTGTAAAGTTTTATAAAATTACATGCAATATACATTAAGTGAAATTACATTTAAAATATTTCAGACTCTAGCGATAAGGAAGAAATGAGAGGAGACGAAGACGATTAAGGAGACACAGTTTGCTGTTGGTTGGGTACCAACCGAGTGACGTCAATACGGTAGACAGTTAAAAATGCATTCTGAATTTTCGCTTTGCAAAGCGCCTACTTGCTTCATACATTTTTTTCATATCAAACTAGTTTTCAATTGTGGTTCTAAAATGATCCGTGTGTCATACAATTAATTGGGCCGCTATCAAATTAACAAGTTTTGACAGTCTCCGTGACGCAGCTGGTTAAACGCCGTCTGTGAAACGAGAGGCTGCAGGTTCGAACGTGCACCGAGAGAAATATTTGTGCGGCTCACAAATATTTCTTTCGAATCTGGGTGTTTGTGAGACTGAAAAGTCTCTCGTAGTTCCTGATACCCACGACACAAGACTCGATTTTAGTGTGGGGTCAGGACTATGTATGTGACTGTTGGGTGTTATTCATTTATTAATTAGATAAATGTGTGTGGCACACAAGTATTTGTCTCAGGTCTTGGTGTTTTTGTGTATGAAATGAAATGAAATGAAATGAAAATATTTATTGAATCCATAAAATGTCATACACTATTTAGATTCAGTCATATATATTTTTTTTATTATTTAACAAGTTTGTGTACCATAAAGATTTAAATAAATAAATTCTTGTTCTCTGTTTCTCAAATACCATACCATGTGGACTCAAATTATTTTATTTCCTTTCTGTATAAAACACAGAATAAAAGTACATAACTAGTAAAGTAAATATATCATACATACATAAACTACACACAGTGTTAAACATGAGCCTCATCTTAATCATTCATTTATTACTGGCACATTTGGCAAATGGTAGCTCGCCGGCCTGTGCCAACAAAGATATTTATAAGCAAATAAATAGACCAATTTTGAACGAACGACAATATTGTGTATCAGAAGATAATACACGATTACGATGAAGGAAAACACAGTGAGGAAAATTTCATACTATAGCGATTTGTGAGAATTTCTATGGCATGTAAAGTCCGCCAACACGCACTAGGCAAATGTGGTGGACAACATGGCCTAATCAATCTCAATCGTACTCTCTATTATGAAGGAGGCCCATGTCCTGCATTGGGACTTATATGGGCTGATAGAGTTCACGATATTACAACATATACAAATATCATTCCAAAGTAGTTTTATTCATCTGGACATCAGGTGAATTTGATCTTGAAATTTTTAAAATTCGCACCAAAAGGGACTAAAATAAGTATTGTCGAGTTTGCATTTTTAGCTTAGCAGATAATTTATTATAGTATACACGCTTGGATATTGTGAAGTAAATTAAGCAACAGTGAAACATAATATACATTGTTTTACGTATAGTTTGATCTCTCTCAATAGTACTTTCAATTGCAAAATAGAATTCCTGGACTCATTAATTGGATAACTACGGTCTAATACAATGCAGTCTTCTTATTTTTTTGTTTTTTATTACATCAAATATCAAGATGAGCATGCCGTTTGCGTGATGGTAAGGAATACGACCACTTATGTACAGTGGCAAAACCAAACATCATGAATTGCGCTCGCCACCCTGAGGCATAAGATGTTAAGTCTCAATATGCCCAGTCGTTGCTATGGCTACTATGTTCTTCTAACCGAAACACAACATTGCATTTACACTGCTATTTGGTGGGTATTTGCGATGGTATCTACCCAGGCAGCCTCTCACATATGAGCGACTACAAATTCTTCTACCATGTGTTATCCCGGCCGGTGCCAATGCAGCATCACTATCACTACATAGTATAAAACAAAGTCGCTTTCTTTGTCCCTATGACCCTATGTCCCTTTGTATGCTTAAATCTTTAAAACTACGCAACGGATTTTGATGCGGTTTTTTAATAGATAGAGTGATTCAAGAGGAAGGTTTATATGTATAATACGTACATATTATTGTACAGAAATCTATTTGTACCCGGGCGAAGTTGGACCGGGCCGCTAGTATTATTTATATTCTAAGACCAACAGAACTTTATATTTTCCTTATAAAATACTATTTTCACGTATTTCTATGTACATAAAGCATCAGTTTTCATTTCGCTGAGATTTAATTAGCGTCGTATTTTTTACTGTAAATTGAATTTTTTTAACGTCTCTGTTCGGATGAATGCGATTCCGCTAAGGAAATTAAACGGTATGAGATATTATTCTTATTAGTATTCTATTTCGTTTTTAAAGCTGTTGAGTTATTTTTTAATTCAAAATCACAGGTTAGAGTTATAAGCACCTTAGAATGCCAAATACATTTTAAATTTCTCTAAATTTTAATCAAATATTCTTACTAATTGATTAATGAATTAAGTTTGTAAAAGGTCGTAGTACGTTTGTGTCTTTAGAACCTTTGTGCAAACTATCATATATTTAGATTTTTCATGATGTGTTTGATCCTGCTTGCATGTTGTGCGCTGTCTAATAAACAATTAAACGTAGGTACCAAAATTATATTGATAATCACAATGACTATAAAAAAAGCATTCCTAATTTAATTACTCATAAAATTAGTAAATATAACCGAATTTATTTACATTTATTATTAAACTGACGGATGCCACACTTGTATGTAGATAGATCGTGGGGGAGTGGCGTCTTAGGCTGGACAACCCTACTGTGGGTTTGAGGACCGTCGCGGCAGTGCGCCATGTCTTTAGTCAGTGGCTAGACAGGCGCCACGGCGCAGCGACATTCCGATTGACGCAGGTACTCATAGGCCATGGATGCTATGGCGAGTTCCTGTATCGAGTTGTCGGCGTGGAATCGTCAGCCATGTGTCACCATTGTGACAACTGTCCGCGGGATACGGTTCAGCACACTCTGGAGGTGTGTCCAGCCTGGGACGGTGAGCGTAGCGCTCTCGTTGGGATCGTCGGTCGGGACCTCTCCCTGTCGACCGTGGTGTCGATGATCGATGATCTCACAGAAGGAAAGAGCAGGGAGGGAGAGAGATCGATCCGATCCCTCTCGTCGTTCCAGTAGACATAGGAGACGCCGAGGGGACGATTAACCGGTGACTCCTGCCCTGTGGACTCGGGGCTATTTTAAGAATTCTACCACAGTATCCCCTGCTTGTCGTAAGAGGGGACTAGTGGGGGCAATGGTAGTCGCGGGCACGCAGCGGGGGGCTGCGCAACGTCCACTAATAGCGACTACGAGGAAAAAATATGTGGGGTGTGTCGTGTCGCGGCATTGCGCTGGATCGGATACGGCGAGGCTAGGTCACTTAAGCCTTAGGATCCCGGACCCATTCCAATGCGCTGAAGAGAATCACCGCGGGGTTTTTGGTTGGTATGCCGGTGTAGGAATTTTGGTAGGGACACAACTCAACGGTTGCTTGTATGTTAACATCATTCCCGGGTGGTTCACCGTTGAGTCGTAAGACCAGTGGAACCAAAGTAACCGCCTGTCTATCCTCCAGGCAGTGCTAGCGATAAACCGTTTTTCCCCGCGAAAACAATGAAATGTAGACAGATCATAGAGCATCTACCTATGTATGTACCAACCCTAAATAAATAATTTAAATACTCTTACGTTATTATTCTTTCATAAAATATGTATTCATAATAGTTTATTAAAGAATAATAATTTTAAATATCAAAGAAAATACCTTTGAAAAGAATGGAGGCTGCATTGTCGTTTCAAGATAGGTACTTAAAAATACTTCGCCAGCTTTGGATTCAATCCAAAATAACATTGCCAAATCCAAAATTATCAGCATTGTCAACTGCATGGAAAATAAGGATAGCTATTCACCACGGATACGTTTTAAGAATTAGATTTAATGATTTCGATACATACATACATTGCTAGTTTATTGTTTATTAATTAAAGTATTTCCCACGAGAAATATATTTAAACTTAATATAAAAATATATTTCAAAGTAAACAAACAGGGTGTTTCCTCATTTATAATATAAAAATAGCGCAGATAGAAGAAGCACAATAGAAATAGCACAGATACACCAACCCTGTTTACACTACAGAAGAAACTAATTAGAATATTAGTAAACATACAACAGACCGACTCTTGCAAACCACATTTCCAAGAACTTAAAATTTTAACCTTGCCCAGTATATATATACTAGAAATATGTAAATTTGTCCGCAAACACCCAGATTTTTATACCAAAAGATCCGATGTACAAACTAAATACCCACTAAGACATAAAAATAGATTGAACTTACCAACTTCAAGACTTACTATGCATTCTTCTAGCCCACTTGTTATGTCTATTAAAATATACAATAAACTGCCAGACTACATAAAAAACGCAAGGAATGAAACATCTTTTAATAAACAACTAAAACAATTATTACTTACAAAAACCTATTACACAATATCGGAATTATATTATATTATATTATTTATATTATACTAATTATTTATATTACATAATAATATAACAACTAAACAAAAATATTTAACAAATAACATTTCTGAAGAAATATCATTAAAGCCATTTAATTATGCTACAATAAGTGCATATTAAATACAAATATGTACACATATTATAAATTTTAAGAATACAATATTCCAAATATATCTATCTATAAATAAAATGAACATTATGTCTTCCTCCTCTCTCCTAAATTGTTGCCGTGCCCAACAGGGTCCACATTGTACCTTTTTATAAAATTATAACATCTTTATAACATGTGGTGTGCAATAAAGATATTGAGTACTGAGTATTTATAGGAAATTGCAACAAACTCAACGAATACTCAAAACAAATAAAAAAAAAACTATTTAAAAAATGAAATAAGAAACACAATTGGTTATAAACACAATTTATGGAAAAAGAAGTAACTAACTAACTAAATAATAATTTTATAATCACTCACTCACTGTTGCTAATTTTATTTTTATTTTATTAACTTTATATACCAAACTAAAATGAAGAACAGCAGGTTTTATTTACGTTTAGATAGGGAAAAAAAAATAATGATACAATATTATTTGTTAATATTAAATAAGTGTACACTGAGTGCGTGTGTGTAATATGTAAACATCTCATAAGTGTCCCTGATTCCTGACGTAAATACAAGTCTTGTGTTGTAAGGACCAGAAATTGTCTTTTCAGATTTTACAGATATTAATATTTATAAATCCAGAAAACACTCGGTCTCATTAAGTCTCAAAATATTTAATTCAGATTCCCTTTCCAGTGATTAACGTTGGAAGTATATTTAGAACAGAATTTGCTTACCATAGTTGACAATAATTTTAAAATATAAATGTCATTAGATCTGTCTGTATCAGCCCATATACGTCCCACTGCAGGGCACGGGCCTCCTCTACAAACGAGACTACGATTGAGAGTGGTTAGGCCATATAGTCCACCACGCTGGCCTAGTGCGGGTTGGCGGACTTACATACCATATAATTTTTTATAAATTGGCTATGGTATGCAGGTTTCCTCACGATGTTTTCCTTCACAGTTTTAGTGCGTGGTGATTGACTATCAATACACACATGACTCCGAAAAGTCAGAGGTGTGCCCTGGGATTCGAACCCGCGACCACCGTGAACATGTTGGCAGTCGCGTCTAGTCCGTTTACCAACAGGCCACCACGCACTCATCATTAGATATTAAATAAGAAATTAAACATGAATGTATGAATATTGGTAATTATGTATATTTCTATTTTGTGTTCGCATAATACCTTATTTTGGATTAATATTTGGGGAAATAAATTAAAGAATACTTTTTGAGAAAATTAATCTATATTTTTGTAAAATTTTGTAAAGCATTACTCTTGAGTGTATCGCTTTATTTCTCTTAGCTTTAAAAGTCGGTCGCATCTGCAACTGACTTAAAGATTTAATACAAGATAAATTCATACATCTATTACACAATTCAGCGCAGTTTTACAACTTGTAAATTCGTCTTATGTTGAATTCACTGAATCAACTATTTAGCGAAAAATCATTGCGATTGCTCTTTTGTTCACTTCATATAATTATACAGTGTGATCAAAAGATTTTATATTACTTTCATATAAATTTTTGAATTAAACGTTAAACTTTCAAGTATTTTTATAATATGGCGTTTGAATTTTTTTATAAAAGCTCTATACCTTATTGGCTACGTCCCATATGAACTAACGACAAACGATGACTAAGATTTATTCCTTCTTTACTCAATAATGCCTATGTGAAACTCGACAACATCTTACAATATCTCGACATCATATCAATTTTAATCTCAATTATTCAATTTTTTAAGTACAATATTATATTATCCCTGGAATAAAAAAGCCTGCGAATAACTATTTAAATCTCAGTCGACCGCGAAGGGGCGAATTTGACGTGTCGTCCAGCTTTATATACGCCCCGTTCACCCAGATTAATGCCCCAATTTCCCAACGCGTATAAAATGTGCCCCGTTACAAAGATATGTTGCGTCTGGGCGAAAAATTACATGGTGTTATATTTGGAGTGGTTGTCCGCGACTGATATTAAGAGTCTTGCAAATTTCAGTGTTTTTTTTATAGCAATTAATAGCGAGACGAGCATACCTTTCGCCTGAGCATTAGGACAGCTCATGAACAGTAGCAAAACCAAATTACACCTTGAATTACAAAGCTATGCTTGACACTCCACTACGCTCATCATATTGAGACATAAGATGTTAAGTCTCAATATGTCCAGTAGTTACTTTGGCTTCTATGTCCATCTAGCCGGAACACAATAGTGTATTTCCATTGCTGCTTGGCAGGAGAAATAGACATTGCGGTGGTACCTACCCAAGCAGCCTCTCACATGAGAGAGACCTATCACCAGTGAAGAACCATGTTTTGTAGAGGCCCACGACTTAGTTTGGCTATGTCGCGTAAAATTTGATTTCAACTGTAATTTATACTGGTTATGCAATGCCAAGTTCAAAAGTAGAAACATATTCTTTCAAATTTCTAAGTTTTCTCCACGTTTTTGTATTTTCTTAATTATGTCATGTCTTTTTTTAGTCAGTGCGTGGTAACTTGTTCAAACGCAGTTGACAACATTTTCACGGTGGTCGCGGGTTCAAACCCCAGGACTCACCTGTGACTTTTCGGAGTCATGTGTGACAAGATAGTCAATCACCACGCACTGTAACGGTGAAGGAAAAAATCGTGAGGAAAACCTGCATGGCAAAGCGATTTGTAAAATTTCTGGTGTTCGTGGTGGACTATATTGCCTAACCTCTCTCAATTATAGAGGAGGCCTGCGCCCTGCAGTGGGAGGTATATGATACAGATAAAAACTAAATTATACTTGTAATAAGCCTATGCGCTTATGAAGTACGCGTGGAATATCTAATTTCTGAGGTCTGAATATTTGAATTGGACAGTGAAGTATTTTTTGCTGACCCAACAAAGTACCATCTACTAATATACTAACTCAAGACAGACAAACGTCTCGGGCTATTGGAAACAAATATGACAACACAAATTGTACAACAAATTAAAAATATGCAGCACATTTTTAAACCATTCGCTACTTGAAATTTAACCAATATTGTGAATTGGCTCATAACGGTTCGGGCGCACATATATTGCGCCCCTATCATTGAGGGGTGTCCATAAATCTATCAGAGGGGCTGTTCAACCCCACATAGTCAGGGTTGCTTGTAAATAGCATCATCAATGCATTCTTTATAGGGTAGGCAGATGGATTGATCTTTAATGAATTCTGTTCAGATTATATTGCTTTTAAAATCGTTTTTAGTCAATGTGAGGAGGAGGGATTATACTCAGGATTTTTTTATTAAGAAAGTTAGGGTTCTAATATATTACTAGGCTAGTGGAGGTTTGTAGATATCACATGCTTTTAGTATTATTTTGGACATGAATTAATTCGACGTCACTTTTAGCCCAAATACGTCCCACTGTAAGGCAAGGTATTCCTTTACAATCGAGAGCACTGTTGTGGGGGATTAGGCTATATAGTCCAGTACGTAGGTCTAGTTTAGATTGGCGGACTTTACACACCATAGAAATTCATACAAACCGCTATGGTATTCAGATTTCCTTTCGATGTTTTCCTTCTCCGTTTTAGTGCGTAAGTCTGAGATGTGCTCTGGGATGGCGTGTGCAATTTGCCTCTGCCACCCCTTTAAACATTTTAGCTATCTTGTCTGGTTCCATTACCAACAAGCCACCACGCATTTCTATATCGTAATAGGCATTCGCCCTTATGTGCATTCAAATCAGAAATGACTTTTTGTTGAACGTATAATTTATTTCTATTTGGCTATCGAACCCAAAACTTTCACAGTTTCTCACTCCCTTTGCCATTGAAAATGCTGTAGTAAGCAAAAAAATACAATATATATTTCAGAAGTTAATATAATTTGACGGTTCTGTAATTCGGGGCACCCTACATCGGAAGGGTTGCAATAAATCTTTCGTGAGGGCTATTTAACCCTCCGGTTGTGTTGAAGGCATGTATTTATTTATGTACATCGGACCAATTGCGCCCATATTGACAACCTGTAACGTAAGAGAGCATGGATGGAAAATATGAGTTTTTTCCAAGTCGGTTTGACTGGTTTAACGGAAATTTGTAGGGTTAAGTATGGTAGAAGATAGGAAGGGTCTAGAAGGCACTGTAGTAGGTATTTTTTTACGGTTAAATTTATTGTTACATTTATTCTCACTACGGAGATCTGATGCACCATAAATCATGAAAATATCTTCTAATAATAAACTTCACTATTATTATCACATAAATCTTGTATGAATACAAGTTGGCCAACAACTACAATAAAACAAGAGGCTGGGGGCTTGATCCCCGCATCGAAATACAATATCTTTTGTGTTAACCACTAGAATTTTTCTCAGGTCTGGGTTTTTATGAGACCGTAGTTCCTGATACCCACGAAACAATACTAAATTGATCTTAATATGACGTCAGAACTTTGTACGTGACTCTTGTGTTTATTCATTATCATTTCTAATAAACTTTCGCTATGCCTTATAGCCTTCGACTGCCTCGGTGGCGTAGTTGTACTAAGGTACGGTTACAAAGCTGAGGTCTCGGGTTCGAATCCCGGGTTGGGCAAAGTGATATTGGATTTTTCTATTCATTATCAGCTCAGAGTCAGTAATTTGTGCCCGATATGGCGATAGGCTCGCCACCTATCACATCGTGGGACGGAACATGTAGGGCGAAATGTGGGTGTCCTGGCACCTCTGCCTACCCCTTCTGGGAAAAAGGCGTGAGTTTATGTATGTATGTATGTAACTTTCGCTATGAAACTACTAAAACAATAACATTGTGCTGTACGTAATACAAGATTATCTGCTGTAAAATATTGCCCCGTATACCATAATAGTCGGTATGTCCACGCGAAAGCCTAAGTATAAGCCCGGGAGCGAGTCGCGGAGATTATCCCGGATCGATTCAATTTAAATTGGCCGCGCAAGTAATAATTGAATTCACGGCGGTACCCGACTATCCGATTTGTATTTCGATTTTTCACTGAAGGTTTATTACATTTTTAATTTGATTAATGAAGGTGGATTTTAACTGTGTGGTTGAATTATTAAGGTGGAGTTTTAACTCGGTATGTTTTAGCTATTGGTGATGTTAAGAACGTCAGCTGTATTGAATATCGTGACTTTGTTAAATATTTGAAAATAAGAGTAGCACCCGCGCAGGTATTATAAATTATGAAATGTAAGATATTTGACAAATTTAATTGTTATTTCTGCAGTCATTTCTATTGAAGAACTTGGTTCCTGATTCAGGATGTATAATTAAGCCTATACGTATCTACGTATAGGCTTATATCTATTAGGGTAAATCATACTGACGGGAAATGGTATATTACCAAGACATAACCGATGCAAATAACACTAAGCAGAAATCTGGTAAGATTTAGTAGTTGTATGCAAAAAGGGCACCTATGTCTTGTCCTAAAAATAAGTATTTATGGATAATTTTTATTTTCCTTCTTATACAACTTATTTTATATAGCTAATGTAATCCGCATAGTGTCACAGTATATTTACGTAACAGTAGCCAACAGATAAATTCTAAAACGCGTCGCTAATACGTAGCCGATAATCTCGTAGCAATATATCATGGAGCTAAGCTACGCAGGGGCTACGAGCACAAATAAACTAGCGTTAGTCCGTCTACAAATAAAATTCGTAGCTGATGCGCAAAATTAATTTTGTAGGCGTAAATTGTAGCTCAGTTGAGCTACATGTAAATAGCTGTTGCCACTTGAGTTTGGTCACACTGGCTAAGCAAACTTGGGTTCAGTGAGCATTTTGACGGTTGACTGCGTTTATTGGCCATTATGTAGATATTCTGCTCGCTGGCATATAAGGCTGTGTTATTTGTTCAAGGGCTATTGTCAACTTAAAGTTGTTATTTAGTTTGCATTTGGTGCACTTCAACAAATGCAATTGTAGATTTTTTCATTCGCGTAAACAGATTGTGCCATATTTCGCTAAGTGTTGCATTGGCAGTACTTAATATTCTTCCGACGCACGCATGGTCAAGTGATTAAAAGGTTTTACGATCTCAAGATGTTTGATTTTAAATCGGTGCTAAATCCAGTCTTATAACAATCCGCAACAGGCTAATCTCGCTACACGTTCCATCGAATTTAATATAGAAAGTAACGTGCTTAAAACCTAGGAAGTTGGTGAGTTTAAATTAGTTACAGATGACATGTTCAAAGAGATACTAAAAAGATGGGGCCATCCATTTTGTATGTGCGTATGACAAAAATAGTACAAACAAAATAGTACCTCTATTGAATTTTAAAATTAAAAATGTAAACGCGAGTTGTAGCAATGAAACACAAATCATGAAGTTGGCATATTGCACATTGAATTTTAACATAAATATACATGAAGTTTCTTTCCAAACTTTGCGAAATGAATATTGTTGGTTTCGTACAGTTGTGACTACGACCTTTCTCTTTGAATTTTAAAGTATGTAAGTTTGCATAACCGCGAGTTTTTAGAAAATTACTGATCGATCCTATTTGTATGTTTTTGTTATTTTATGAGAAGAGACAGAGACATAATAGCAGAGAAAAAATGTATATATTATGTTTTTGAAATATTTCTAGTTTTCACCATAATTTTTATTTTACTTTGGCACTTCCCTAGGCTTGCCTATGAATAAATGCCTTAGATATTCAGCCGCCGTCATACTTTGTATACAAAGCATAAATAAATATATAATTATTCCGACACGAAAAATACGATCTTTTTTATATTGAAGTTCATATTTTCAAGTGACAATTCGCTTGGATGGAAATTAATTGACTGAGGTTGTTAATAAATCGTTGGCCTGGTGTAAATTTAAGTGTTTTATTTTTATGGCAAGAAAATTGAAAACAAAATATTTTTCACGCGTAAATTCCCAAAAGAGACATAACAATCAAAAATAAAATTGTATACAGAGAGTTTGTTATAGCATTCGCCTTTCTTTCATGAAATGTAATTTATAGTCTTTAAGTTTTTTTGGCTGTGTTTGAACTTCAACATTAGAATTCCATATCGCGCTTTTCTTTACAAAAATAAAAAGGAACGTTCCGAAACTACTCAGTGCCGTCTCAAGTAGAGGCATCTAACTGACATAATATGTTAATTGGTGGTGGTGTGGATTGGAAATATAGCTCAAATCAAACTATTTTAAGAAAGAAAAGACCATAGAGTGTTTGACTGAAAACCAGCATATTTTGAGTCGTTTACTTTTCTATCGCTAATATTATATTTGCTTAAACTTGATGTATTATTTGTTAATTTTAAAACAATAAACTGCTATTATTATTATTTATTATTACTACGTTGCAAAAAGGTTACCAAAAGAAAAAAATGTGTAGGTATGTAAAATGAAAATACAACATCTTCTATACTATTTATATGAAAGCTTAGAAAACATTTTACCCAAATGAATTTTAAATTAATTACCGTCAACAAAATGGAAAAATATCTGCAAAAGATCTCATATTCCATGATAATGGCGTCTCATTAAAATTCGCATCCGGCGACAACGTCATTGTGAAAATATTTTCCGACATTGCAACCGATGTGAGAACCGACAAAATGTAAGTTAATTAATATGCACGAATGATGATTAAAACGATGCCCCTTTTGTTAAAATTATATTTATCGTACTAACATTTTAAATGCGAGTGTTTGTTGGTGTTAATTTACAATAATATTTTCTCATTACACCCGCGTTGGAAATGTGAAACGTGGGGTTATGAGTTCGGTGACCTGGTCAAACACTAGTTATAAATAAATAAATAACACCCAACAATCGCATATATAGTTTTGACCCCATACTAATATCAAGTCTTGTGTCGTACGTATCAGTAACTACGAGAGACTTTTGAGTCCAACACTAACCTAACACTAACCCGAAATAAATATTTGCGGGCCGCACAAACATTTCTCTCAGTGTCGTGATCGAACCCGCGGCCTCTCGTTTCATAGGCGGCGTATAACCATCTGCGCCGCGGAGGCTAGCTGGCTGTCTTTTTTAGAAATCGTAATAGATTAAAAAAAATCATTGGTACTAAACTGTTAAGTAATGGAATTGACATGTAAAAATTAGTATTAGTTTTATTTCGATATGTAACATTCTTGTGAATCTAAAAAAACATTGAAACATCTCATCCATAAATTGATCTACCTGGTTTGATATTGTTATCCTGCATATAGGTATTCACGCATTTGTACGGCTCGAGAACTTAGCTCAGCATACTGGTCCGACTAGTATTTTCTCTTATTACCTTTTCATTCTTCTTCTTTCTCCTTGTTCCCTCACTGCTAAGGACATTGACCACATGCGATGCTCCTCCATCGTGCTCGGTCCGGTGGCATGGATGGCGTGGTACAGGGTACCACCAACCGCCCTCTTCACTTCTGACCATTTTGGCTGGTGTTCTACCCTGGCGCACTTGCCTTCCATGCGTCCCAGTATTATGAGCTTCTCTAATTCATTCATATTTTTTTCATGCACATAGAAATGATCTTTATATAACTGTATAGTGATAGTACCTAATAGCGTAATAATATTCTTCTGTATCAGCCCGTATACATACGTCCCACTACAGGGTGCGGGCTTCCTCTACTCGTGGGCACGATTAGGAGGGGTTAGGCTATATGGCTATATGGGTTTGACTATATGGCCTAACCCCTACCAATCGCGATTAACTTAATATTAAAAGTTGGTGCATTCTTGTTTGATGCAGCAATTGTTTCATATTACTCATTATATTACTAGGATTTTTTAGATTCACTAATTTATAGTTTCACTCGAAAATGTCTTTTAAAATAAGCTTAAGCAATAATAATGTCGTGTGGACAACACCGTATGTAAAATCTAGTTTAAAACACCGTGGTTCTTGTCAGTTTAATATTACCATTTACCCATTTATATAATATTGCGTTATAATCATATTCACAATTATTATATGAATTGTTTTATAATTAAGACAGATGATAAATAATGGATAACTTTAAACTTGGGTTAAATTGCGGTTAATTTAAATTCTTATTCTGATGCACAAATATATGATGACGGCCCGTAATGATATTGAATGAAACCACATACACTGTCGCGTCAGTCTGTCACACTAAAAATAATTAAATCATATTCAACGATATGGCTATTATATTATGCAGCTATTATTTGACATAAATTCACGCTTTTCTTCCAGAAAGGGTAGGCATATGTTCTTCTAGTAGGGCCAGTACCAAGACAAAAACGTTTCGCCACAAGACTATTGAATATAAGTATTATTTTTAATACATATTTAGGAATTACGTAAAACAATTTTTACATAATTTCCTCTGAGGCCCATTATACTATAGCTGAATACTTACGCCTTGCCTTTTTTATTGCCTTATTCAAAGATATAGTTTATTAAACTATTTTCGCTATCAAATGTTTTGTCCCTTTCGAACGATTTTCAATTCAGGTCGAAAGAAGAAAACAATATATTCGATAAATAACGCCGACGCCGCCTGTGAAACGAGAGGCCGCGGGTTCGATGCCCGCACCTAGAAATGTTTGTCCTCTCCAAAAATATTTCTTTCGGGTCTGGGTCTTTGAGAGACCGAAAAGTCTCTCGTAATGCCTGACACAAGACTCGATCTTAGTCTGGGGTCAGGACTATGTGACTCTTGGGTGTGATTTATTTATTATTTACCTATAAAATAGGTCTTAAAACTCTTTAAATAAGTCCGTTTGTGTTTAACGTTTCCATCGATAATGGTAATTCTTCTGTTCTCTCACGTAACAGGACACTAAAGGCGTCGTAAGCTGTTAGTGGCGGTTTGATGGCTCTCCCGGGCGCCATACAATTTTCCCGATCTGAATTTTTTTACAGCTGTTTTATTTGTCAATACCAAGAGCAATGGAGACAATGCCACGCCAGAATAAAAAATAAAACTTTTGTTTGCTAGTCGCTTTGTCTTTCCTACCAATTATAATCAGATAGACTTGAGAAGTATATAAATATTATTTTAATGATAAAATGACAACAATATTTGGTGTTACGTGTGGTGTAAAATAAATAAAATGTTACGCATTGAAACATTGTTTATCCATGATATTTATCATATTATCACCGTTATGCTGGTATGATTGAAACGAACCTCAAACATGGCGTATTTCCGTAGGTAGGGTTGGCCACTTTGTCATATTCTTCACGATCATTTCTGATGGTCGCTCGTTCATGTTACCAGCGTATTGAAATCCATAGTATGCCGAAATAATAAAAAATATATCAGCCTATACATACCATTGCCTCCTCTATGGTGGAAAGTGTAATTGCTATAGCCAAAACTTAAAATCAATAAATATTTAATTTTACTTATTTATTTTTAACACAAAAATATAAGTTTGTGAAGCGAAGTTACGGCGGAGTAAGTAATAACTTAGTTGAGAACATCGACTAAAAGGTTAATGGTGACAGACAGGCTTTTAAGCAGCCTGCTTTTAGCTATATGAGGTCTGTGCTTAAACATCAGAGCGAATCTGTTCTCCAGGTGAGTGGGATCGAAAGAAATAAATATGTGAAAAATTACACTGGTCAACATGAAAATTGCCCTTTACTTGAAACTGCTATACATCTTTAGTATTCGACCCCCTTAATCTAAATATAGAACTTAAAATTAATAGTTAGCTCTTATTATTAATTTATGCTATATTTAAGATAATACCGGGTAACTTGGTGGATGTCACTTTATATTATGAGATTTCAAATAATTTTGTGAGAGTATCCGCGTTAATTTTATTATTATGCTTTCGTTTCATGTGTCTTATAGTATTAGCGTTTCATTTGTTTGTTAAAACGCGAAATTTTAAAAGTTATTTCTCATTTTCGACAAATTTCTGTTGCAAAAACTACAATTTGCAAAAACTACGGTTTGTTGGGTCTGCAAATGGGCTACACCAAGTGCTGGTGCTTCTTGTGTGGGTGGGATAGTCGGGCTAGATCGTTACATTACTTTAAAAAAGATTGGACTTGAAGACAAAGTCTGTGCCCTGGAGAAAATAACGTTAAATATCCTCCCCTAGTCGATCCTCATAAAAATTTTCTCCCTCCATCGCATATTACATTGGGATTAATGAAGACTTTGGTTAATCCTCTCAACAAAGGTTGACCAACCTTTGAAGGTTGGTCCACCTTTTTTCGCACCCACTTTGCAAGTAATTGATTACTTGCGAAGTGAATTTCGACATCTATGCGGCGCCAAAATAAAAGGGGGAGTTCTCGTCGGACCTCAAATATGAGAGATTCTTAAGGACCAAAACTTTGATCCGATTTCACAGGGCATCGAAAAAGAGGCATGGGAATCTTTTAGAGCAGTAGTAGTTCATGATTTTTTGGGCAATAGGAGATTTGAAAATTACCACGAGCTTGTGAACAATCTTCTGCAAAAGTATCAGCAAATGGGTCGCAATATGTCCCCAAAAATTCACTTTCTTCATTCTCACCTCGATTTTTTCCTCCTAACTGCGGTGATATGACTGACGAACATGGTGAACGATTTCACCAAGACTTATTGACAATGGAAAAGAAATACAACGGCCGATAGAATGCGTCAATGCTAACGGACTACTGCTAGAACTTGGTTTAAGGTTTTCGTAAAGATAATTCCAAAAGGAAAACGAAAAAAAGGGAAATTATTGAATAGTAAAGGTTAAATACTTGGGAAATATTTTAAAATACTCAGTTTCATGTAAAAAGTTTATGAATAAGTAAAGAAAATGTCTTTTTTAAAAAAGAATCGATTTATATTCTATGAAATTTTACTCTTACGTCATATATTTCGATACCAGCCATAATTTTAAAATAAGAGCTAACTTTCAAATTTGGTTTATATTTTCGTATTCAGTGACCCCAAATTAGTAAAATAATAAAGCATTTATTTTACAGATAAACAAAAAGTTAAATTTTGTAGACCAGTGTTATTAGTAGAATTGTTTAAGAACTGTTTTGGAGTAGTTTTATGAGGTATTGTAAAATCTTTTGGGAGTAATAATGGAATAAGAGATAGAATAAAATTGGCCACTGATTTTTTATGATAATATTTAACAAATACACCTAACAGTCACATACGTATCCTCACTCCACACTATGATTGAGTCTTCTGTCCTAGGTATCAGGAATTACGAGATACTTTTCGGTCTCACACCGTCACACAATCTAACACCCAGACCCGAAAGAAATATTTTGTGGGCCGCACAAACATTTATCTCGGTGCGGGGATCGAACCTGCGGCCACTCGTTTCAGAGGCTGAGTCTAACCGACAGCGCCACAGAGGCTGTCAAAATCTTATCTATAAAAAAACTATCATTAATCACTCTCTACTATTATTATCTCAAAATTCTCGAATGAAACCTCCTACTTCTACCATAGATAGCCTTGTGGGCCTTGATCAATCTAATATTCGGAATGTAGTATCATTTTTGTCTCACGTCTGAGGGACCGCGGCGATGTTATCATTCCATCATTCGATGAAGACGTGACTGGAAGTTTATTATCCAATACTCTTAAGGGTTTTGTTTGTTTTCAGTAGATTTATGATATGAAACATCAAAGATTTGCTTTGAAGTTTGCTTCAAAGTTAAAAATCTTGCAGATTGATCAATTACTTTTTTAAATATTTAATTTATCCGAAGGGCGTTTGGAAAGTTTTTAATATTATAGGTTTTGACTGACTAGGTTGGGTAGTTGTACGGAACGGTTACAAAGCGGAGGTCTCGGCTTCAATTCCCGGGTAGAGCAAAGTGATCGTAGATTTTTCTATTTATTACCAGTCCGGAGTTAGGGATTTGTGCCCGATATGGCGATAGGCTCGCTCCCTATTGAATCATGGGACGGAACATATGAGGCGAAATGTGGGTGTCCTGGCAACTCTGCCTACCATTTCTGGAAAGAGGCGTGAGTTTAGTTAAGTAATATTTGGTTTCATATTAATATGATTTTACGACAGGCTGATACAAACTCTACAGAAAATTATTCAAGGACAAGCCAAGCGTCTCTTCAAGTATATAAAATAATCCTTTAGATCTGGGAATCAGAGCTTTAAGCCAATTTGGAGCAATACGAAATCAATAATCTGTTACAAAAAGCATTCTAGTATTTCAAGAATTTCTTGGAATTTTCAGTCATTAAAATTACTATTAACGAGACGTCTACTGATACTGTCAGTAGCCGTAAAGCTAAAACATCCAATTTAAGTATATAATTATGTTTAAATCTTGTCCATTCACGACGAGTAATTAATTCAATTTCACTTAGAACTGAGCTAGACAAATCGAATAAAGAAGCAATTTATTTTTTAATTTACTAGGACATAATGCAGACTTTTATCTCTGCGAGATTCTCGAGAAACTGCCACATCTAAAAATCTAGCTAAGTGTATGGTGGACTCATGCATCCAGGATTCCGTACTTAACAATGACCCATAGAATTTAAAAAATACAGTCGCATATATTCTCATTGCTATTTTTGTAAGTCATTTTAGGATAAAGCACTAACCATTTTTTAAAATGAATAATAAGTCGCCTTTAAGGACAAAACTAATTTTGTGGCTAACAAAATGTTTCATTAGGCCATCATGGTGGACTATTTGGCCCAACCACTCTCAATCGTACTATCGATTGTAGAGGAAACCCGTGCCCGTCAATGGACTGATACAATAAGTTTCGTTCCCTTTTATAACTTTAAGCACAGGTTACAATTCAGTCTAGAGGTTTTTTTCACAGTTAGCCTACAAAGTGATACTATAAGGATTTTGTTTCTCCTGTTCTGACACAGAACCCTAAAAGTCGTCGGCTTTAAAGTTTATAATTGCCTAGACCGGGCTTCAGGTAGACGTTGTTAGAAAGATAGGGAATTTGTTGATGAGAAGAGCGGGGATATGACAATAAAGCGATTGAAAAGTTGAAACGGTGTATACGAGTATGTTTTGTAAGAAAAAAGGATAAATTATTTATTACTGTTATATTTGGAAATGTCTGAAATTAACACTAATAATAGTACTATATAGTATAGTTACTGGGTCACTTTAGCGATTTCGGACACCAAGTAAAAAAAAGGCAACAATCATGGCAATATATATTTTTCCTTTCATTCTATTTCGATGAAAAATATATACCACCGGAACATGAAACTTAAAAAATATAAAAACAAAAATAATTGTTGTTAAGCTAGGAACTAGAGAGATTCACGCTGTAACCGCACATGAGACATCAACGTCGCTTTGTCTGGCGAAATTCTTTTTACGCCCAATAACAAAAAGCGGCACGTCACATGAAATGAACATTATTTTGCATCTCATTCTGACATAAAGAAATTCGTATCGGTGTGTCTCATTTTTGCGATGTACAGTACATTTCGGCTCTCTCTAGAGGTAATTACTCTAAGCTAGGAACTGTTTATTTGACATGTTGTGTCTGTCAACAAATCTTCCACCTCGACTCGTTTCCAGTCGTGGTTTTGATATAATACCCTGTAGTATTCTTAGTAGATGTTAATAAGGATTTTTAAGAATCAACAAAATATAATATATACCTACTAAAAATATACTATATACATGACAATCCCCAACACAATGTCTATATCTCCCGCCAAACAGGAGTGTAAATGCGCTATTGTGTTTCGGTTTGAAATATATTTTAGCCAGAGTAACTACTGGGCATATTGAGACTTAAGATCTTGTGTCTCAGGATGGCGAGCGTAATGGAATGCCAATCATAGATTTGTAATTCAAGGTTTTGCTACTGTTCACGATGTACGCCACGATTGTCTCGCCAGTCAGTGCAGCAAATAACAGTAAAAATACAGAATTTCCTTCAAATCACACAATAAAAAGAAAATTCCATGGTATAATTTGATTGAATCTTGGCCTAAAAAAAGCATCCGACCATTTTCGTTTGGCGAAATTTATTCAGTACCCGTGACCCAAAACAGTAGGGACCGAATCATGGGCCCGGTGTAACTGGGGTCCTTACAAATTGACAGAATTCGTTTTCACATAGAAATAAAATAATGGTTACAGTTTGTGATAATACAAATATATTTAATTTAATATTAAGAAGCTGTATGAATTAGTTCAATTCGACTATTTCGTAATAGTAAAATGATGTTTTATAATTTGGGTAAACAATAAAACGCCAATGGATATATAATTATTACTATTAGTTCATATGACAGCCTCCGTGGCGCAGTTGGTTAGACGCCGCCTGTGAAACGAGAGGCCGCGGGTTCGATCCCCGCACCGAGAGAAATATTTGTGCGGCCCACAAATATTTCTTCCGGGTCTGGGTGTTTGTGAGACCGAAAAGTCTCTCGTAGTTCCTGATACCCACGACAACACAAGACTCGATCTTAGTGTGGGATCAGGACTATATATGTGACTGTTGGGTGTTATTATTATTATTATATCTTATAGTATATAGTATATGTTATATGTATGTATGTGTATGTAATTATTACTATAATCATTGTATATTTTGCACTACCGCCACTATTATTAATTATTGCATTTCTATCCATCACAAGGTTGTCTGGAAGAGATCGCTTAAAGCGATAAGACCGCCCTTTGTACCTACAATATTTTGTCTTTAACTGTAAGTGTAATATGTACTATCCCATAAAATATGTGTGTGTGCAATAAAGGATATTATTATTATTATTATTTTTATTTTTGTGTTCTTTCACTCTCGGCTGAAAGGCCGGCTAGTTAGGTGCAGACGGACCTAAGTCAAGTCTGCACCCACTTGGGGATGGGGAGCGTTGTGTATAATACTAGGCGCTACTTCCTGCTCTGTCTGTAAAAATTTTCTTACTATACGGCAAGTATTAAGTATCACGGATTTTTGAAGAGCAATGTATGTGAGCTTCGGTAAATTAAGAGTTAGTAAGGAACTATGTAGTTGTACGGGGATGATTCCTGTAGTTGATAGTACTATTGGCACTATGGTTGCTTCTTGAAGACGCCACATTCGGGTGACTTCTTCTTTGAGGTCAGCATATTTGGTTAATTTCTCAGCTATGGTAGACTGTAAGTTATGTGTGTTTGGTATTGCGATATCTATAATGAGGGCAGATTTTTGGGTTTTATTAATAAGTATTATGTCCGGTCTGTTATAGTGTATGGTTCGATCGGTAAGTATAGCACGGTCATAGTATAATTTATGTGTTGAATTTTCCAAAATAATTTCTGGTATGTACTTATAATAGGGTTTTGTAGAGGGGATAAGATTGTGTTTAATAGCAAGTTTCTGGTGTATTATTTGGGCAACCTGGTCGTGTCTATATTTATAATCTGTCTGCACAATTGCAAATCTTATTATTATTTCTCTTTATTTAAAATCTTTTTTTTTTACATTTTTATATATATTTTAAAAAAACAAAATACATATAAAAATATAAAAAGTTATCCAACGATGGCGAGGCTCGAGACCCAAGCCACCGGTGGTTAGGAGCCCAAAGTGAGGAAACGCCTCACAATACGTGCCGTGTCAAGCAATACTGCCTTCTGAATCTGACTCCTGACCCAACAGCCGATTGAGAGCCTCTGTAGATGTTGGTCGAGGCTCTTTGGTATCAACCCATGGGCAGAAACGACAATCGGGACAATAATTGTTGAGTCGACATCCCACATGTCGGTAACCTCGTGTGCCAAATCTAAATATTTAGACATTTTGTCTTTTTCAGCTTTGACAAGGTTATCGTCATGCGGAATGGTGACGTCAACAAGCATAGCCCGGCGCGCCAATCGATCTATTATCACAATGTCAGGCTTATTGGCTAGAATAGTCCTGTCTGTGATAATAGATCGATCCCAATACAGCGTTGCATGACCATTTTCGAGAACTGGTTGGGGCACATACTGGTAATATGGCACTTCAGGAGTCACAAGTCCACATCGAAGGGCAATTTGCTGGTGTATGATCTTGGCTACTAGGTTATGTCTATGCAAATACTCGCCGTTAGCAAGATACGAACAACCGGAGATAACATGCCTGATAGACTCGCCAGGACGGTGGCATGCCCGACAGATGTCGACCGTACCGTCCTTCAGGATGTATTTCCTATAGTTGTTCGTCTTAATAACTTCGTCCATAATTGCAAAGACAAAACCCTCGGTTTCCCCAAAGAGGTTACCGAAGCGTAGCCAAGACACAGACGCTAGTCGGTCCACATCAGGCCCATGAAGGGCTCGATAGAACCGACCGTGCAGCTCTTTGCTCTTCCATATGTCCTCGCGATCCTTAATGCCTACCACCAGAGGTTTCCGCCAGTTCTCAATCGCCAAAGAGAGCGGGGTAAATCCTTTATCTACCATAACTACAACCCTATGCATATCCACATCACTGTGAAGGAAATAATCCCTGAGATTGCACACCTCGCGATTATGCAAGTCCTTAGCATTAAGAATGCCTCGGCCCCCACATCTCCGCGGGATGTACAATCTCATCACTGATGATCGTGGATGATGCATACGATGTGCAGTTAGGAGAGTTCGGACTTTACGATCCAGGGCGTCCAATTCGGTCTGAGTCCATTTGAGTATGCCAAAAGAGTACATGAGTACAGGCATAACCCAACCGTTAAAAGCGCGAATCTTGTTTCCACCTGACAAAAAACTGTTAAGTACTTTTGTCAGGCGGCTAAAAAAACGCTCTTTCAACGATCGTTTTACATCTGCACCCATGATACCTAGAGCCTCAGACATACCCAAATATTTGTAGGTTTCCGTCACGGAGAGGGATCTAAGCCTTACAGTCTCTGAGACTAGTATGTCATCAGAAACCGCAACCTCCCCTCGCTTCACATGGATAACCGCACATTTATCTACACCAAAATCCATATTGATTGATTTGCTAAAACTATCCGTTATTTTTAACAACTCAATCAATTCGGTTTGTTTCGATGCAAATAACTTGAGGTCATCCATATAGAGCAAGTGAGAAATAGGCTCAGAGCCTCTCCGTAGACGGTAGCCTAACCCTGAATCCAACAACAGAGTGCTGAGGGGATTCAGGGCCATGCAAAACCACAGTGGACTCAGACTGTCGCCCTGGAATATACCCCGCTTGATTCTAATCGGCTCGTCACAATCATGAGGAACCGTACCACCTGGATATCTTAGGACAGTGGTCCATTGCCCCATACAAGACCCAAGGAAGTTGCATAAATTTGTATTAATTTTATACAAATTTAACACCCTCATGAGCCATGCATGAGGCACCGAATCATAGGCCTTTTTATAATCTATCCAGGCAGCCGATAAATTCCTTCGGTTGTGACGAGCCTGTTGGCAAATGGTCATGTTAATGAGAAGGAGCTCCTTAGTACCACGGGACCCATTCATGCAACCTGTTTGGCCGGAAAAAAGAATTTGGTTAGAATTTATATGGTCTGTAATTTTAGATCTAATTATGGAGGTCAAAACTTTATAAATAGTGGGAAGGCATGTGATGGGTCTATAATTTTTTGGTTCCGTGGTACAACCGGACTTAAAGAGAAGGTGAGTAACACCTGTTGTCATAAATGCTGGAAGGGATCCCCGCTCAAGCGCATCCTGGAATTGCGCTGCCAATCGAGCATGCGAACTTGGAAACCATTTTAACCAGAAGTTGTGCAGACCGTCCGGACCCGGCGACTTCCAGTTTTGCGTCTGTCTAATTGCAGTTAGCACATCTTCTGGACTGATTAAAATGGTTTCCATAGCCGGTATTGCCTCACAAGCTCGATCTACAACACTAAACCAGGAGGCTTCAGTGTGAGAGACAGGCGA
Source organism: Hyles euphorbiae (assembly GCA_023078785.2). Classification (NCBI taxonomy): domain Eukaryota; kingdom Metazoa; phylum Arthropoda; class Insecta; order Lepidoptera; family Sphingidae; genus Hyles; species Hyles euphorbiae. The sequence goes on along the minus strand of CM041036.1, from coordinate 15,217,531 downwards.
CGACCAGATATTCGTCCAGTACTCACGCATTTCGTGAGCACTGGGAAGCCGCCCATCCACCACACCTTGCGGAGGATTCTCCCAACATCTATAAACACTCTTTTGGTCAGTTTGGAACTTGCGATTTTGTTGGAAACGATCCCATCGCCTCCTGTAGCGACGAATGCGGTTCGCCCACGCATAGACTTTTTGTTTGAAGAAGTCTATGCGTTCTGTGACGCAAAGCCTATAATTTCGAGGACTTGTGTTGGTCCCCGAAAAAGCCTGCGTCACAAAACGCATAATCTTCGGCCTGCTGTTTCGTTCTTTAAAAGAAATTAGCTTGCCGATGAGAGTTCGGGCCCTGTTGATACGATCCTCTATCCTCCGCTGCCAGGCAGGCACAGTCACAACACCTCGAGTGGCTTTATATTCATTTGGAAATTTTATATTAGCCACTCGACATGCTGCGACAGCCGCGCAGTAAAGGATCGAATGCGTATCAACAAGATCCCGACTGGACTCCAAGTATGTAGTTAACATGGAGTCCAAAGCTCCCATCAGCGCCAAATTTCTTCTATGCGTTGGCAAACGTGGCAGACGCGGTCTACAAGACGCCGATAAAGACGCAAACTCCAAAATCGCACACTCCAAAGCTCCTCTCAGTTGCTGTTTATCCTGGGGACTTACGTTGTCATCCAAATTTCCGACAGTCGTTGTATATTATTATTATTATATCAGTATACATACTTTACACATTGAGTGAGGTTAGTTACTCAAAAAGTGTTTATATTAGTTACTTTCCACGAAATTGAAACGAAATACATATTATATTGTTCATATTATTACTTGTACATATTTGAAGAAATATTCATAAAATTTTATATCATCCTGAATAGGAGATCATTTTTTTTCTTTTTATTTATAAGTGTTATTGGATTTAAATATTCGCGATTTTTGTACTTTTAAATTAAAAAGTATATTATAGTAAATATTTATAATTCCACTGCTAACGCGAATCAAATTTAGCCACTGTTTCTGACTCTAAACAACTGCCTAAATTTTTTTGTCGTTCTTAAATTATTTTTTATTTATTTAGTCGTTGTCATACTGCCTCATACTTGTACAGTGTTACAAACGAATTCCATTTCTATGAAACGTAATGAATGCCATTGATTTAATGGAATTAATTAAATTGGTATTCACGTCCAGTACAGGGTATTTGTCAGTGTGCATGTGCCCTGCACGATGTCATCGTGACTCCTGCGCTTTATTGCACTGACTTTAATATTAATTGCTTATCGTGGACGCTTTTCGGTTTTTACAAAGTGTAAAAAGTAGGTTAATGATTATTTGTTTATCCTTTTTTGCACCATACATAGAACTAGTTACATCAAAGAATTATATTTTTAAATATTTTTTTGATTTTATCGCGATTTCGATTCTTTTGTAAGCCTAAAAGTAAACGAAATGTTGTGTAGAATGCTAATCGATTGGTGCCTGAATTTTTTAATATTTAAATCTTAAGTAATACCTATACGTGTTTTTTGAAACACCGAACAGAGGACCCCCTTTTTTGTAAAAATATCCACGAATAATTATAGCAGCAGGAAGATAAATGCTACTAGCATTAAGTTTGCTGTGTACACTTTTTTGTATATGAAGCTTAAAAAAAGCCACGTAGAGGTAAAAAAAGTTGATTTTATATTGTTTAAATTTACATTATTTTAACATACGCTCTGAATAAACGCGAAATTTAGTTAAAAACACGCGTCCTAAAGTAAATAATTTCGCCTTGTCTGTACCCTTTATTTTTTAAAATAAATCTGCGGCACTCAGTAACAATCTTATTATTCTTACAGTTATACTGATTCTATTTGGGACGAGTGTCTTCCATTTCTCGGTCCATCTTGAAAGAATTGACAACTTACATCTGTTTTTAAAATTTCACTCGAAAATCAACCTTATATCCGCCATTCAAGACATATTTTACTTTAGATTTTTTTTTATTGTAGTGTCACCAAGGTTTCAAAAGTTTTAGGACTTTGTGCTTTTGAGATAAGGTTCAGTATTGGTTGGAGATATACTCTTTGATGTAACTATGACGTGTATTAGGTATTCTGTATTCTATGGAGGAGGTTTCGACGGAATCCATTTCCGGTCGCCGCCGACGACCGACGGCCTATATAGTCCTGAAACGTCTGGTTTGAATACAACTTTTTTTTCATCGTTTCTATACAATGGGCGAAATTTTTGGAACAATACATAAAATACAAGGTTTTAAAATTTGACTACGGCGGGGTTTGGTTCAAAAGACATCCAGAGATGTTAAAATGGAACGATATTATAAAAGAAATTACAAAAATATTTTTAGTGATTCCAGAGTTTAGTCAGAAATTTTATTGCAAATTCTGCATTAGGTAGATTAATTGGATCTTAGAGACAGTTCGGTGGTGGTATTAAATTTAGAAATTCCATTATCATTATTATGGATTTCATTTAATTATTGCCAGGCTTGTGCTGAACTGGGTTGGATTCTCACGTATTTCTACGTTTTAAATTAAAACCACAAATTTTCAATGCAGTATGGGTAATTTACCAAAACGGTTAAACTAAGACTATATTGACGCGCACGCTGAAGAAATTACTATGCGAAAACCTCTATAAACCTACTAAGTCTAAATTCAATTCCAATTCTCACAAAACACAGAAACATGGTTACAAAAATAGACTCCAATAATATGAAATTTATAAAATCACTCCAACTAACAATAAAAGAAAACAGTAGAATACATTCAGTCCTTTCAATCTGGACCTTTCCAAGGGATAAGACCTTCGGACTATAAATATAAATAAATAGACATTCGGCCACGGGTAGAGAGCGCGAATTTTGTTTTGTCACCATTTTCGGGTATTATTTGATCTAATCTCTATTATTTCAGCTGGCAAATGTTCTTGATTTAATTTAATGGAAACTGTATTGTCCTGTTGGATCGGAATTGGTATTTCTTTATACTTAAGTGGGAGTTGTTGGAAATGAATTCTGGGGTGAATTGCGTCGTTGTTAAAGGCAAAATACTTCCTGGAATTCTATTTCTATTAATAAATTAACAAAGGCATAAATATTCTACAGCTGTTTATAATGACAAATCTGACGTGTCCTTAAAATTATATTATGCTCATGGATACATGCTATTTTTTATTAAAGTCTACCGTATGACTTAACGTCTTCCAAGTAAATAATTGTCGCCGCCAATTACTGGTGGTAGGTCTCTCATATGCGAGAGGCTACCTGGGTGGGTGCCACCGCAATGTCTATTTCTCCCGTTAAACAGAAGTTTAAATGCACTGTTGTGTTTCGGATTGAAGGACATTGTAACCAGAGTAACTACTCTACATATTGAGACTTAACATCTTATGTCTCAGGATGGCGAGCGCAGTGGAATGCCAAGCATTGTGTCACCTTTTGCTTTTTGGGGTTCCAATAAAACTATTAGAATTTCAAGACAGGTATACAAAATATATTATTCAGTTAAATACAATAAACTAGCGTGGGTACAAACATTCACGGACCGAACGTATACAAGTCTGTCCAACCAAAAACCACTGTCCTGTAGAATCGGAGCGCCGAGGGAGGGTAGGCGCAGCACGATGTAGTTCCAAGCGGGAGGGACCGACGGCGAAGTCAGCACTCCCTGCTCGATGCAGCAGGGCCGGTTATTTCGTGTGAGCGACGTTGACGTCACACAAACGTCGGCAATCGTCAACTGAACCGCTGAGATGAACCCTAGAATATTGTTAAATAAACATTTTAAAACTATCCCGATTCCCACAGCAAATTAGTGACGAGTTCCAAAGGTAGTGATTCATTGCTATCTCCGTGCACAACGGTACAGATGGTAGTGATGGGCATTGAACAGTGATCAATGATGAGGCAGTCAAATGGTACTAAAACTAATACATGATATTCGGTAAAACACATACGTTGGAAGTATGTCTGTATTACCTATGTAAATGAAAACAATTGAAAATAATTGTAGCAAGCAAAAACACACTACCAAAAACAATAAGCAAAAGCGTAAGCGTAACTATGACTATAACTAGCAATACAATATGTTTAGGCTTAAATAAGTTCAACGTCCAGCCATGACGTTGCATAATTAGATCAGCCGATTTATACATTTTCACTAACTCTAAAAACTTACAAATCTACAATAGCTAAATTTATATTATTTGCAACACTCACCCAATTCGGGGTAATCACAATCACGGCACTAGCTTCAGCAATTTTTAGAATTAAAATTATTCAATTCAAAATACGTATTCCAATATAAATTACTTCAAAGCAGGTAGGTATTATCGTTTAAGACGGTTCGACGGCGAATGAGTAATGAATGCCCCGCTCGCTTGTGCGTTCGGTCACCAAGCCGAGACGTAATTGCTAAACATATATTGAGGCCTGGCTTCGCTTCCCATTTATTATTTTTAATTTTTAATTTTAAATTTTTTAATTAATTTTTTTTTTGTGTAATAAGGATATAATCCGTATCAAGCCGTTACATACCCCCCTTTTTAGGTTAGGATTTTTCACAGAAAAATCCGCTAAGAACATTAAAACTAATATAACTTAAAGTCTTTAATATGCCATTCTCCTAAATTATTACCAGACATAAAATCTTCAAGTTCATATACAAGTCTCGACTTCTTTTTAATGATGCGACACTTAATAAATTTAGGTGCAAGTTTTTTTGAGAACCTATTTTCTTTGTCGCTTTGATAATAGGTTCGTTTCCATACGATATCTCCAACATTAAAGTCTATGTTCTTTCGGCGAAGATTATAATTACTACAGTTTCTAGAATGTGCTTTAATAAGTGACGCTTGCACCTTATCGAAAATCTTTCGTAAAATGCCCAAATTTTCTGCGTATGCATCACGTGGCGCAAAAATTATGTGGTCTTCGGCGTCTGCGTCTATATAATGGGAACCACAACTAACCAATTCACGGCCAAATACTAAAAACGATGGCGTGTAGCTAGTGACTTCGTTAACCGCACTATTCAACGCAAATTGAATTTTAGGAATATAGGTATCCCATGATCTATGATCGTTTTCTATGAAAGTGGATACAGCTGTGATTATTGTTTTATTATATCGTTCTACCGTGTTAACTTGAGGTGTGTAAAGGGGAGTGAAGTAGACATTAGGAATTTGGTAAGTGTTAAATAAATTTTTAATGGTATTACTAATGAATTGTCTACCATTGTCCATGAATATTGTACTAGGTATTCCATGCACGAGGAAAATATTTTCTTCTAAGATCTTAGAAATTATATCAGCTGTTGCCCGACGAATAGGAAATAGCAGGCAATACTTGGAGAAACAACACGTAGCAACCAATAAAAAGGTATTCTGTTTCCTAGTTACGGGTAAAGGGCCGACCAAATCTACGCTTAGCATTTGGAAGGGTCGGCTGCAGTCCTTCGGTCTACCCATTGTACCAAGCGTTGTGTGGTTAGGGTATTTATAAGAGAGGCAAGTATCACAACTTGATACAAAGTTTGAAACATCTTGATGCATACCAGGCCAAAAATACCTCAGTGATAACCTTTTGTATGTTTTAAATATGCCAAGGTGCCCGGATGTGGGTTCACAATGGTTTTTCGAAATAATCATCTGACGATTTTCGAATGGTATTACCTCTTTCCATTCAAATTCTCTTCTGAGTGGATTAATTGTTTTCATAAATCGGTAAAGCCTCCCATTTTCCACACGATAATTTAAAAATGATGATGCAGAGTTCAAACACCTATTGAAGGTTTTTAAATACCAGGAATCGTTAGTTGTAGGAGCAATTTGCGTCAATGTATTTGCCGTTTCGCCAATAGCAGTGACCGGTACAGAGCGAGAAAGACTGTCGGGAACTACATTATCAGCGCCTTTACGGTGTTTAATTTCGAAATTGAAAGCTGACAATCTAACACTCCAACGCGCTAGTCTACCTGTAGGATTGTTTAAATTTAAAAACCATTTAAGTGAGGAATGATCGGTATATACTGTGAACGTAAGTCCGTTTTCCAAATAGCAACGCCAATGTTCAATTGCAGAAAGCACAGCCAAAGCTTCTCTCTCAGTAGCACTATAATTACGTTCTTGTTTAGTCAAGGATTTGCTCATATACGCAATCACATTTTCAACACCGTCATGAGTTTGTGTGAGTACCGCACCTATTCCATAGTCACTAGCATCAGTTTGAACTTCGAACGGCTTAGAGTAATCAGGACAAGCCAAAATTGGGGCGGTAGCCAAATGAGACTTAAGCTTTACAAAAGCAATATCAGCGTCTTGGGACCAAACAAAAGGTGGAGCGTTCTTGCCCTGTGAGGTTAATCGATTTAGAGGTGCGGCTAAGTTACTAAAATTTGGAATAAACCTACGGTACCACGAGGCTGTGCCTAAGAAACGTCGCACTTCCTTACGGTTAGAAGGAGTTGGGTAATTTGTTATGGCTTCAACTTTTTCTGGATCAGCGTGAAGTCCATTAGAATCTACATAATACCCCAGGTATTTCAACTTATTTCTAAAAAAAATGCTTTTCTGTAAGTTAATTGTTAGGTTGGCCATTTTAAGTTTCTCTAAAACACGCGATAACAGGATTATATGTTCCTCAAAACTTTCAGATACAATTATCACGTCATCAACGTATGCAAATACTTTATGCTCAAATTCGGGACCGTAAAATAAAACGTCAACTAGTCTTTGTTGTGTTGCCGGAGCGTTAGTCAGGCCGAACGGCATACATTTAAATTGAAATGTACCGCGGGACGGAATGTAGAAAGCAGTTTTATGTCTATCCTCTTCTCGGATTAGTATTTGCCAAAAGCTTTTTGATAAATCGATGCTGCTAAGATATTTAGCATCACGCAAGTTGTCTAGTATCTCGGTAATATAAGGTAGACTATAAGCATCTTTTTTTTGTAACCGCATTGAGCCTCCTGCTATCCAGACAAAAACGGAGTTCTCCGTTCTTTTTTGGTATAAGGATGACAGGGGAAGACCATGGACTCTCACAAGGTTCTACGACGTCGTCCTTTAACATTTCATCTAGCTGTTTAACAAGTATACGTTGTTTTTCAGGAGACATCCGATAATAGCGTTGTCGGATAGGCTCAGCGTTACCAGTGTCAATAGTGTGTGATATTTGTGATGTGCGACCTAGCCCCCGCTCCTCATACGAAATCTTATGAAATTCTGTAATTAAATCATCAGCCTTACGCTTTTGATCATCATTTAAATACTCATAAGAACATACAGAGAGCCCTACCGGATTGGTTATGAAGTTGGACTCTGAATCTTTGCAAAAGGTAATAGCATTGAGATGTTTAGGAAAAAGTCCGAAGGTACGCCAAAAATCCATGCCCAGTATTAAATTATTTCTTATTTCCGGTACAATATACGAATCGATGTAATGTAATTTATTTTGGAATTTTATAGGAAGTTGCATTTGGCCAATCGAGTTTAGTTTTCCTCCACCGGCAGCAACAAATTGGACGGGGGTAGTATCCCGCAAAATCAACCCCATGTCTAACAGCTTTCTATGAGATTCGTTCCCTAAAATAGTAACACAAGACCCTGTATCCAGTAATCCAATAATTGGTTCACCCGATATAAAAACAGTGACATACGGCCGAGTTCTGTCATTATTTAAATTATTATTTCTTTTATCGATTGAAGCGACAGAGTTGAAAGTAGAATAATTATTAATAAATTTTAACCACTCCTTCCAATCTTTAGCTTGGTCGCTCCAATCGGGTTTATTTAGTTTTTTGGCGTTTCAGTTTTGTGTGATGGATTACAATCCGGGCATTCTGGATAACGCACGTCCTTTTTACCGCATTTAAAACAAATAGGAAACCGTGTTTCACTACAATTTCTAAGTGAATGACTGCTAGATCTACATCTTGGACAAAAAACTGGCCGAGAAGTTTCAGCAGACACAGCCGTTACACCCATATTGCGGTATTGATAGGAATTATTATATCGGTGGTTGGAATTTTCCTTATATTTGCTGGCAGTTGCAGGTGTATTATAAGAATTAGCGTAGTTGTGCCTCCCATCATATTGTTTACTATAATTATTATATTTATTTTGTTGACCATTTTTATAATTAGGATCAGCTTGAATATGTTTATATGCGAATTCAGGGGCGAGAGTATTACTATTTATTTTAGGTGGCTCGTGAAAATTTGCATATCTAGATTTGACTATTTCATAGTTACGGCAAACAGTTTTAAGCTCATCCACGGATGTAATACAAGGAGAAGTAGCTAATGTATTAGCATAGCATGGACGAACATTGTGTATAAGTATTTCCAGTTTTTCTTCCTCAGATAGAGGTTTGCTCAAACGTGAAAACATGCCGTGCATTATTGACAAATAGATTGTAATATTTTCCTGGTCACCTTGAGTACGTGATCGTATCTCAGCGGCCAGTTTATAATCGTAATCACTGCTACTAAAATCTTCTATAAGCAATAAACGTAGGTCATTCCAAGAACTAATTTTGTCTTTGTTGTAACGGTACCAATGTAATGCGTCATCAACAAAGATTTCGTAAGCCAATGAAAGCACCTTATCAAATGAAATACCTCTAGATTGTACAAATTCTTCAGTTTTTTTGAATAAAAGAATGAACACAAGACTTTCCCGAATATTTTAACTTGCTTTTTTTTTTTTTTTTTTTTTTTTTTTTTTTTTTTTTTTTTTTTTTTTTTTATAATGGCCTGGCATAGTGGCGGCATTGCACCTGATGGAAAGTGTCAATGCCGCCCAGGCAGAGTATCCATTGGCATCGGACGGCAGTCCCATGCCAATGGAAACAAATTATGCCGGCCTGCTTAGGTGCCTCTTCACACCACGGCGGAAGGACCCGGGATTGTAGGAAGGAGGGAACACGTGCGCCGGCAAACAATTCCACAGCCTGACGGTGCGGCACAGAAACGAATTTGAGAACCGTTTGGTTCGCGCCGGGATGGTGTGGACCGTCAAGCTATGGCTTCGCAAGCCAGCACGCGTGGTTCTGGTTAGGAATGGAGAGGAGGGGAGCAAGTTGAACAATTCCTCAGAGCACTCACCGTGATACAGGCGGTAGAACACGCTTAGAGAGGCGACATCTCTCCGGAGTTGTAGCGACTCCAAGTTGCTCGTAACGTCTGCATCATTCACAATGCGGATGGCCCGCCGCTGCAATCCATCCAAGGCATCGAGCAGGTACTGGGCGGATCCATCCCAGAGGTGCGAGCAATACTCCATACCCGGCCGGACCTGCGCTTTATATAAGCGGCAAAGCTGACCGGGCGTGAAAAACCGACGCACTCTGTTCAGGACTCCAACCCTGCGTGATGTGGCAGATATTACGCCCTCGATGTGATTCCTTGGATTGAGATCACAGCGGATATCCATACCAAGGATACACAGGTCATTCCGCACTGAGAGGGGAGTACCCTGAAGAATGGGGAGGGGAGAGAACGGGGATTTTTTGCACGTGAACGCACACACCTGGGTTTTCCTGGCATTGAACTCAACCATATTCCTGGAACCCCATGTAGAAATGAGATCCAAGGTCCGGTTGAGCTCAATGACAAGATCTTCGCGTCCCTTCACAGTTTCGACACGGCAACCTGGAGGCCCGCAGTGGTATCGCCCATGAACCGTGCTGTCATCTGCATAGCAATGAATGTTGCCAAGCGACAACATGTCATCGATATGCAGAATAAACAAGGTGGGCGACAGCACCGAGCCCTGAGGAACTCCGGCATTTACCGACATGAGCGCCGAAGCGTGTCCGTCTACGACTACACGTATTCTACGCCCATGCAGAAAGCCGGAAATCCACGAACACAGGTTGCCGGGTAGACCGTATGCCGGAAGCTTGGACAGAAGACCACGGTGCCAGACCCTATCAAACGCCTTGGCAATGTCGAGGCTCACAGCAAGAGCCTCGCCACGCCGGTCTATCGCCTCACCCCAGCGATGCAGGACAAACGCTAGAAGATCACCCGTCGATCGATTATGACGGAATCCGTATTGTCGGTCACTGATCAACGAGTGATCCTCCAGGTAGCGGACCAATTGAGCGTTTATGATCCGCTCCATGACCTTACACATCACTGAGGTGATAGCGATAGGGCGGTAATTGGTAGGGTCCGATCGATCGCCCTTTTTGGGGATTGGTTGCACATTGGCCTCTTTCCAAGATTCCGGCACAACACCTGTGCGGTAGGACGCTCGGTAGAGGCGAGTCAGTGCTGGAGACAACTCAGCTGCACAAGCCCTTAAAACCACCGCTGGTATCCCATCCGGACCACTGGCTTTCCGCACATCGAGAGACCGTAACTCACGCCGCACATCACACTGCCTGATGCGAATCTCTGCCATTGAGAAACCGCAATCAGGCAGCGTAGGCAGCGACTGGGAACCACGGTCTTCGAGGCGGGAATTAGCCGCAAAGAGATTTGCCAGCAAGGCAGCCTTCTCTTGCGGCTTGTGGGCCAGCGACCCTTCTGGGTACCTCAGCGGCGGCAACGCTGGACGACAGAAGTTAGATTGGACGGCCCTGGCCAACCTCCAATAAGCACGACTGCTAGTTGGGTGATCGGCCAACGCACGCCCAATCCTGCTAACGCGCTGGGCATCCGCCCTAACGTAGGCCTTCTTGCAGGCCTTGGAGGCACGGTTATAGGCTTCTTTGAGGGAACTGATATTGGGATCCTTCATGGCGCGACCCCTGATCCAAGCGCGATACGCCGCCTGTTTGTCACCGACAGCATTGGCGCATGCACGATTGAACCAGGAGCGTCCACGGCCCTTACTGGCGATCTCAGAGGAAGGAATGTAATATTCCATTCCAAGTCTGATCTCGTCAGCAATAGCGTTGGCACTCGCTGAGGGATCTTTACCCTCAAAGCAGCGCTGCCTCCAAGAGATGGATGCAAAATATTCCCGCATACCATCCCAATCTGCCGACGAGTAATGCCAGACCCTTCGCCTAACCTGCACGGGACGTGGAGGTGATGCGATCGGTACTGACGACCCAACCAGGCAGTGATCGGAAGTGCCCAGAGGCGCACTAACGGTCACATGATACCCGGCTGGGTGACTCGCCAGCAGAAGGTCCAGCAAAGAAGGCGCATGACTCGCCACATCCGGGATCCTGGTGGGCTGGTTCACCAGTTGTGTCAAGTCATGAGTCAGAGCGAATGCATGGGCAGCTCTGCCAGCATGATCAGTCTTGGAGGAGCCCAGCCACAGTTCGTGATGAGCATTGAAATCCCCCAAGACCACCATTTCGGCCGACGGGAACTGCGCCTGCGCGTCATCAGCCGCCTGGCTAAGATACCTGAACAGCCGAGTCGTCTCATCGTCCCCGTTGTGAGACCTGTAAAGGCACACGTAGATGCGGCTCAGGGAACCTAGATCCACGTGCACCCACAGAGCGGAGAAGGAAGGGTCCTCCATGCAGTGCAAACGGCGACAGCAGATGTCCGACCGAACATACAAGCATACCCCGGCTTTAGGCTTGAAGTTTACTTCAAGCGAATAACCGGGATACAACAGGTAAGAATTATCGGTCGGACAACGAATCTGCGTCTCCGTTAGGAAGAGCAAAGCAGGCCGGGCCGTCTCAAGATGGTGGTGGACGGCATTGAGGTTTGTATGGAGTCCGCGGATGTTAGTGAACTCCATAGTGAACGCGGTGGTGGGGTTAAGCACCGCTGAAGGACCTGCTCTGTTTAGTTGCACTGTCATGGTAGAAAGGATGGGATTGGTGAAGAGGCAACGAGGATCTTAGGTTCGGGCACTAAGAAGGCCGAATGGGCACCGGCACGAAAGGGTCGGCAGGAAGCGAATTGATCCGCCGGACGGAAGGGCCCCCGTACCCTCCCGGGATGGGCCGCCGGGACCCCACTTCCGGTCACCAACCGGCACGACGTACCCACCCAAGATTATGCGCGGCATGGTGAGGCAGCCTCTCGAGGTGGTTAGCCCCGATTGGGCCCCTGTACTATACCGCGGGCGGCCAGCGGACAACCGTTTCTACGGGTCTCCCTGGCCGGCGGATCAACTCTCCTCCCTTCGACAGAGGACCGAAAATACCCACACGGTACAACCTCATGCCCGGACTTAAGATCCTCGAAGAAACCGGAAAACCACTGGCTGATCCCGGAACGCGATCCCCTTACGGAGATCACTATGGCGGTCTTTACGCCTCATGGACGGTGGTCGCTACCCGGGCGGACACATAAGTCCTACCACCACTAAATATTATGCTTATCTCGGCATATAGGTTACGTTCACATGTAAGCGATAAATTAGATGCATCTGGCAGATTTTCAGCGGCAAGAGTTGCATGCTTACATTGCGAAGTAGCTGGTCTTAGCAATGAAAGCTCTTTAAGTTGAGAACTTAAGCTAGAGGAACAGACCTTATGGATATCGTGGACCTCCGTTACGTTTTGGACTCTATTTAAACGGTGATAAATATGGTGCAATAAGGTTTCTGTTCTATTAAATAAACTCTGGTCGAATTGACTTTTAAGAATAGTTAAGTTATTTTGCGATTTACGAAGAGATTCTTTTATATGTTTCAAATCATCACTAGGCGCTAAATGTGATTCCATAATATCTTCGGGTGGTAGAATTTGACTTAATTTAACAATTTGTTTCCTTAATGCCAAAACTGAGTCGCCCGAGCCACCTCGTAGTTCTACTTCGTATTCTAATTCCGCCTTTTGTAGGGACAGGTATTTTATGGGGTACGCCATAATTAATAGAATTGCGTTTTGGGTGTGTATTGCAATTTTATCTAAGTACTAACGTAACTGAATTTTTCTAGATACTGTGCCAATCTGTGATGATACCTGCTGATAATACTGAGACGGTTTATAGGCGTTCAATTATATTAACGAAATAGGAAGTACCGTAGAAAGAACTGTGAACAATCAGACGAACGAACACTTTCTATAATAAGGTATTACTCTGTATGATCACACAAAGGCAATACAACTACAAAATCAAACTTAAACTATAGGGTTATAGCCAACACCAATGAACCTATTAAATGCGACTTATAAAACAGTTCGGTCATGAATGTATCCTGTTGTTGGGCGCCAGTGTCACCTTTTTCTTTTTGGGGTTCCAATAAAACTATTAGAATTTCAAGACAGGTATACAAAATATATTATTCAGTTAAATACAATAAACTAGCGTGGGTACAAACATTCACGGACCGAACGTATACAAGTCTGTCCAACCAAAAACCACTGTCCTGTAGAATCGGAGCGCCGAGGGAGGGTAGGCGCAGCACGATGTAGTTCCAAGCGGGAGGGACCGACGGCGAAGTCAGCACTCCCTGCTCGATGCAGCAGGGCCGGTTATTTCGTGTGAGCGACGTTGACGTCACACAAACGTCGGCAATCGTCAACTGAACCGCTGAGATGAACCCTAGAATATTGTTAAATAAACATTTTAAAACTATCCCGATTCCCACAGCAAATTAGTGACGAGTTCCAAAGGTAGTGATTCATTGCTATCTCCGTGCACAACGGTACAGATGGTAGTGATGGGCATTGAACAGTGATCAATGATGAGGCAGTCAAATGGTACTAAAACTAATACATGATATTCGGTAAAACACATACGTTGGAAGTATGCCTGTATTACCTATGTAAATTAAAACAATTGAAAATAATTGTAGCAAGCAAAAACACACTACCAAAAACAATAAGCAAAAGCGTAAGCGTAACTATGACTATAACTAGCAATACAATATGTTTAGGCTTAAATAAGTTCAACGTCCAGCCATGACGTTGCATAATTAGATCAGCCGATTTATACATTTTCACTAACTCTAAAAACTTACAAATCTACAATAGCTAAATTTATATTATTTGCAACACTCACCCAATTCGGGGTAATCACAATCACGGCACTAGCTTCAGCAATTTTTAGAATTAAAATTATTCAATTCAAAATACGTATTCCAATATAAATTACTTCAAAGCAGGTAGGTATTATCGTTTAAGACGGTTCGACGGCGAATGAGTAATGAATGCCCCGCTCGCTTGTGCGTTCGGTCACCAAGCCGAGACGTAATTGCTAAACATATATTGAGGCCTGGCTTCGCTTCCCATTTATTATTTTTAATTTTTAATTTTAAATTTTCTAATTAATTTTTTTTTGTGTTATAAGGATATAATCCGTATTAAGCCGTTACAATTGCTTTGTAAATCAAGGTGTTGTTTGGTTTCGCTTCTGTTCATGAGCGGTCGCATCGCTTACCATCAGGCGAACGGCATGCTCGTCTCGCCATTCACTGCAATAAAAAAATTAAAAACACTAACACAACTCGGTGATTTTCCATTTGTGAAGATCGATTAATCTTTCTTCATGACTCACATTCAAGATCCTTGAGGTTGTCGGAGAACCTAAAACTGAAAATGCACATGCACTCCATAGTAAACATGGACAAATCATTTACAGTCCATTCGCCTCTTTGGTAAATGTTAGGATAGGTATTAATAAAACACGTTGGTAATTCTGCATAGACTAAAATATATTCATAGAGAACACGGAATGCGATATGGTTACAAAAATAATAATAGATGGCAACACTGTCTAAGTTTGATATAATTTAACACCCCCACTATATCAAATTTTGACATAAAATATACATTTAAAGAAATTACAATGTTATACCTAACTTTTCTAACAAAAAAATATGCTTTACAGGAGGTAAACTTTTAGTAAGGAGATCAGCTGGCATTTTTTCAGTTTCTAAGTAATTAATTTTAACAACATTTTCAGAAATTAAATCTTTAACAAAATGATGTCGAACATCTATGTGCTTTGATCTTTTATGTAACATGTGACTTCTCAACAATTTCTGAGCACTTTGACTGTCATTATATAAATTAATAGTATACAATGTACCAGCAATCTCATAAAGTAAATTCCTTAGGTAAATGGCTTCTCTACAAGCCTCTGAAATGGCCATGTATTCGGCCTCTGTACTTGACAGGGCTACAGTACTTTGTTTTTTTTGAATTCCATGAGATAACAGAACCACACAATTTATAACAGTATCCAGTAAAAGATTTTCTATCAAGCAAATTGTTACCCCAATCTGCATCAACATAACCATGTAATTCTGATTCCTCATTCACATATTTTATTGAATAACTTTTAGTTCTTTTTAAATATTTCAAAATTCTTTTGGCATGTTTCCAATGGCATTCATTAAAACAGTTATTATATTGACTCAAATAAGTTACAGAAAATGCTATATCAGGTCTAGTAAGAATAGCAATATAAATCAAACTGCCAATTAATTCTTGATATGGCAACTGTTTATCACAAACTTCTGCTTTCTCTAAATTAATTTTTATCTCCATAGGAGTATCTGCCATTTTACAATCACACATACCAAATTTATTTAATAATTTCTCAATATACTGTTCTTGATCTAACGTTATTGTGTTTAATTTTTTATCAATAGTTACCCGCATTCCTAAACACTGTTTAATTTCACCTAAGTCTTTTATCTTAAAATTCTCACTCAATGTAACTGTTAGATTATCAGTCTCAATAGTATTATTAGAGAATATGAAAAAATCATCTACATATAATGCAATAATTAGTTTTATATTCTTATTTATTTTAGTATATAAGCAAGCTTCAAACTCAGATCTTTTATATCCTAAGTTAATCAAACAGGAGTGTACCTTCTCATACCAAGCACGAGATGATTGTTTGAGACCATAAATTGCCTTTTTTAATAACAATATTTTATTTTGAGAGTTCTTAATTTGATCATAACCTTCAGGCAATTCCATGAAAATGCTTTCCTTCAATTCACCATTTAGAAATGCAGTTGTAACATCTAAGTGTCTTATACTTAATCTTAATTTAACTGACAAAGCAAACAAAAGTTTCAAGGTTGTGTGTCTAACAACAGGAGAGAATGTTTCATCATAGTCAATACCCGCCACTTGTGTATAACCTTTTGCCACAAGTCTGGCTCTATAACGCACACTATTGTCTACATCACACTTTTTTTTTAAACACCCATTTGCACTTCACTGGTTTTGCACAATATGACGCATCAACTACTACCCAAGCATTGTTGTCTTCAAATGAGGTAAGTTCGTTATATATTGCTTCTTTCCAATTTTCTTGATCTGGTCCATTAACTGCTTGCTTAAATGTGAGGAATTGGTCCTCCAAAGAATCTTCATTAGCGGCCAACATATTAAGAAATCCATACCTCTGTGGTGGACGTCTTATTCTTTTGCTATGTGTTGCTTCCATCTTATCAGGTTCCACAGAGTCTTCGGTGTCATTTTGAATATTAGATTTTTCATCTCTTTCTATGTTTTCTACCACATGGTTGTCCCCCACTGAAACTGTTTCTGACACCAACTCTTCATTGTTTTCAAAGAAAATTTGAGCATTTGACATATTACTGCAATGATCTTCATCAAATTTTTCAATTATTGTGACATTTCTGCTTGTTGTTATCCTGCCTGTGCTTAAATTATATACTCGGTATCCTTTGACATTATCTTGATAACCTATAAATATATGCTCTGTTGCTTTCTTGTCCCACTTTAGTCTTCGCTCCTTGGGAACATGGACCATGACTTTGCTACCAAAAATGCGTATATGTTCCAGATTTGGTTTTCGCCCTGTCCACATCTCATAAGGTGTTATGTTCAATCCTGAACAAATGGACCTGTTCCTCAAGTATACTGCTGTATGGGAAGCCTCCGCCCAAAACTTTTTTTTTAAATTTGCATCGAACAGCAAACATCGTGCTTTCTCCACAATTGTCCGGTTTAAACGTTCACATATACCATTTTGTTGAGGGGTATAAGGATTGGTTTTTTGGTGTATAATTCCGTTTGCTTTTAAAAAGTTTTCATATGCATTATTGCAGAACTCCTTGCCATTGTCAGTTCTAAGAACTTTAATTTTGGTATCTTTCTGATTTTCGACCATATTTTTAAATTCTTTAAAACAATTCAATGCTTCATCTTTTCCTTTTAAAAAATAGATAAACACCATACGGCTGTAATCGTCTACAAATAATATAAAATATTTCGACCCTCCAATGGATTCAGCTTCCATGGGTCCACAAATGTCTGCATGTATTAGATCAAGTAATTTTGAGCTTCTTTTACCTGTGTGAGTGAAAGGTAATCTTGCAGATTTCCCCTCGCAACAAACTTTACATGTTGTAATGTAATTATTACTCCCACTGGGGAAATTTACACCTTTAACAACTCCATTTTTCATCAAATTTAGGTCTTTGTAATTAATATGTGCCATCCGCCTATGCCAAGTTTTGCTGTCAACTGCTGCGGCTAACACTGGATATGAGCTGGTTTTTTTACTCAAGTTTAACTTATAAATGCCATTCACTAGTGTAGCTGTGGCAATCAACTCATTACTCTGGTTAAAGACATAGCATGCATTTGACTTGAATGATACTCTGTTCCCATTACTAATCATTTGGCTAACAGACAAAAGGTTGGTTGCTAAACTGGGTACATACAAGACGTCTTTTACAATCACATTATACTCATTTTCATGTGATAAGGTCGTAATTTGTATTTCGCCGCAACCCTCTACTGTAACTTTGTTATTATTAGCCACTATAATACTGCTCGTCTTCGGATAATCGGACACATTTAATAACCAATCTTTGTTACATGTCATATGATAACTAGCTCCCGAGTCTATGTACCAGTCTTCTCTACTGAATGTTCCGTTCAAGAATACAGCATTAAATGCATTTAGTTGTGCATTTTTCTGAGTCCCAGAAAATCTTTGAGGACATTTATTTTTATAATGACCCGCTTGCTTACAATTGTAACAGGTTATAATTTTTTCATTTGTCAATTTGACATTTGCTCCATTCGACATATTGGATGCGTTTTGTCTATTTTTGAATGACGTTTTGTTCCAGGGATTGTCTTTGCCTTTCTTCCTCAGCACGTGTTTCGTACCAAATGCAACTTCCGGTCCACATTCACTCCCTGTACTAACCTCCAAATCCAGCAATTTTGTTTTGATTGCATCTGCCGTAATGTTGATGCCGGAATGCTCGATGGCCATTATCATTGGCGAATATTTGTCTGGCAGACCTGCTAAAAGTAGGGCTCCGATCCACTCATCATTTATGTTGAAACCTGTACCACTTAATCGTTGAGATGTCTCCGTGATTTGATTTACATACATAGTCATGGAATCACAAGTTTCTAATCTAATGGAGATCAAGTTTCGAAGTAAACTGATTCGACGGGTATATCCAGAATCGTCAAACATCTGCTTTAATTTATCCCATAAAGCCTTCGTCGAAGTCACGGCTTTGATATGGACGTATAACGATGGATCTATAGTCATGATAAGTCTTGCCTTTGTCTTCGCATCGTTTAAAGCGTTCACGCCTTCAGAATCAGCTTTAACTTCCTGCTTGATGTTGCCCTCCAAGCCTTCTAGGATAAGATAATTCTCTGCGGCAAACGCCCATTCGTCGTAATTTTCGCGACCGCGCAACTTCGGAACATTGATCAACAGATTTGTAGCCATTGTACAGTCTTTTCAAGCGACTCAACGTGATTTTTTACACTTATTTTTACAAAAATACACGGGACTGGGCCCATGACCTAATAAAACACGTTGGTAATTCTGCATAGACTAAAATATATTCATAGAGAACACGGAATGCGATATGGTTACAAAAATAATAATAGATGGCAACACTGTCTAAGTTTGATATAATTTAACAGGTATATATATTTATGTATATGGGAAATTGTATGTATGTGTATTTTAATATATTATTTGTTATATATTTGTATATATTATATATCACTATTTTATATACCTTAGACTGCGCTCTCATTTTCCTATTTCAATATCCATCCAAAGGTTGCCTGGAAGAAATTACCTAGAGTGATAAGGCCGCCTCTTATACTATTATTATTGTGTTGTTTCTTCACTGTATTTTTATTTTGTTCAATAAAGAATGAAATAAATTATAATAAATTGTAGACACTATATCGCCCGTTGAAATGAAAGGGAAGGGGAAAGACTGAGGACGCAGGAGATATTTGACCCCCAGTAATGAAATTATAATTTCATCGTAATAATCTAATCTCAATCATCCAAGATAATACAAAGTATTAGCTTTACCTTAGGGCACACATCTGACGTTTATGAGTTATGTGTGTATTGATAGATAATCACCATGCCCTAAAACGGTGAAGAAAAACATTGAGAGTAAACATGCATGCCGTAGCGATTTGTATGAATTTTTATGGTTTGTAAAAGTTTGCCAACCCGCACTAGACCACTGTGGTGGACTATATAGCTTAACCACTCTCAATAGTATTCTCGATTGTAGAGTAGGCCCGTGCCCTGCAGTGGGATGTATTTGAGCTGATACGATTGCTTTACCTCAGCGTCTTTAAAATGTCCCCCTACATCGTTTTTAAACTAATCAGTAATTATGAAAATACACACAAAATTTCGATGTGTATGACCGTAGTTCGTACAACGCTTCCTAAGCTATTCTGCCTTTCTCAAACTCAATAAAAATGGCATGTACGTATGCCTTACATGTCATGTCTTTGTTCGTTTCATATTTAAGTTGTTTGTGGAGTAAGGAGTCGATGCTTGGCGGTCAGGGGCGGATATTAATCCATACGGCCCGCTGAGCACGCGTTCTGAGCTAAATTCTTGCGCTACACTGCGAAAGAGGTGATGTGGCAACTACTTAGCGTTCAAGTATACGGGATTATTAAAAAATGGAATGTAATAAGGGGCAATATACTGTTAGGTAGACATAGATCGTATAATTCACCCTGTAAACACCCTGTAAAAATAGTTATTAAGTGAATAAATAAATAAAGAAAATAAGTAAAAAATCAAGCCCTTTTTTAGTTTTGATTTACATTGTTTTTAATTTTATGTAGTGTTCAGATCTATATTTGCTTAGTGTTTTCATTGATCAATTGTCAAGAAACGTCTTTTTATCAAAATTAGATAGTTATTTTATTGTCTTGTTTACTGTTTTGAAAACCAGAAATTGTTTAATCAGTTGGACCATTTTTTTTCTATGATTAATACGAATACAGTGTATTATTACTACACAACTTTCAAAGTCGGAGATCCTTATTAATATATCATTCACAGCGTATTTATTCCCTCTGCTGAATCTTAAACCACTCTCCATAAATCTGGTATATGAAAACTATACCAGGCTTATAAAATATATTATCTATAGATAGCCTACCTATCTTTCAAATTGTGCCACTTTTATGGGTCTTGTGCCTTTTACTTTCAAGTAGGACCCGCATTTGTAACAAGTACGTCAACCCATCTTTCCCTAAGGCGTCATGAGTATTTTCACGACATTTTCTTTAAATTTTATTCAAACAAATTACTGTAAGTGTAAAAGCGAGTTAAAATATCAGAGTAATCCCCTTGTAATATATATGTTAATATTTACATATTAGGCGCTAACGTTGACAGACAAAATCATGGAACGGCGCGTGAGCGGAATAATAATTTGTAATACATTACGTTCTTTACGACCTTTTTCGTACATTCACACTCGTGTTTGTATTAAAATTTGCGAAATTATGTATTTGCAAGTATTATAGTAATTTATGTAATATTCATGATAAACATATTATTTTAGAATTTAGAGCTGAGATTTACGATCATGTTTGAGATATTCAATTTTTGCCTATTTGGCCTAACCACGCGATTTAGTACTCTCGATTGTAGAGGAGGTTTATGCCCTGCAGTGAGACTTGTGTGGGCTGATACAGTTACAGATTTGATTTTGTATAATGTTGAGTTTACTGAAGTGAGGTCGCGCTTTATGAGAGCAATGTCCATTTGTTCTGCCAAACAGCACTGAAAATGCACTGTTGTGTTCCGGTTTGAAAGACACTGTAGCCAGAGCCTAAGTCTTATTATTGGACATAATAAGACTTAACATCTTATATCTCAGGATGGCGAATGTAGTAAAATGCTAAGCATTACTTTTTCATTCGTGGAGTTATTTGGTTTTGCTACTGTCGATGATGGGTCTCATCGCTTTCTGTATTCTGTATCAGCCCATATACGTCCCACTGCAGGGCACGGGCCTACTCTACAATCGAGAATACGATTGAGAGTGGTTAGGCCATATAGTCCACCACGCTGGCCTAGTGCGGGTTGGCGGACTTACATACCATAGAAATTCTTATAAATTGCTATGGTATGCAGGTTTCCTCACGATGTTTTCCTTCACCGTTTTAGTGTGTGGTGATTGATTATCAATACACACATGACTCCGAAAAGTCAGAGGTGTGCCCTGGGATTCAAATCCGCGACCACCGTGAACATGTGGGCAACCGCGTCTAGTCCGTTTGCCAACAGGCCACCACGCACTTCTTATCGCTTAACATCAGGTGAATAGTATGCTTGTCTTGTCATTCAAAATAAATCATACATAGAAAATGCAGTAAATTTTAGAAATATAAACGCTGTTTCTACAAGGTAATTTAGTTTACAAGTGGAGGTATTTATTGAAAGGTGACTATAATATAACTTCGGCCTGCGTTGACAACTTAAATCATTTTTAACTTGTAATACGAAAAGTTTCAAATCATAGTAATACGGTGATTTTAATGATAGATTGATCTTATTTATTTTGCCATAATATTCTTTAAATACAAAAACGACAGGACAAGGAATATTTAAGTATTTTTTATCTAAAGTATGTTTTATGAAACAAGATAGCCAGTCATTCTGCACTCTGCAGTTAAAAAGCTAGCGAAGGCTAAAAAGGTTATTTACTGAACATACAACAATCGTACTCCTGGGTCTAGGTGACAATGGTTGTGACAATAACTGAACAGTATCACTGAAAAAGAAGAGAGAAAAATAATTTAGTAAATCCATTAAAATGTTCAACATTATTCCGATTCAGTATCAGCCCATATACGCCTCACTGCAGGGCACGGACCTACTCTACAATCGAGAGTACGATTGAGAGTGGTTAGGCCACCACGCACTTATACAGAAAGCCTCAATAAGGATTTATGCAGATTAATTCCAGTGGTATAATCGTGATGCACTAAGGTTTTCAAGTTTTTTCGAAATATCCTAGAAGCTTGCCTAATCTGGCAATATCCATTGTAACTATATAAATCAATGACAAATACCCCAATGTTCATTAAAACATTTTTATAAAAGCAGCTGTAAGAATGGTTTCTTAGATTTACGCGAATGTTACACATTTAAATAAATAAATAAATAAATTTATAACTATAATATTGGTCGTCCGCTCTGTTTAATTACAAATTTATAATTAAACAGAGCGGACGACCAATACCTCAGTCTGCCCCGTGACCACGAAAGCTGTAAAGTGATCGAAACGTCGGGAAGTCAAAAATGTAAAAAATTAAACTAAATTCGCGATAAAATCCGTAAATAATAGTTTTATTTCAATCAGCTGTAAGTAATTACCTAATGTGATAAGGCCGCCATTTGTACTATTGTTATTATGTGATTTCTTCGTTGTTTCTCTGTACAGTGCAAGAAACAATTAAATAAATAAATATAATCAGTACAATAAACATGCCGTATCCACGGCAACATTATAGTTTATAATATCGGAGACGTGCTCATATGACTACGGTGCCAAGCTTGCATCTAACGGTGAATATCAGCATCTTTGTGCATGCCGTAATGCATACGTGAAACGCGATTGTAATGCGATATTATGTGCATATTTTATTTTATCACTGGAGGTAGGTCTCTCATACGTGAGAGATCACCTGGGTAGGTACCACCGTAAAGTCTATTTCTCCCACCAAACAGCAGTGTAAATGCATTTTTGTATTTCGGTTTGAAGGACATTGTAGCCAGATTAAATACTCATTTTGAGACTTAACATCATATGTCTTAGGATGTCGAGCGCAATGAAGTGCCAGAAATTACTTTCTAATTCAAGGTGTTGTTTGGTTTTGTTACTGTCATTGGCGGTCGTATCGCTAACTATAAGGCAAACGGCATGTTAGTTTCATTCAATGGAATAACAAAAAAAAATCTTCTTTCTATCTTAACTAGATGCAACCTGGTCGTCCACGTTCCGTCTTGTATTTTCCGTTTCCGTAATAAGGGGCGCGCCTATCGCCATATCAAAATTTTGACTCCGAGCTGATTGACGAAGATATTTTCAATAATAAAATATTACAAATTTATCATTTTCTCTCTTTGCTTATGACTTGGGATTCAATTATACGCTTACCAAGCTAAGTCAAGCTTAGGATCCGATAGTTCAATAAGTAAAAGTGTATTAGCATTACTGGACGCTGAGGACATCGTTTTATAATTTACAGGATGCTTACTACGTTCTAAGAATAGGTAAGTTTTATAATAGCTTTATAAATATAGAGTACTGTAGTCGGTTACAAGTTTCTTGTGACATAAAGGAAGATAAAAGTGAAGACTACCACGAATAAGTTAAAATAAAAATTATAAAGGCCCTTTGAAAGGTTACATGAATTATGAAGTGTCAGATCATAGGTTAGATGTCTTGAGTTAACAGTTTGTATCCGATATAGATATGGCCCGCCCCCTATCACATGGGATGGAACACCCATTGCGAAACGTGGGTGTACTGGTTGCTACCAGTTCTCCGTCTACCCCTTCTGGGAATAGGCGTGAGTTTATGTATGTATGATGTAACACAATATTAAATACTAGTAAACTTACGTCAACAATTTCAGGTCTTCAAATTACTAAGGTTAATACACGCCTACATATATTTCAAGGGTCCTAATGAGTTCCATGCTATGACATCATACCAAGGTCGCTAGGGAACAAGGGCCGACCCAGGCCATAAGTTGCGCATTTTATATGGACCCTTCAAGGCTTAAGGTAGTACTGTGTGATGGCAGAAGCGGGTGGCGAGACAAAGAGGAATTTCAGTCAAATATTATTATTGAGTATTTTAAAAATTTTTCATAACGTTGACTTTAAGATAGCAATGGTGACCTGAACTGATGAATTTGTTTGTGAAATAAAAGGCCATGATACGATATGCACATAGAAACATTTGGAGTAATGACATACAACATGTATAGGAACAAATAAATGCGCCCAACAAACAATTACATAGTCCCGAACCTACACTAAGATCGATTCTTATGTGATGGATCTCAGAAACAGTGAGACTTTTTGGTCTCACAAACAACCAGACGAGAAACATATACCTATGGATCGCACAAAGAATAGTGAAAAATCTTGCAAATATGAGGAATTTTTATTCGTTTTAGTGTTCCAATTGGTAGATAGCTAAATTGATAGTCAGAATTGAACATTTCTAAAAGGGTATCGGCACCTAGGTGGAGCTAGGCCGGAAGGCTAGTCATAATATAAGTATAGAACTACCAGTTCTGGTTTTCGCCAATTAATTTATTTACTGACCCAAGCCTAACCTCTAAGCTGTTTCTATACCTTGTTTAAGCTATTCTAGATTTAACGAGCAAACCTCAAAGCGATTTGCAATTTGCCAGGTCTTTGTGGCATAAGACCCATCCATATAAATTAATATGTGAGATATTCAACAGCTCCGGTTGGTCAATGCGTCGGTCTAGTGCTCCGCTGACCGCTCCAGCGAATATCCTCAGTATTAAACTTGGAGTATGGGATAGAGCATCCAAAATATAGGTCGAAAAGGGACGCCATATGTTATTGATATTGCATTCGATGAAAATGCTTGGGATCCAGGAAGTAATCATTGTGAGGAAATATTATGTAAAGTTTTCTTCATATAAAAATACATGTAATAATTTGATGGCATCTCTTGAACATACTTTATTTTTTAGTAATATGTTTGAATCATGATTATCCTTTTCTCTTTATAAACAAAGAGTCAGTGACGGCATAAGTAAGTTTTTAAACACTAAAATAATTACACAAAAAAATAGACAATCGCATAAATTAAAAGTAAAAAAATGCACTTCTTTTCTTTATACTGTTCATCTATCTCCCTAACATTACTATATTTTATCTCCCATTATCAATTCCTTAAGCAAATCTTATCTCAAAATCCTATGTATAGTCTTTAACTAAACTAAAGACACTTGCAAACTAGCCGAAACACAATCCATTCTCGTTACCCAAGGGCTATCATCTAAACACAAGAAATAAGGTCCAATATTCAGATGAAGTAAGTTTAACCAGATCTGCGGCAACTTAACTGCAACTTGTAGTGTAAGTTAGATTGTCTAACTCCAGTCCCGAGATCACTGTAACGTTAACTTAACTCGGTTTAGTTATGTATTACTGTGGAGTGAGTTAATCCGCAGTTTATTTATGGTTTAAGGCCTATGAGGGTTTCTTGGGAGATTTGTGGATGTGTTCAAGCCTTGTAGTTTGAATGTGGGTCTAGTACTATACAGGGTATATCAAGACTGCTACCGAAAACGAAGCCGGGTGGTAGTTTAAGCGACTTCAGACACAAAGCAACAGAAAATGTTGGAAAAAAAGCGACAATTTTTTTTTTGTTATTTTTTTTATATGGTCGTATTTGGGTGGTAAATACATTTTTTTCCTAAAATAATAGTGTATACCCTTTTATTTATAAAGACTCTAAGGTATTAAAGAGTTTAAATTATTATTTTAGCAAAAACTATGGATTTTCCATCCAAAAATGACGATATTAAAAAAATTATAAAAACAATTTGTCACGTTTGTTTGCAAAATTTTTTATTGCATTGTGTTTCTAGTCACTAAAACTACCACCCGGCTTCGTTTTCGGTAGCAGTCTTGAGATACCCGGTATACTAAACTACGTGGTAGATTGTACAAACACTCTCAATCGTATTCGATTGTATGGGAGACCTGCATTCTGCAGTGGGACGTATATGAGCTGATACAATACACTCTATTATACTGTATACCCAAAGAAATTTGTGAATTTTAAACATTACAGCCTAATGCATATACAGATTTAAACCAATGTTCATTCTTAATTTTTTTCTTCTCAAATGACTTTTGATTTGAAAAGTTTGAGTGAAGAAGACATTAAATAACTGAAATATGTTTTAAAACTGTGAATAAAACCGTAAATAGTAAGGAAAAGAACAGTAATCTAATTATTGTCGTTATTACAGTATTTAAGTCTCAAAATGTCATGAAGTACATAATGAGGCAGTGAGAATCCCGCCGAGTTTTTTTCACTTCACGAGACATTTAGCAGGAAAAACGCCTAATTTCAGCGAGGCGGTATCGAGCCCTCGCAGATATAAGACAAGGTAGGGCACGTTCCGGCACGTTGACTGTTTAAGGTAGTCCAAGAAACAGGTTGTGTTTTAACTTCTGTATCTATTACAAAAATTATTTAATACGTTTTTATCCGCGTAGAATTCTGCTCTTTTTTGTATTGCATTGGTCTGGCAAACGAGAAAACAAGTCACCTGATAAGTGATCACTGCCGCTCATGAATATCTACGACGCTTGGATTATCATCATTGGAAGTGTTGCTGTCCCATCAAATCGGACACACGCGATGAGACTGACCAATCATGCTAAGTTAGACTGAAATAACGTTAAACCACTTAATCAAATCTCGATTGTCCACCAACAAGTCAGATACCTAGATGCAGGTCATTTCGAACAGTTTATTCTGGAAATCTTAAGTCAAGTCTGTCATGAATAGTGGACTTCATGTCGCTTGGAATTATAGTGATGATTTTGTAGTTTACTAATAGCAAATATTAGTAATCACTTATCCTTTTAAAATGTTCTTCTGTGTTGTCCTTTTAAGATGTTTTGATCAAAATTCAGAAAAAACTACATAAAAATGTATGGCTGGCGGCCTAGCTTGACCTTTGTACTTAGCTTGTGTGAGCAAAGTGTCCCCTTAAAGTAAATTGAAGCACGCAACAGACCGTGAAAGTGCTTATTCTAGCGAAATGCTCTATTTTTTTGTTTAAAATCTACGGAGTCTTTATGTTGACGGGATTTTAAACGCTGAGTGATGAAACACTTGTAACAAGTTGTTTGTTTAGTAAAAATAAAAAAAAACCTCTTATTTAGCCTACTATTCTACTGCGAATGAAGAAAAATGGAGCACTTGCTAAGTTGGATTTAAGAACATAAAAAAAAAAAAAATATTTTGAAAACACCTACCCGTTTTGAAGTTATGACCATTTACATTTTTTTAGTATTATCACCAATTTATCTAAGAAAACTGGAAAGAGCAAAGAACAAAATTGTAACATTTTTCTTTCGTCTTTAATTCAATGATTACCGGAAGATACCATGAAAACTAGTTTTAACAGCAAAAAAAAATTCATAGACTTCCCCTTAACACTTTTTACAAATATGCGATGTCATGAACTTTCAGAACTTTGGCTGCATTTGTTAAGAGGATGCTAGTTTTTGATTTCTCGGCATCTTGGTTAATATCAGAGTAAGGTTCGAAAAGTCAGCTTTATCCAGGCGCAGTTACGATTTACTAGATGTATATTAAGAGGTGCACCAATTCTTTGAATAATTTGTATATTATCGACTGCATCGGCGGCGTAGTTGTAAAGGAAAATATCATGAGGAAATCTGCATATATTGCGATATGCAAAAAAAAAAAATATAGTAAGTAAAGTCCCCTAACCCGCACTAGGCCAGTGTGGTGAACTATATGGCTCACAAATGTAGAGGAGGCTTGTGCCCTGCAGTGGAACATATAATAAGGGCTGATACATACATATTTAAATCACTTGTAAAATTAAATAAAACTATCTTAAACTATGAACACCCGAAAACCAATATCCAAAATGTTTCAGCTATTCAACACAATATTCTTTGTTATTTCAATAAACATTTATGTTTAGTTTTGACTGGGGCGGCCTCTGTTGTTATTTTGCTTAAATTAGTATTGTTATTGTTATTCGGAGGCTATTCGCAAGACAAGCATCTTAGCGTAGGATCATAACTTTGTATGAGACTTTTAGTTGTATTTATTGTTATGTAAGAAATTTTGTATTTGTGTGTATTAGCCTATAAATTATTAAGGCGAGGTTTTAGTAAATATCGTGTACTTTGTGGTATTAGAAAAGTTATGGTAAACAGAGTCAGTATATTTATTCGTGGTCGTCTTATTAATAGATTCCTCTAAATTTGTATAGGAACTACCACGCTTAACAGTAATAACAGGATCCAGTTATAAATACGTTATATAGTTACGCATATTTCTCATCACCCCATCTGACAATATATGAAGTAAACAACAGAGATGTATTTTTGCCACAAATCGTAATTTTAGTTTTCACAATTTTTGTCCCGTCTATATAGGCAGATCACATACATACATATATTTAGTTTCGAATATTGCATAATTATGTCGACTATTGTGACATAGCCCTAATCGTTACTCACCAGTGTGTACTTACAACCAGAACTTACCATGAGACATCAGTACAGTCATTACCGTGCTATCATAGAAATATTAAAAAAATCGGTATCCGACCCATCCGATATCGTATCGTACCATGCAAAACTTACCCCGCCAGGCAAGTTTAATCGAAGTTTACGGTTTAGTTTGAAATACGTTGACCAGAGCGCTCTCGGCCTGTGTACATTAAACTTTATGGACAGCGCGATAGCTCTGTTTACTTCTTATCAGTGATGGAGGTCCGAATTTCCGAAAGATATTATAAATTGTGCAACTTCTCCCGGGTGGAAAATTATTAGAGGGCTTGCGAAATTTTGGAGAAAATATTTTTAGTCGTATTTTCTAATGTTCAGAAACAAGATTAAAAGCGATAAGCCGGATAAATGTACCGCCAACATGGAAGTTAAAATTTCAATCCCGAGGAAGCATATTTTTTAAAGATAAGAAGATAAGATAAGAATCATAAGAGAATATAGTTACTATATACATGCAATTAGATAACAACTAACCTACACGATGGTCAAAATCACAGTACCATGATAAATTTATTTTAATTGCTAGAAATGGCGAGGTTAGCATGCCGCTCGTCAGATAGTAGGCGATACGACCGCTCATGAACAGTGGGAAACAACACCTTGAAATACAAAACAATGCTTGGCATTCCACTGCGCTCACCATCCTGAGATATAAAATACTCAGTCTCAATATGTCCAGTAGTTACTCTCGTTACAATGTCATTAATTCCGAAATACAACAGTGCATTTACACTGCTATTTGCCGGAAGAAATAGACTTAGCAATGGTACCCACCCAAGCGTCCATACATAATTATGAGAGACCATCCACCAGTAAAAAGAATAATACTTTTTAATTATCCAATTAAAAGTATTACGTTTCTGGTTCTGGTTTGAAAGAAAAATGATTAACATAATTTTCCACTTCCTTATTAGGCAAGTTGGATTATAAAATCAATTTAATCCACTCAATAAAACGCGGAAGTTATTTACAAGAAATTAGCTTTCTAAAATTTCAAAGTAAGCGAAAAAATAATAAGGGATTAAAAATAAGATTCCAATATTCGCCGTCAATATTTGAAGGTTAAATAAAACGCTATGTAAAATATTTAAAATCTGAAATTTTTGCCAATATATAAAGCTAAATAGTTTCTCTGTTTGTTTGTCTATACATTTATTTATTTACAAGAAATATATCATCTTAATATCATCATATTCTCATCTAAATCTTATGGGAGGTTAGCTTTAGTGAAAAATCTAGGAAATACGAGGAAATATTATTCGTTTCTCGTGGTCCGATTGGTCGATATTCTAAATTAATAATCAGAATTGAACCTGTTGACCACCATTTTGAAAAGTGTATCTGTACCCGAGCGGAGCCAGGTCGGACCGCTAGTACTTCATAAACGGCTATTCCATCTGCACAACCGGTTAGTGATTATAAATTGGTATATAATGGATTGAAAATTTTAATCAGGCCAGTTAGATGATAAACGGCTTTCATCGGAAATTTTCCTTCATAAAAGGCTGGCTTGAAATTTCTTTGTTGGAAAAATATTTGTGTGGAAAATGATGGTTTCCACTATGTTTGGGTACGGTAATTATAAAAAAAAATATAAAACCATTTGTTCAAACGTTGGGTTCACAAAATTAGTTTTACATTAAATAACAGTACAAAAACTTTAATATTACTTTTCGTCTTACACCATATTTATTTTAATGTCCTACCCATACACAAACAAAAAAGCCCTACGTTAATCCTCCTATCTTTAAACTTTTTTTAAATTATTTAATTAGGTAAACACAATAGTGACTTCAAAAACTTTCTACACAAATATAATATGATATGAGTTGTGACGTGTGGGATAAAAAATGAACATTATTTTCTTGTTTTATCATATACCGAAGAACGTAGAGGCTAACGAAGAAAATGAAATAGTTTTACCAAGAAAGCTTCGGTTTTTTTAGCCATAATCCTACGCAGTACCAATCATTGATGATTCAAAAGATCTTTAAAATACTATTCATTAAAATTATATTCAAAAAAATCTTAGTTTATTCTATCAACAAAACCCAAGAGTATTGCTGTATTTACTAAGGAAATTTTCGATTTTAAAATACCAAAATGAAAATAGCAGCAGCAAAAACGTTGGCTCGAGATGCCTCCCCGCGCTGGTATAATTGTGCGCTAAATCCTGTTAATACTGCTACACCCGGCGTTAACGTTTTGGACTCGCGTGCTCCAAATTAAATTTTCCCTTTTATGAAGCGGTAATGTGAAAGGGAACATTTTTTAATTCGTGTTTAATATTTTCCGGAGTTTTTCTTTTTTATACGAGGTGTGGGAAATGGCGGTTATTGTATGTGAGCTTCGTAATAATACTGGTTGCTGAATTGTGTTCTCTTTAGAATAATTTTACTATGAATTAAATTATCATTTTTATGGTATTTACTTATAATATGTCTGTAAATCAATTATTTATTTGTGTAATTTTTGATACGTCATAATAGGGTCAGTATAATGATATATCGCCTGGGTACACTGCATAAGTACTTTTTGAAGGGAAACCGTTTTTGAAACATTTTTCATTAAAGCTCCCGTACTGGTCTTAGCGTGATACACATATTATAATGTGGTAAGGTTAGAATATTTTCTCTGTAATCGGCTATCCAACACCAAATGACATTTTCAATTATATCCAGTAGTCCCTTGGATTAGCGAGTTTAAGCAAACAAACTCAATAGCTTATTAAATTTGTAAAGAGTTACACTAAAATTGTTTCTCTTTTACTATAGTTCCGGCAAACAAGAAAATAGGTCCCTGATGGTAATGATCACTGCCACCCATAAACATTTAAACGCTGCGATTATAAATGTGTTGCCAGCCCATTAACTCGGGAGGGAAGTGGGAAGGAAAAACTATGGGAAAAAATACGTAAAATAGAACAACAATAACCATTATCAATTTTGTCTTCACGGGCCTTCCCTAAGGATTTTCACAACCTGTATGAAACGAAATGCCAATTCCTTTCAGAAGTTTTATTACGTTGTTTGTAAAATTTCTCTTAATCAATCAATTTTATTTATTACCAATTTACAATAATAAATTCACAGTTGCTTAATTAATTATTCAATTTACGCCTTTGTAAGAATTAATTATTCACTCTCGGATGTTTATTATTTTCTCTTCTGGATGAGCAAATTCCACATTATTCTAATCTCCGACGCTAAACAAGGATTTTATGAGTTCTGTTTTATTTATACACCATATTAATACTAAGTTTTCTAGTCTTTTCTGGATTAGTAAATACAAATGTACGTGTGCGATTCAATATGTCGAGTGACCACTCCGGGCGCCGTATAAACAATTTGTTGCATTATTCAAGCTCAGCCGTTCATTCGCACTCGGCTAAATGAAATATATTATCATTGATAAGTCCTTCGCTGGCTTTTTACTTTTCCACGTTTCTTTTTTAAGATAGTTAATTTAGCTGGATGCTATTTTTATTTAGATAATTGAGTTATTGGGTTGACAAAAAGGGGGTGGTGAGATCGAATTTAGAGTAGACAATATATTTTTTTTTAATTACTGACATTTAATACCTGTCTTTCCAAATTATTTTTAGTATGTCTGTTTCACTTTTAGGAGTAATAAGACATGCCACTTTTGAAACTTCGTAATCATCTCTAGTTTTAAAAACTTAATTTTAATTTTTATCTTGTGCAATTCAATCCCTTTGACGTTTCGAAAATGGGATAATTCTGTTAATTAACTTCTAATTAACATTATTTGCAGTTCAGTTACTGTTCTCGGTATAATTCTCGGTAAAACAACTACTCTATTTATAAAAACTCCATAAATATATATAATCCTAAACGTCGTCAATAACAAAAAAATAAAATACTATAGATCCATAAAATGTATGTAAAGACGGCTTTTACAAAGACATGTACCCTACACGGGAGGTATCATAAAAAAGGGTCTCGATTTTTGCCTGATTAAACAAATCCCCCTGTTGACTCAGTCCTAAGCTTTATACGGATTAGGGATTTGACATTTAGTGGGGCTTATCAGCCATCTACCGACATAGTCCGCTCGAAGGTCCAAAGGCAGATTTTTCCTTTTATTTTAGGTATTTGAATTTGCTTTTGTGGGCTTATAAAAGTTATGTGAGCATTTAGATTTTATATTGTCCAATCGAGCTGAAATCGGTTTATGATTTCTACGTATTTATTTTATTCTAAATACGAGTAAATATTTACAAATAGTCCACAGAGATTTTCTAGTTCAAAGTTATCTATATATACGTGGCTACTCCCAAGCGGGCGGTCAGATCGTAGATAATGCGTAGCTTGCAAACTATCCGTAGCTTCCTCGTAGAATGTCGTAGCGCCGTAGCAAGTTATAGCCGTAGCGTACATGTCTCGTAGACAATTGTTAGCATCGTGTAACGGCATAGTGGTTTGACCACAGTACAGTAGATATACGACTGATTTTATGACGGGTTTAACATGATTCAGTTACCATTTATGGCACAACTAGTGGTTGCTAACAGTACGTGAATAATATACAATGTAGATGTTGGTAGGAAATCCGTATGTGGTTGGATATTTGAGACAATATGTCTAAATGTGTTTCAGGTAAAGCTCTATATATTAACATGACTGGTGGTAAATCTCTCAAAAGTCAAAGGCTACCGGAGAGGCAATGTATATTTATCCCGCCAAGCAGCAGTGTAAATGCACTGTTTTATTTCGGATTGAAGGACATTGTAGCTAAATTAACTACGGGAAATATTGAGATTTAAGGTCTTATATCTCAGGATGGTGAGCGCAATGGAATGCCAAGTATTGCTTTGTAATTCAAGGTGTTGTTTGGTTGTTCCACTGTCCCAGAGCGGCCGTATCGCTTATCATCAGGCGAACGGCATGCTCGTCTCGCCATTCATTGCAATAAAAAGGTCAGGCCTCCAAAGGTTGCCAGGTAGAAATCGCTATTAGTGATAAGGCCGCCCATTGTACAGAAATATTAGTGATTATCCTTTAAATTGTTTATATTAGTGTACAATAAAGCATTTTTACTGTAATTAATAAAAAAAATAAAGTGCGTGGTGGCCTGTTGGTAAACGGACTAGACGCGACTGCCAACATGTTCACGGTGGTCGCGGGTTCGAATCCCAGGGCACACCTCTGACTTTTCGGAGTCATGTGTGTATTGATAGTCAATCACCACGCACTAAAACGGTGAAGGAAAACATCGTGAGGAAACCTGCATACCGTAGCGATTTATAAAAATTTCTATGGTATGTAAGTCCGCCAACCCGCACTAGGCCAGCGTGGTGGACTATATGGCCTAACCACTCTCAATCGTACTCTCGATTGTAGAGGAGGCCCGTGCCCTGCAGTGGGACGTATATGGGCTGATACAGAATACAGAATAAAAAAACACCTTTCCAGTTGCAACAAGGAAGTTGTCGTCAAAATATCGTGTCGACTGGTGACGGCCATATCAAAGGAAATCATTTGGACTGAACTGCATCAGGCATTGTTGTCTCTTTGTCATACTAATACACAAAAGCACAAAGCTTCTCTTCTTTGAGTCGGTGTTATCTCAAACGACTCTATCCTGAATGATCTCTACCAAACTCCGATTATTTATTTTATTCTTTACTGCACACAAAAGAACAAAAAGCATACAATATTTTACAAATAAAATTAATGGGTACAGCTGGCGGTCTTATCGTCCTGGGCTATTTCTTACAGACAACCTTTTAATGGATATAGGAAAAGGATAGCAAATAGGGAAGTATAGAATTTAAAGACAAACAAGCTCATATAAATAATATTTTTTTTTAAATTCTTATAATTGATACATACACAATATATGATATATATTTATGTAATACACCTTATATACATACATATATAAATACTTCTATAGATAAACATATATCTATCTGATTTAATTAACATATCTTCAACAGGATGTGTTTTGTAAGGTAAATATTAACTCCGGTTTGGTTATTCGGCGCGCGTCGCGTTCCAAGTGGCAGATCAAATACTTGCAGAAGATCATGCATGTTTCATGAGACATCATAGAATCATTGCCGCTACTTTATAGTTGCGTAATAAATAAAAAATATGACGATTTAACTAAAAGTATTGGGTAGTTATTTTTATTTGAGCCATTTAGAATGCCCCTTTTTTATTCATATACAAGTATTTGCTTCATTTAAGATCGGTCCTCTTATGACATTTAAGAATAAAAAACAGTTTCTTTATCTAAATAAAAATGTAGATTTAAAAATAACAAAAATTACAGATGGCGGTGTTATCGCTCTAAGCGACTTCTGATGTTTCAGATAATATGCCAGATATCATAGGATTAACAACTATTATAATTTGCCAGGAAGTTCGATTTTTAGTGTCGCATATATTGTAGAGCAAATAGTTGAAGGCCCGATATATTGTAATAAGATATTTTAAGTATGTCAGAATCCACTTCCCTGAAATATGAATTACTTTCACGTCAATCTACAACGACACGAATATTAAAAACATGGCAGCTCTACCTACTACTCTGCTCCAAGACACGCGCTCTACCATAGAGTCAGGAAGCGTTTTGTGTATCATCCGTATTTAATCCAATTATTATTATTAATCCAATTACTATTATTAATAACGTTTGCAAGTAATGAGCGCTGAGATTCAAACCGATTTCGGATTTGCGGTTTGTGGGCTGTATAGTATATTATCCTATAGATAATGTCAAAATTAGTTTAATGATTCCGTGGAAATTTGTCCCTAATTCATGCTAGTGATTTACGCTTGATTAGTACTTTGTTTGAATAAAGTTAGGACGGTTGGTATTGAAACTTTAGTAACTTATTTCTGATTTGAATACAGTTCAAGAATTCAATGATGTTAACTTCATCTTAATTTTACTAAAAAACACTATCGTTATCATACCGCGGAACTATCGAAATATGTGTTTACCCTTTTTTTTATTTATTAAATAAGAAAGGCACACCAGAAACATGCCTGTTAGAAGTGTGTACAACATTCATAAAGCGAGGGTAATATGCCTCCACTATCCATTACCCATTTGTAATGGGTAGTGGAACACATTAAAAATAAACTATAATACTAACAAAATTAATATAAAAAAATATACACACAAAAAAGTTCATACACACACATAAGTGACCCTAAATATTAAATAATGCACCAATAACCAAAATCTATCTTATTTATGTACATTTATTATTGGAAGGCTTTTTCCTAGAAGGGTAGGCAGAGATGCTGTCAATACACCCAAGTTTTGCCTGGAGTGTTCCGTCCGAAGATATGATTGGGGGCGAGCCTATCAACATATCGGGCACAAAATCCTGACTTCAAGCTAATAATGATTTAAAAAAAAAATCTTGACTCCAAGCTAATTACTCATAATGATTTGAAAAAAAAAAACAACAATTTCGCCCGACCCGGGCCCGAGAATCAATTTGAGTCCGAGACCTCAGCTCAATACCATGACACAACGTCACTGAGGCAGTCATACCATATTTATATTATTCTCTGTACAATTGTTCCTACGTTCTTTTTAAAGCTTGCTATTGTTTTGAGTTTATACAATTCCCGCAATTGTCTCATACAAATATCTTGTTCGTTTTTTCCTTGTATCCGGGTTCGTGTTATCTCATAATAGAATTAAATTCAACAATAGGTGTTTTGCTATCTATATGACACGAATAACAAGTTTCTAATCTACATAATATGGCGGGGAGACGGCGGGGCCACGAAAAATCGGAATTTTGGACTGTAAATTCTATTTTTGTAGAGCAATATTAAAGCCAATGGTATTATAGTAAATGGTATATATACATACAGCGTATTTAAATTAAAAGGCTAACACTTCAGTACGGTACAGTGCATTTTTTTTATTTAGATACTTTTTGTCGTTTATTTAAGTGTCATTTAAATGTCAATTTCATGCATGATGCCTGTGGATACCCAGATTAGACGCAGCGGCTAGTATGTTCACGGTAGTCGCAGATTCAAATCTGTACTATTTTTTTTGTGGTGTGAAAGAGAATGGCAGATGAAAAAATCTTAAAGAAACATGCGCAGCATACGACATTATAGCAGTTTGTGTGATGAAGTCCGCCTATTCAAATAAATCTGTTTGTTTGAGTATAATTTTGGACATTATATTGTACAAAAGTCTAAGTCTCTCTCGGGTAATCTACTCTCAATCATAATCTTGATTACCGAGGAATCTAGTGCCTTGCAGGGCAACGCATGTGA
Source organism: Hyles euphorbiae (assembly GCA_023078785.2). Lineage (NCBI taxonomy): Eukaryota > Metazoa > Arthropoda > Insecta > Lepidoptera > Sphingidae > Hyles > Hyles euphorbiae. The sequence continues at coordinate 15,180,714 of CM041036.1, read as the reverse complement.
TATCAAACTGGTGGGTTTAGTCTACATGTGACTGTCACGTGTATTTATTACCCCGCTTTTCCGCCATCAAAACTCGCCAATTTCAAAGCCTCATTTCTATATTTGCGTTGTACAGCGTCCCTGTTTAATTAGCAGGTACTGGATAACAGAATATTTTGCTTGTTTGGTTAATGCGACGTTAGCGCTGATACTCTACGAATGTAATGCCGGATTTAAATAGAGCAACGCTTTAATTTCAACGTATTTACACGGTTTCCGACATGTTTTATTCGAAATTTAAGAGGATGGTCCTCTAAAGTATGGAGTGGCTTTACATTTTGTTATTGTGAAGGGTTTAACAACATACTTTTTACTGATCTCTCATAATTTTATGTTGGAGAAACTAGTTTACTGATAATTGAAATCGTAGATTACTTTATAGATTATGAAATTAAAGTGCGTGGTAGCCTATTAGTCACGGACCAAACGCGATAAGTAAGCTTAAGCTGGTCGCGGGTTCAAATCCCAGGACAGATCTCTGACTTTTCAGAGGCATGTTTATATTTTGATACACAATCAATACACACTACAACAGTGAACGAAAATATCGTGAGGAAACCTACATGCTAAAGCGATTTGGAAGAATTCATATGTTATGTACAAGTCCACCACTCCGCACTAGGCCAGTGTGGTAGAATATATGGCCAAACCCCTCTTACTCTCTATTGAACTGGAGGCCAGTGTCCTGAAGTTGGACATAATATATGGGCTTATACAGATACAGAAATAAAAATATACTTCTATAAAACCTGAAAATATTCAAGTTAATGTACGTGGAATTATAAAATTTCTACATACGCTTAATTACGCATGAAATCAAACTAAATTTGAGGCCCCAAAATTAAGTACATAACTTGATCCTGTTATTTTCGTACGCTCTCAGCCTTGGCATTTAAATAAAATTATCGATAAGGCATTATACCTACCTAAGTTGCCGAAAAATATCATTAATCTTCCTTTAATCCCAAACTCATTAAACAATGACAGTCTCGGAAATTTTAGCCTCAGATCGGCTTTTATGAATGTCTAGATTATTTCGTGCGTCAGTCGGGCGCGGTTATTGGATTTCGAAAATTAAAACCACATCAACGATTCAATAAGTGACCCTAAATATTAAATAATTTGCATAATGGCCGAAATTTTGGCGGCGAAAATTGGGTCCTATTGTGTTTTAAAATACATAATTTAAAGGGTTTTGCGGTCAGTTAATGAAGTCCGATTTCTCTGTATTGTTAAATTGATAGTTGTATGATATTAAATTTTCACCTAAGGTTATTAATAAAGGTAACCAAGCCTGCATGATATAAATTAATAGGTTATTAATTTCACTGTGCCTTATTTATTTAGGTAAATTAATGTAGGAAAAGATCAAACACCTTTATCGTTTTAAATAAATTTATTAACCTACTTTGTATCTTAACACAATTAAGCAATTATCGTGCCTTGTAAACCTCTAGTATATGAAACCCAAATTTTTATTACAAAACGTCATTCTGCCTCAACTTTCTTTTTGTTTTACATTAGTAACATTCGTTCTGGTCTGTATAATATAATACTTACTGCGTACTCAGGGATATTTAATGTAAATTAAAACACTATTTAGTGTATATTTTTCGACGACAATCTATATCAAATATAAAACAATTTAATTGACATTAAGCATATCTGAGTGAGAGAGAGTGAGTGGCCTGAGTGGCTAACGTGCACTAGGCCAGCGTGTAGGACTACGTGGCCTAACTCTTCTTAATTGTACTTTCGATAGTAAAATAGGCCGTATATGGGCTGATACAAAATCTCTGTGTATGGCAGTTCACTTTTATTTTGGCATTAGACATAACAAACCACTATACAAATGCGAAACAAATTTTTATACCACGAAATTTTAACAAATATGAATTTAATAATTGCTAGTATTTCATCCATTTTCTCATATTATTGATCTCTCCAGATAGTTTGTTCATAAGAGTTCCAAACACAAAATAAACATTTTCTCAAATCGCAAAAACATATTTTGCAATTAGGATTTTAGTTGTTCAATTGGATATATGTAAGTACCACAAGATGATTATGTTATTTGATATTTTTCTAAAATAATAAACTACGAAGTTCTATTCACTTTAGAGAAGGCATTTAAATCGGATTACAGAAAATTATGAAGCAAATATGTATCTATGATTTGATGGACACGAAAATTATGCTCCGACCAAGGTTTCAGACAGCTTATCAGAATTTTAGAGGTAACTCTTCTTACCTTGGAATATAATATTTTACAAACTTCAGGAATAATTACTTAAATTTCAGGAATTTTTGTATGCAAGTGTAATGTAATAATAATATGTAATACATTATAACATAAAGTTGGCGGCAGCTGCAATTTGAAATTTGCCGCACGCCTCGCGATTTCAATTAAATGCATACCGAGGTTTACCTGCACGTTTGAGAATACTGCACACTCGGTTTAACGCTCCTGAAATTGCAATTAGAAATGTCAACATAATAATTGCGTTGGAGGAAACTATTTTAGAAGTGTGGTTTTAATTTTGGCTAAATTCTGCTTTTAGTGTACCGTGTTGTTAGAATCCATCGAGGTTGTGTAACTTTGGTCGTGGATATAATTAAAAGACTATTTACCAATTGTACTGACCGCCAATAAAGTTAAAGGTTTTTTTTTTTTGTTTTTTTTTTATTTATTTTGTGTTGTACAATAAAGTGTCATAAATATTTAAAAGTTACCTTAAGGAATTACTCTACTGTCTTAATTTTCTAAAAACTTATATTTTATTCTATTTGCATATTGATTTTCTTCAATATGGACTTCCTTATATCAATATCAAGTAACTCAAATTATTTTGAGATCTGTAACGCGACTAGTTCACCTAATAAATGATAATTAAAAAAAAAAATGTACATCACATGTGCACTCCCCTTAAATCGCTAAGAACCTCGTGTGCCACATTTCAATGTATAATAAGCTTGAGCGACAAAATTGTATTAAAACTAATTTTCTACGTACATAATTCATACAAAAAAAAAACGCTAGAGTAAAGCTCTAGCGTTTTTTAACCCGCACCCAGTAAAATAGAGTTTAAAAGGGCAACTCTACCTATATGAAACCACGCTCTTACCAAGCTGACGTGAATGTTTATATCATTTTTTGGGGCTCATCAGTGATCAGTTTGTTTATTTGGGAATGGAATTAAAAAATATTTTCTGCCCTATACCACTGGTCGATCGATCAGGTTCTCGAAAAGTGATAATGGATAGCCACATTTCACCGTGTACGTTTCTTTGCGCGATGTGATAGGGGCTGAACCTATCGCAATATCGGGCAAAGTTCCTGACCCGAGCTGATAATAAATAGAAAAATCACTTGGGCCGATGCGGGATTTGAACCTGAGACCCCGGCTTTATATTTGTACCGTAGAATAACTGCGTCACCAAGGCACTGCAAAATATGTGTTGTTCATTGCTGTTCTTCCTTCTCCCACACTGTTTTCCATCCAATCCTATTCCTTCTATTTCTTTTAAGCAATATAGAATTGAAAAATATATGTCTTTAATTTTTTTTTCTCTTTGTTTAAAGGTATTATTCCTTTATGAAAACGTCATTCCCGATATTAAATACAGCGGATACAATACAATCATATTTAAATAATCAATATTACATTAATATTGTAGGAAAATAAACAAAATAGAAAAAAATTAAAGCAGCCACCCACCCTGCAGTCTTAAACCTGTAATAATATCTCCATAATTTAGTCATCCTCACCTCACGTACGCTGTCAAATGTAATGAGATGATGCATAGTCTAAACGAAATCGATATTCTAGTAAATGTAGTGTCTCACACGCGCATCACCTCCAGACAACCTCAGTATTGTTTTGATGTAATACTAACTTATACTGTACCCATATCATAGAACTATGTAATCTTAGTTACTTTTATATTATACTTACTAAAAATGTGGAAATCTTATTTGATTTTAACACTTGAATACACTGGATATCTGAGGTAAACTTAATATAAATATGTTCTCAAAGGCTAATGTTTATTTTTTTATTTAGTATTAGGTTTCATATACAAAAGTATACTAGACGGACTAAATGCCAGTGGTGTTATCTGCCAGACGATCTGACCTGATACTAACTAGATCGAACCTATGAACTCATACTCATACAAAAACCTACAAATAAAATTGTTAAATATCCCTTAGAGGCAATAAAAGAGCAAGAGATATTATGAGGCGAAAAATCTGAGTAAAAGGTAAGCGAAATATCGGACGCCCGCCTACAAGGTGGATGGACGACCTGGCTAAAGTTACAGGAAGTCGCTGGGCACAGTCCGCTTCCAACAGGTTTATGCGGAGATCCTTGGAGAAGGCCACTTCACTAATGAACTTCCCGTATAAGATGATGATAAAAAGGCAGTCTGAGAAATATGGATTATTCCAGAACATAACTTGTATTAGAAATTCCATTTAAATCTAGCCATACGTTACTGACACAGATCGAGACATCTAAACAAAATTTCACCTATATGTTTGTAAGATGGATGATATTTCATCCATTGGTGATATGAATATTGTGATATTAATATGACTAAATCTAAACTAATCTGGCCGGTATTTTGCATGTTATTACAATTTTGGGGTCTGATGCGTGAAGTCTTGGAATGGAGACAAGTCGAGGAATTCACATTGAACTGGAAATTTTGCCCCGCATGGTGTTTGGGGGTAAATGACAAAGAACGAAATTCGATATAAAAGCCAAATCTAATACCTTCATTTTCAATTATATAGGCTATTTATTGATTCAAAAATATTGACACGTATCGTATAGTTTACTATGAGTAGATTGGTGTTAGGCCTCTCATATGTGAGAGGCCACCTGGGTACCACTGAAATATCTATTTCTACAGCCAAACAATATTGTCAACGCACTCTTTTGTTCCGGTTGTGTTAAGGATATTGAAGTCAGACTTAACTTCTTATGTCTTAGGATGGCGAGCGAAGGGTAATGCCAAGCATAGAGTCTTAATTTATAGTCTTGCTTGGTATTGTTTCTACTGTCGGTGAGCAGTCGCATTTCTTACCATTAGATGATTGACATGGTCGTCTCCACAATTATGGCAATAAAAGAAAAAAATCACACCAAATACCGAATATTGTGTAACGTAGTATCCCTTTTGTCCGCCCAGTATGATATTTTTTTTTATTGTATTGAATGACGAGACGAGCAAGCCGTTCGTCTGATGGTAAGCGATACGAACGCTCATGAACAGTAGCAACATTCCACTGCGCTCGCCATCCTGAGACATAAGATGTTAAGTCTCAATATGTCCAGTAGTTACTCTGGCTACAATGTCCTTCAAACATCTTGAAACATGACATCTTGTAATGAAAATACGCTGTATGAATATGGGTCTGGCAGCATTTCAGTCTGCACTTTCAGGGATACCGGCGTAGGCTTATGGATACATCCATTTACATCAAGTTGCATTCGGCGAGTGAAATTGCAGGCCGGACAAAATTTATGTCTCCATACATTTTCCTACGCTGTCACAGCACTTTGACCACTGTGCAATGTATGTCACCTAGTAACGATGATAACTATCTCCTGTCAAAATAACCTGTTTTGTAAATATCCAGATCCTTACAAATCCATAACTATATATTTTTTTGGAGATAAACACACACACAAAAAATCCAGAATATTATTTAAAGTAATAATGGCGCTCTTTTCGCTGTTCATTATTTACCTGTCTTTTCAAAAACATTAAGCTGATTGCTTGAAATGGAAATAGAATTTATCATCTTACTACTAACACCGTCACTATTTATTGTACACACAAGTTGCCACTACTCCGAAGAGACGACAGCCAAGTTCTATTCACAAAGTAAAATAGGAATATATTGGACAAAGATTCAATTCGCTCCCTAACACATGAGGACGGTGTTACAATACTGTGTGCTTTTTTAACGTCGCCTCCAGTTAGACTATTTGAATTTATTCAATACATAGATGAAAGAGGAAATAAAAAATTCTCCCAGTATAATAGCAAAATATATGCTATTTTGTTCGTACAAGTATCAAGATTTTTTAAAAAGACTATATTTGCATTGGATAGTTATTTCAATGTTATTTATTTATTGAAGTGAAAACTTCTTTAGCGGCGTTGAGCACTTTTCTGTAATGGGTATAAAATCTTAAACTCGCGTCAGGACACGTGACCTGATCGAAAAAGCGTAGGACGGCAATGACGTCATCTTAGTAGGACGGATGGAGAGTAGACAGCTATCCCCTCTCTACAGCGCGGCGAAAATGTATGCCTGGGCCTACTGTTTCGTTTTTTTTTTCAGTTTCACCCACTTTTTCCAAAATTGTCCCATAGCCCCCCCCCCTGCCTTCCCCCACCCTTATTCCGAAATAGTGCCTATTAGCCTCCCCACGAAACCTACCACCCCCCCCTCCCCTGCCCCCACCCCGAAAATTTACCTCACCCCCCCAATTCTATCTCGGCCAACATAGGTCGTAGACCCACCGAGTTTGGTATCCTTGGAACCGTCTTGGTGAGGGCTACAAATTGACCCCGCCAGAAATCCCAAATTACGCAAAAAATTACCCCCCCAAAAAAATATATTTTACCTCCAAAAAATTAATTTAAGTTAGCCTCCCCACGAAACCTTCCTCCCCCCCTCCCTTACCCCCACCCCGAAAATTTACCTCACCCCCCCCCCCCCCCCCCCAATCCTATCTCGGCCAATATAGATCGTAGACCCACCGAGTTTGGTATCGTTGGAACCGGCTCGGTGAGCTCTACAGATTGGCCCCAACCAAATCCCAAAATTCCTCCCTCTCTCCCCTAAAATATTTGTCCAGGCATAACTCCGTCATTTCTTAAAGTAAACCCCCCGTGTTTGGAGTCAGAGGAATCGTCTTGACGAGCTCGACAATCGAGAGCAGGCAAAATACGATTTTTCTTATTTTTACTATGGGATCAGGCTGGGGCAGCAGTCTAAAATTATATGTAATTTGCAATCTGTACCCACGGTCTTCCCCCGGTATTTTTGAAGTGAAAACTTCTTTAGCGGCGTTGAGCACTTTTTCTGTAATGGGTATAAAATCTTAAACTCGCGTCAGGACACGTGACCTGATCGAAAAAGCGTAAGACGGATGGAGAGTAGACAGCTGTCAGTTAGCTGTCAGTTTATAAAGCTTTGATGAATTGCCAATGATTTTGAGTGGAGATTTCAACATAAACTTCGCAGACGATAAAAATCAACTATTAATTGAATTTTTAAATAATGAATTTGGTTTAACTATGTCGAATGATCGCAATTTTAGCACAACGAAATACAAAACTACTATTGATGCGGTCTTTATTAGACATTTAAATAGGTTCGAATCAAAACTGTTCGTTTCTTACTTCAGCTACCATAAACCTATTGTATCAGTTTTAGAGATTGGCGATGATAGTTCTGGTAATGATGATGGTGAAAAAGTCGTTGAAATTATGGATGAAAGTTGATTTTTCGGAGAGATAAACTTTTTAATGTAAAATAATTGTAATAGTTTTAAAGTGTTAAATTTTTAATGTAATATAAATTGTCATGTTTGTGTACGATAGCGCAATAAATGAATATTGTATTCTACCACATAAATGATAGTACTTTTATACTGATAAAGCAATTGGTGCAAAATTATTCCCTAACCATTCCAAAATATCAAACATGCTCAACGTTAATAATCAAGTTTTCACTTCTGCCGGCACTCCCGGAGTGCAACCCGTCTTTTTTTTTTACGACTAGTATGTCGACACGCTATATTGATATGCCACTGTTTTTGATATTTGAATACCTTTTTAGTTTTTTGTACTCATTTCTAGTATTCAACACTTTAATTGAAATATAATAAAAAACATATTGCTATTGTCTAGCCAAAAAAAAATATCCTTAGCGTTGATATTTTTCAAAATGTAATCATCTCGATACATAAACTGAAGGCAAAATAAAATAGCCCATATTGGATCACCTGCAACAGTCAGCTATGGGCTAAACAACATAAAATATTATCAACTCTAGAGACGCGTAAAGAAAACCATAAAACATTCCAGCCGCCATTACGCAAGCGCCCTTAATTACTCCTCCAAGAAGATTTCCGTCGCACAACAATAGCTCCTAATGATTCACATAAAAATAGAACAACAATTACCTCCATTGAAATGTGGAACAAAACATTGGAAATGATTTTCTCAATGGCAAGAGACTTTCCAGCTATGAGCGTCACTCAAAAGATTTTCTCCATTCGTCACACACGAGATAGCGCTTCAACGCCAATTTTCCGCAATTTTTCTCTCCCGCACACCAATTAGAAGCTCGTTTTGTGGGGCTTTGACAAACTATAGCACACTGAAAATGCATTAGGGTCTCCGTGGCAACTCTACCATTGCAGAGTGAAGAGACTTCTAACAGATAAAATTGATATTTATTTATATTCATATTTTTATAAACTAGAATACGGATAGTAGTTGCGATTTAATTTAAAGAATGAAAAATATATATTTTTTTTATATAAAATGAATTTTACATGCCGTTACGTACTTATGTAGTGGTAATTATTGTCTCAAATAATAATCAGTGGTATATTTTAAAAGTTATGAAAAAATCATATTTTTCTTCGTGTCTATTGCATTTAATTTTCATTTGCAAAGAATTATCTCAGAATGAGTCTAGAAAGCGCAGTGTCCAATTACTTTATAATCGTGCAGTTTATTTTGTAACTTGACAACTCCAATGCGGTCGCTGATGAAATAACACGTGAGAGATAAAATGATTAAACCTATGCCACATTGTGTCTATCTAATGTTTTAAACGAGAGTCATAATTATATTCAAAGTTTTGATCTACTGAAGCATCATAGTCTGAATTCCATTAGTTGCAGTTAATCACCTTTTCATCAGATCAAAAATAAATTAATAAAAAAGACCCGTCACTGTCAACGTCCTGACCCCGCTGTAGATCATTATCCATTACAAAAGTATAGTGTTTGGTAACAGCAACTATGAAAGACTGCATTCTCTTAACATACAATCGCAAAACAGATTGAGTTTCAGTTCTGAGTTTCAGACGATGCTTTATTTCAAAGTTGACTTCTTAATGCTGCATGTCGATTTATACGAAACAACAGCGATAGCAATGAAGTTGTGAACTTATATCATAGAAACTTTTAACGACCTTTCAGCAATAGTTGTAGTTGAATTAATGCGCGACTCGTTTCTCGTTTGGTTCATTATTTTCGCAGGTAAATGCATTTCCAACTTTCTTTGTTAAAAAATATTACTTTGAGAAAACATACAACTATTTATATACTTCTTTAATCAGAGTACAAATTATGAGTTAAGCGATATCTATGTTTGTAGAAGTATTTCGTTTTGTTTTTTCTTCAGAATATAGTGCTAGTGATTGCAAACACATTGCAAGCTAAGAGGTAGCAAAAAAAAATGTTTTAAATATCAACGTGTGTGAGTGGTAAATCAAAGAGTTTGTTAAAATACCTTTGCATACGTTAAAATACGTTTTGCGCCTGGTTGATTGTGAGACCAGAAAGTCTCTCGTAGTTTTCGATACAGGTCAAGACTACGCATGTGAAGTTGGGTGTATTTATTGTACAAAATTATAGAGTGTCCGCGCAAAGATACTATATCAAGAAGAATATTTCCATATAAATAAAACGTTCATTACAATTTTTTCGAGACGCTACAAAAGCGATTGTCATAAATTGTTTATCCTCAAGGCATGTTTTCCCGATAACTGTCGGATACATTATGTTGTAGACGTAAATAATGTATAGAAATATTAAAAGATAATTCATTCAGTACGGCAATGTTTTCGTAGTTCATTTGGGCACTTCAGTAACATAACAAAACAGACATTAAATTATCTTTTATTGGCGACTGGTAAATTTTGAAACTAGAGAAAAAAATATTTAATATTTACGCTTTTTTTTTAATATGTTTTCATAGTATAAAAAATAAAATGTGAAGAGAAGAAAACTCTTCCTTATATTATCAAAATAACCTGACAACAACGCAAAGGGGCGCCAAAAGATCGTAGGTCTTAACATTTTTATGTCCTCTGTCGTGCATATCAGAATATGATAGATTTTTTGTCCTTATAAAAAGTAAGTAGTGGATGTCAAACTTTTATTCTGTTATACTGTAGAAAACGTATAAACTAAATAAACAAATAATTACTAACATAAGTATGTGAATAATTTCCAAACATCGCACAATTTGAGACGTCTCTATAAATACATATGACTGTATTTGCAATCACCCAAAATAGCGATCTAATTTGAGAATCACCTGCGGTTTGCAAAATGGCGCCAAAACGTGGCTGAATGTATGTGAAATTGCGCGTACAAGTGCTTTATAAATAGAATATTTTGATATTCATAAGCGGCTGGAAATAGTATCCATTATATTATATTATGACGTAATTTTATTTTATGTACTCATTGTGTTTTTTTTTTCTTTTTATTTTCTATTGCAATGATTGGCAAGAAGAGCATGCAGTTCGCCTGATGGTGAGCGATACGAGCGAACCGTAGCAAAATCAAACAACACCATGAAGTACACAAGACATTCCACTGCACTCGCCATCCCTACACATAGGATGTTAAGTCTCAATATGTCCAGTAGTTACTCTAGCTACAATGTCCTTCAAACCGAAACATAACAGTGCTTTACACTGCAGTTTGACGGAAAAAAATCAATCCAGTTGTAACTACCCAGGCGGCCTCTCATATATTGAGAGACCTACCAATCATTTAACAATCATCGACTCCATCTAATCCACTTAACCCTTCTAATTAACCCTTCTGTTTGTCGTTCTCGAAACAGTCAAAGACGACAAGCAATAGACTAAGCAGTGTCGAAAAACAAGTTCGTCTCATTAGTCGGATCGACGGGTGCTAATTAGCGCCGGCTGTCAATCGTTTCGACGGATAATTAGTCCAGCTGGTACACGAAGCCTAATCTTTTGTCTGTTTCTTTTAACAAAAAGTGTCAATTGTGGGTGTAGGTGTTTGTTAGACGGCCTTGGTTTATATGGCTGAGTTTGGTTTGATAGATATGCCGATATTTTTTAGGAAAAAGATAATTGTTTCATTTATATTTTTTATAAATGAATGGTTAATTTGGTTCGTATATAATTATAACCAACCATAACAAAACGCATGTACGCAATGTATGCATTAAGTTACGTACCTACTTTTGAAACTTTGATAGGCAAATGACATTTTTGTTTTTCATTAAATAATTATGAAAGTATTCACAAGCGTCTATCTTTCACTTACCAAGTCCTAAGTTTAACAATTCCCAAGCCAGTCTCATTCCTCTAAACTCTAAACAAATAGTCATAGAACCGGCTTGCAGTGCTTTCCAAGGACTATAGTGCTGTTGAGATACGCAGTTTCTAAGCATCCTTTTGATACTTAGCAGTTTTTGATCAGTAATGAAATAAACATTGGTCTTACAGTTTTCAACTTCTAATATATCTTTCATTTGTCATTGCAGTTAATGTGTACATGTGAAATAAAATTTGAGTGAAATGTTGTTATCTCGGCATTGTACATTTGCGGTCCATAACATAGTGGACGATAAGTAGTCGATTAAACTACGTATGTATATTCTAGATTATTTGCAAAACATAGGTTCTATAAAAGTTATTTTAATGCTATATGAATTCGTTTCTTTGTTTCTGTGCTTGAGGTCTCTTTAAAAGCATTTTTCTTTCTTTCTTTCTTTCTTTCTTTCTTTCTTTCTTTCTTTCTATAGACTATGTGTGACTTTTATGTGTTTAAATAAACTTTTTGCATCTCTTGTTTCTGCTGCAATCTTGCTGCGAATTTCGACCATTTTATTGTGATTTTTTCATCATGGACTCAAGTCGATGCAAGATGCATATAAAAAAAAACAGATGCACACGTATTGCGATTTTAGTAGTATAGTACTAAAATATAGTAATAAAATAGTATAGTATTATAATAAAAGGTAAGTTATATTACTCGACGATACTTAATACTCAGAGCGCGTAATGATTAAGTGTAAACAGACCAAAAATGTCATGTATATTATTTGTATTCTGTGAAAATACCACAGAATCGCAAAAATGCACCTTTTCCGCGTTAAGAACGTAAAATTATATCATTAAAGGATTTTAAAAGTTTCATAGAGAACAATCCAATGAGAAAATTATTTTCTGTATTTATTGTATTCAATGGTTATTGATACACAAACCCTTGACGCTAAGAACATAGTCCAGTTGCTAAGCTGAGCTAGCAAATCTAAATCTTCAACTGAAATTCAAACAATAAAAAGTAAACATTTGCTAATTCATAAGCAGTCACACAAACGCTAACAGACGCCACGCTTATTTTCGGTTGAACCTTTTTTCACGGTCCAGTAGTAGGGCGAGAAGATAAAACCGCTTTGAAATGTATACCTGACACAGAAAGAAAATATTAATATGTAATTATGAAACAATCGTTTCAGCATAAATAAATTCATGACAAAATTATTTGAAATATTGCGAGTCAATGAATTGTACCGCAATAATTAAGATTGCGTGTAGTTTTACTTGTATCTCAAATTATGTTTATGTATTGGGACTTAAATCATAATCGGATGTATTTTAATCATGAACTTATACGTAGTAACATTATTATTGCATGTGCATGTCGCTACATGCACGCTATTTCCAACAAATCTCTCTGAAAATGCTTGTTTTAGGCGAATTTTCAGCAATGTGTACTTGTGCTGATGACATAATTTAATTAATGTAAATCTATCCCTATTAGGTCAATTAAATACAAAAACCTTATCAAGTTGCGTAGCACAGCGTATGTTAAGTGTGTCCAGCGTTGAATATTCTACCATCACAATCAGTTTAGGCCGGAGTAATGTGAAGAAAAAATTGATTAAAACCCGTCAGCGAAGGGACGGAGCAATTCATTTTATCCTTACTGTTTCTCTTTTCGCCAAATAGGTGGCGTTGTTTTTAATTTTTCCTTTGAGTCTTTTCCCCACAAATCCGGTTTTTATAAATTGTTACATAAGAATTTAAGGAAGTTTACTTCGGAGATTCCGACCGTGACTATTTTCGCGAATGACAAATCTTATCTCGCAGAAAATTTGGGGCTTAAAGTTATAACTTTGGAGTTTTTGAGACCTTAGTTGGGAAACCTTATCCTATTTGTGTACGGAGAAAAGTTTATTAAGGTTGCGAGATTTTATCTTTTTGATTTAATTATATGCGGTTTAAAGAATTTTAGATTAATTTTTGGGTTTTAGAGATTGCTAGTGATGGAATATTCTTACTAATATCATAAATGTGAAAGTTTATAAGTATGGATGTATTGAAGTTTGGATATATGGATGTTTGTTACTCTTTCATGAAAAAACGGCTTGACTGATTTTGTTGAAATTTGGTATAAGGGAAGCTGATAAACTGGATTAAATATAGGTTACTTTTTATGCCAAAAAACTTTAGTCTTCTCGTGGAGTGTGTAAGGAATTCAAATATACATATTTGATACTGTTTCAAATTCGAAATTTTTACTGGTGGTAGGTCTCTCATATGTGAGAGGCCATCTGGGTAGGTACCACCGCAATGTCTATTTCTCCCGTGAAACAACACTGCGTAAATGCACTGTCGTGTTTCGGATTGAAGGACATTGTAGCTAGAGTAACTACTGGACATATTGAGACTTAACATCTTATGTCTCAGGATGGCGAGCGCAGTGGAATGTTGCTACTGTTTATGAGCGGTCGTATCGCTTACCATCAGGCGAACGGCTTGCTCGTCTCGTCATTCATTGCAATAAAAAAAAATGAATCGAACACGGTACAGGAGAAAAGGGATTAAAGAAGGATTGCACGCTTTTCGTCACGGGACAGAACAAGATAAAGTGGAATTAGACCCAAAAACTTTCCGCACGCAAGCTTAGTCGCCCGACTTCCTACCACCGATAGCGACCCTCTCACAGAATAGTAGAAATTCTGTCCTAATGACTCATACGTATGTCACGTTTCTTGTTCAGCTTATCTCTGATCAATTTATGGTGTATTTGAATTGTAATGCAGTTAGCATCAAGGATATTGTGATCATCATAACAATATAGAACAATTTGCAATTTCCAATTTTTTGTGGAAAATTAACATTATCTACTGACATTTTCGTTTCGTGGAAGAAAAATATTCCTCCTTAGAACGATTTATCAATACACACGTGACTACAAAAATATAATCACAAACTAACAATCCAAAGAACCAATTCAATATAAAAACAAAAAATCTTTAAAATCCCAAACTCACTTAAAGATAACATTGAACAATCAACAATGGCAGATATTGGAAACGCGAAAATTAAAGTGGCAAAGTTTCCCAAAAGTCGGTTCTCGCGCCGGCCACTTAATCCGAACAAAATGGCGTCGCAATTGTATCCGGCCGTCCGTCCAGCGCCGTTTTATATAATCTGGCATTGTTGGAATTTTGCCGGTCCATGTGGGTTTTATTTGAAATTTCTTAAAGTATTTCAATTTTGCTGGTTACTTAAATAGATTGCATGTTGCATATTAAGTGAGATTTATGTTGTCTTTTTTAGACGTTAAGTGGGTCATTAATGTGATTGACCACGTCCGGATATTTTGCGTTAATCAAATTTAAATTTTAAAATTCTTATTCAGGTATGCAGGTTACCTTAGAGTCAAAATACATAAAAGCGATACCTAGCATACAGTTAAGTAATGAAAAAAATGTTAAGAAAATTCTAGTTCTTTAGAAATGCCTTCCATAATCTCTTCCATTCTTATAAATTCTGACAAAATTATGGTATTCTCTTATCATATTTCCCGTTTCATTCCGCCGTACTTTTTAATATCTGCCTAAATCCGTACCTATCTTGACACTCCCCAAATATAAACATTACAAGGAAAATCCATACGAACTGCAACACTAAAGTCAACACACGATACGTCTACTTAACCCTAATACCCCGGAATCGTAAAGCCAAAATAAAAAAACTCATTAATCCTAGCTTAAACCAAAGTTATTTCACGCGAAAAACTAATGGCTTAAGGAAAGTTGCCGAGGCTCTTTCATATACTGCGCACTGTTTACAGCGCAGTTGATTTAAAATACAAATTCCGACTAAATCGGAATGCATCAGACGTCCGACTTTTTGTACTTACCTTTATGTAGAGTTCAATAAAATCCAACTTCAGAGGTAAAAGGAACGTACCTCGGGACATTGAGGTAACCACTTAGTATTTTGATTTGGGTACTTCATTTTTAAGTGATATTTTGCTTTAGAGGATTGATTGTTACAATAACTCTTTGAGGGAGACTAATTTTAGCAGTAGACATCCTGTGCCTGGCTGAAAAGAGCGAAGGAAATGCAATGTTTATTCTTACAACTCTAAGATCTAGTAACAATGCACGTGATGTAAAGTACAGTGTATTAGAAATAGCATTCAAACCAAATACATAAATGCTAAACATGAGATTTTACACTCTTGGGTGAGTTCAAATAACAGATTGGACACCATTGTATTACATAGCGTTACGTTACGTCACGTTACGGTGCATTTTATTACATTACATGACATTACGGTACATTGTAGTACATTTCATTACATTTAGCCCTTTATCCTGAACTGCTTGCTATACCGGGTATCTCAAGACTGCTACCGAAAACGAAGCGGGGTGGTAGTTTTAGTGACTACAAACACAATGCAACTAAAAATTTCGCAAAGAAACGCTACAATGATTTTTTATGATTTTTTAAATATCGTCATTTTTGGGTGGTAAATCCATAGTTTTTGCGAAAATAATAATTTAAACACTTTTATACCTTTGATTATTTATAAATAAAAGGGTATACACTATTATTTTAGGAAAAAATGTATTTACCACCCAAATATGGTAATAGGAAAAAAATAACAAAAAAAAATTGTCGCTTTTTTTTGCAACTTTTTCTGTTGCATTGTGTCTGAAGTCGCTTTAACTACCACCCTGCTTCGTTTTCGGTAGCAGTCTTGATATACCCTGTATATATGATTATATTATGATTGATTTCATGTTTTAAAGTATATCTCTGAGCCCAGTGTGCCTGTTAGCAAAGGCCTCCTTTAATATTTTCTATTAGTCCTTTCCCTTGCTACCGTCTCCAGTTAATTTCCTACCTAACCTATGGTTAATTTCAGTTCGTCTTCCCCCATCTTTTGCGTTCTTTTGTTTTTTTGCCATTTCTAGGATACTAATTTGTAACCACCATTGTATACGGTGGTCTTAATAAGGGAGGATATATGTCCTTTTTTTTTTTTTTTTTGTTGCAATGAATGGCGAGACGAGCAAGCCGTTCGCCTGATGTTAAGCGATACGACCGCTCATAAACAGTAGCAACATTCCACTGCGCTCGCCATCCTGAGACATAAGATGTTAAGTCTCAATATGTCCAGTAGTTGCTCTGGCTACAATGTCCTTCAATCCGAAACACAACAGTGCATTTAAGCAGTGTTGTTTCACGGGAGAAATAGACATTGCGGTGGTACCTACCCAGACGGCCTCTCACATATGAGAGACCTACCACCAGTAAATAAGTACATCCACTGCAATAACTACCATGTCAACAGCTATTGAAAATTTAAAGATATTTGCTGCAAATTTTGAATATGAGGATTGGATAAGATAGAAATTAATAGGGTTATTGGGCCTCCAGCACTCTTGTACATTCTTTTTATTACGTTCAGTGACAATGGCTATAGGCACAAGATTTTTGTAGTAGTTAAAATTAAACTCCACGTTTAAATATTCAGTACAAGATAATTACTTCAGTTTGAGAGAAACGAATAAAACCACGTTCATTTATTTTAAAAATAAAAATATTTTTACATATAAACCAGAGTAAAAAACCCCGTTTTTTTATAAACCGCGCAGTCCACAGTGTTAGCGGTAGTGAAGCGATTTCAAAGAGTCTTTATAAAGAGCGCAGTAGAGTTTCAAAAGGAAACGAACCGTTTAACCGTGGCGTCTCCATGTTCGTTGTTTGTTTTGGACAAACACGGTCTGGTGCGCAGAACTCGCACTGTTCCTGAATAGTGTTAAATGGAGCTTAATATATATATACTATATAAAATATGTTTTTTTTCATGACTTTTTGGTATAGTATTATTTTATATACATTAATTATTAAATTTTCGTAAAGTTTACAGACTAAAAAAAATAGGTCTGGTGGTAGGTCTCTCATATGTGAGAGGTCGCCTGGGTGGGTACCACCGCTATGCCTATTACTCCCGTTAAACAGCAGTGTAAATTTACTGTTGTGTTTCGGATTGGAGGATATTGTAGCTAGAGTTACTACTGGACATATTGAGACTTAACATCTTATGTCTCAGGATGATGAGTTTGGTGGAATGCCAAGCATTGGTTTGTTATTCATGGAACACCATGAAATAAACAATCAAAGCAATACGACCAAATCAATGAACATTTTTGTTTGTAATATCGCTTACCATCAGGCTGATGGCAATCTCGCCTCACCATATATTATATCTATACATACATGCCTTTCCTACACTAGTACAGAACAGGTCAATATCAAGATTCGTTGGCAACTTACTCCCTTCCGGGGTTCCACCTCATCAGAAACGATCGTACATCACGTGGTGGGGGCGGAGTTGCTATTTATTTACGAACCCAATTCAGATATACGATAGTTAGCGTATCTCCGCAACCCCCACCATCCGATGCTGGTGAGCATATTTTTCTGGAGGTGGAATTCTCCCTAAAAAAAATTCTACTCGGTGTATATTATTGTCCTTCGCTCCACATTAACTTTTTCTCTTCTATTGAAGTTATCCTTGAAAATCTTGTCCCTTTGTACAGTCAAACCATAATCATGGGTGATTTTAATACCTGTCTCCTTAAAAACGACCGTCGTTCAATTTCCCTTCTTAATATTATTAAATCCTGCAATCTGTCCATTCTTCCACTATCAGCGACCCACCACTCTCCTAACTGTTCTCCTTCTCTTTTAGACCTTATTTTTGTTTCTTCCTTAAACCATGTGGCTAAGCATGGACAGTGTCCTGCTGATGCTTTTTCTTCCCATGACCTGCTATTACTGTCTTATCGTCTCCGTCCTCCTAAAGTCCTACCCAAAATCCTCCTGCAAAGAAATTTTCGGGGCATGAATGTTGTTGACCTTCGCAAGGATGCCGACAGCATTGACTGGAGTTCCCTTCTCCTTGCTAGCACTGTTGACGACAAAGTTGATATTTTCAACAAGAAAATTATTGAGCTTTTTAACTTGCACGCACCAATCCGGCCTATAAAACTTAAACATTTACCGGCTCCTTGGCTAACATCTGATATTAAGGTGATAACTGCTGTCTAAAAAAGCGTTGGCCAAGTCCCGGTACAACCGCAGACCCAATGAGTTGAATTGGCAGAAGTACGTCTCTATCCGCAATCAGTGCAGTAAGGTGTGTAGGAATGCTCAACGCCGACATATTCACAACTCTGTGGAAATCGGGGATCCAGCTACGATTTGGTAATTTCTTAAGACACTGGGAGTGGGTAAGTCACGACAAGAACCCTTTTGTAAGTCAATTAATTTAAATTCCTTAAACAATCATTTTTGTGCATCGCCTTTCTGTGATAAGGCGATGAAAGATAACACTCTTAAGTTCCTTTCGAACCTCAATACTCCCGAATGTTCTGCTTTCGTCATTAAACAATTTGCTGATTGTGATGTTAAAAAGACGATTATGCTCATTTCATCCAATGCGACGGGAAGCGACTGTGTCAGCCGCAATATGATTCTCCCAATCCTAGACGAAATCCTTCCTACCGTCTCCCATATCCTTAATTATTCCATTTCCTCTGGTATCTTTCCCGCCGCTTGGAAAAAAGCGCATATTATCCCAACTCCTAAAAATTCTAATGCATCCAATCTCATAGATTTCCGTCCTATCTCCATTCTTCCTTTTCTATCAAAAGTCCTTGAACGCCTAATCCATACCCAGCTGAATGAATTCCTCTCGAAACAAAATCTCCTTAATCCTCTCCAATCAGGATTTCGTCGTGGACATAGCACAATTACCACTGTAACTCATATTGCGGATGGCATTAGGTCGGGCATGGAGGAAGGCAAGCTGACTGTCTGTGTAATGCCTTCAACACCGTCGATTTCGATGTCTTACTTGGCATAATGCGTTCTCTTAACATATCTCCAACAGCAGTTGATTGGTTTCGTAGTTACCTGTATGGTCGCCAGCGACGCATCTGCTTTGAGGAATGTTTTTCCTCTTGGTGCTCAGTATCTGCTGGCGTACCTTAGGGCGGCGTTTTATCTCCTTTGCTCTTCGCTGTCTTTATTAATTCTATTACCAATAATCTTCGCTCCTCCTACCACCTTTACGCTGACGATCTGCAAATTTATACTCGGGCATCCTTGGACATGATGGCTAACGCGATTGGAGCTATCAATTCTGACATCCAACATATATGTTCATGGAGTAAAGAGTATGGACTGAAGGTCAATCCATCTAAAACTCAAGTCATTGTTGTCGGCAGCCCCAGAATGATATAGAAGCTTGATCAGGACCAACTTCCATCTGTTTCCTGTGATGGTATCACTGTTCCATACAGTGATACAGTCAAAAATCTCGGCTTATATATGGACAAGTCTTTCACCTGGGGTCCGCAGCTTCGGGAAATTAGCCGTAAGGTTTTTTCCTCAGCTAGGTCTTTGTGGAAGTGCGTGGTGGCCTGTTGGTAAACGGACTAGACGCGGCTGCCAACATGTTCACGGTGGTCGCGGGTTCGAATCCCAGGGCACACCTCTGACTTTTCGGAGTCATGTGTGTATTGATAGTCAATCACCACGCACTAAAACGGTGAAGGAAAACATCGTGAGGAAACCTGCGTACCATAGCGATTTATATAAATTTCTATGGTATGTAAGTCTGCCAACCCGCACTAGGCCAGCGTGGTGGACTATATGGCCTAACCACTCTCAATCGTACTTACGATTGTAGAGTAGGCCCGTGCCCTGCAGTGGGACGTATATGGGCTGATACAGATACAGAGGTCTTTGTGGAGGTTACACAATTTTCTCCCCATTGCCACGAAAATTTCCCTTGCACAAACCCTCCTTCTCCCCATCCTTGATTATGCAGATGTCAGCTATCTCGATCTCACCGAGGACCAACTTAATAAACTTGAGCGTCTTCAAAATTTCTGTATTAGATTTACATTTGGTCTGCGCAAATATGATCATGTCTCCGAGTTTCGTGCTAAGCTCAAGTGGTTACCCATACGACTTCGTCGGAATGCTCATATTCTTAATCTTCTTTACAATATTTTGTTCAATCCCCTCTCTCCATCATATCTCAAAGAAAGTTTTATATTTCTCCACGATTCTCATTCAAGGACCTTGAGGTCGTCGGAGAATTCGAAGTTGAGAATGCCTGTGCATACCACGACTTTTATGGATAAGTCGTATACAGTCCAAGCCGTTCGTCTGTGGAATGCACTACCAGTTGTCATAAGACAGGCGAAAACACTGACATCTTTCAAAAAGATGGTTAAAGATTATTATCTTTCCCTATAAGCAGCTGCATGAAGAAGTTTTATTTCCTACTTTTGTCTCAATAGGTAATTTATAGTATGTATGTATATAAAATATATTATATAAATATATATCATATATTGTGTATAATATATTAATTATAAATAATTTGTTTATATATTCCTTTTTTAGAGCATGTTTACCTTTAAATTCTATACTGCCCTCTCTTCTTATCCTTTTCTTTTATCCATCCAAAGGTTGTCTGTAAGAAATCGCCTAGGGCGATAAGACCGCCAACTGTACTCTTTAATTTTATTTGTTAAATATTATAATATTTTGTTCTTTTGTGTGCAGTAAAGAATAAATAAATAAATAAATACCCCGTAATATAAAAGCATTTCGACTAATAACAAAAAAAAAATAACAACCTTCGTTGAACACACGTTAAGTTATTAAAAACAGAGTTTTCATATTAATATTTTCATCGCAATGTATGGGGCAAATATATAATTAGTTTCACCTATCAGTCACTTTCAAATTAAATAGCTAGTCTATCATTGTTTTTCTTAATTCCACCTCTATTTTTCATTAATACAAAAACAATGACATACGCCTCATAAATTTTCTTCACGCAAGACTTGCGACGGCAAATATTATAGAATTCCGTGAGTACTTTGAGCGTTGGATGTGGCGTGGAGCGAAAAACATCGAACGTAATTGTAAATGGAACAGTCAGCAACATAAGTCGCTGAACACTTCACATTTTTTGATAACCTTTTTATGAATTAAAATTTGTACGTACTACTCTGTAGTCGTAAAATATAACCAAGTAAAGTCATCTACGCCGAGAAGTGCGATACGATATTGAAAATAATTATTATTTTGGATGATAAGACAATTCCAAATCTCGTGACTGTGTAGCGACTTATGTTGCTGACTGAACGTGGTTGTTCTATTTGAGCGCTATTGCATTCAGCATTTTGGAAACAAATTTAGGATTTTTAGGCTTTAGTCTATATTAGCTTTTTTATAAAACCTAATAGAAGTTTGTTCTGGATTTGTGTAATCAGTATGACTATTTTTGATGGATTTTTAGAAGGAAGAAATGGTATGAATAATGTCCTAAAAGGGTTAAGTGCTCTGTAACTAAGGGCGTAGCAGCAAAACCACAAGCCATTTTATTACTTAAATCTTATTTAATTCAGTTATTGTAAGTTTACTACTGAACATAGCCCTCTCGCATTTCATGAAGACTGTTTGGAAGCAACATGCACCCAGCGACTTCTTACAACCTTAGCTGAATCATCTATCCACCTTGTAGCTGAACCTATAGCTATCTCCCTCCCCTCTCTGTCATTTTAGCCACAGAAGTTAAAGATAAAGATAAAGATGAAGATAAAGATTACTAATTCAACCTGGTTTAAGGAACCTTTATCCAGCGACTAAGCAATATCGTATGTCTTCCTTGTAACAGACCTATATTTATGCGTTACGGAATAAATAGTTAAATCATCACCATCATCATATCAGCCTGAATTTATCCACTGCTGGACATAGGCCTCTTCTCCATCGCACCACTGTCCTCGATTATGCGCATGACTCATCCACAATTTGCATTGAAACTTAATAATGTCGTCCATTCATCAAGCCGGTGGTCTGCCTATCTTCCTCTTTGTACTATATAAAACATGTTTTTGTGTTGTTTTGTGTTATTTTGTGGAGATCATAAAATGTTAATTATTTAATATATTTTAAAAATAATATTGTCTACGCAGTGTCCTTATTCGTCCTATGATCTCCACATATACTAATAGACACAGCTGGAGATATTAAACTATTTGCTACATCACACCTCTAAATATAAATGTTATTTCTACATTATGTTTACATTTCTGTACGTACACTGTACTGAGAGGTATAGTGAGGCAACATGGCAACCAAAGTACATTGTAGTCGGTCTGTCTACAGTATGAATGAGTCGTATATTTAGATTGTGTAACTCATTCACTCATAGCTTCATTCTCAATTGTCAGTGTTTGTTACATCAGTTAAATGATCACAACATTTTCTTAATTTTGGTTTCAGTGCTTTTCTATTCTGTTTTCTCCTCCGCTATAATCGCGAGTACGATTGAGAGTGGTTAGGCCATATATTCCACAACGCTGGCTTAGTGTGGGTTACCAGACTTTACATACCATAAAAAATCTATAGCATGCAGGTTTCCTCACGACTTTCTCCTTAACCGTTATAGTGCGTGGTGATTGACTGTCAACACATACATGACTCTAAATAGTCAGTGGTGTATCCTGGGATTTTCAGTCGCGACCACAGTGAGCATGTGGGCAGCTGCGTATGAGTTCCTTACCACCAGCCACCACACACTTATTTAATATCGCAGTACTGAATCTCCCTCTACACCGTCGATATATTATATTTAGCCGGTCCATCTTAAACATTCGGTCATGCTGGGCGAAACTAAATTTGGCCATACACCACGCGAATCTTCTCTGTACACAAGATTAGTTTTTTGTGAAGATTAAACGCTCGGATGATTTGGAGTGGGTGGTTAATGTCATAGTGAATAATAGTTTTTGTTTTATTTTGTTCATGATTATTTTTCTGTTTATTTTTGTTGCCTGTCGAATGTAGTGAAGTATATGAATTTTGGACTGATAACTTCATTTTTTAGGTTCGATACTTTGTGCTGGATAATTAGATCATTTTTGCAAATTACACTTTTGATGACCTATTGGCGCGCGGGAATTTTTAATTACTTTTGTTTGTTACGACTCCTTGGATTGCTAGTTTAGTATTCTATTTCAACTTTTAGATAAAATTTAAGTGTTGATGTATTATATCCCTAAAATTAATGAATACACTAGAAAATTGCTTTCAAAAAGTCAATATTAAAGAATTTTCTTTGTAAATAATTCCAAAGAATATTTAAAGTATATAATTGAGATAAAGAGGATTATGTAAGGTTTATGCGTATTTTTAATATGACTTGGTTACTTTAATACAAGCTTTAAAGTGGTCTAAATATTTTAAAGTAAACTGGCTGCAACGAGAATTTCCTTTGTAAATTCGCAGACTTGGCGTAAAGCGGATTGTACACTGTGTGATCTTAGTCTTATTTACTTATTTAATTTCATTTATACAAAAAACTCATTGTGGAGATCCTTGAGGGAGGCCTATATTCAGCAGTGGACTTCCTGTGGCTGATATGATGATGATGATGATGATGATACAAAAAAGTCTGAACTTATTGTTGTGACATTTAAAGACAATTAATCGGCTTTACGCATCTAATTTAAATAATTAGATTATACACATTTCTTACATACTTAATCAACGAGTCTGTGACAGTGACAATAACATGTTTTTCATATTTGCAATTATGTTTTATACTAAATAAAAGTAACAATCAAAGTACTTTTCGCAGTAGAATGCTAAGCATTACTTTGTAATGTTTTTTTTATTTTTTTATTTCGGTGCTGTTTGGTTTTGCTTCTGTATTACCGATCGTCAGTCGAATGACATACGTGTCTCGCCATTCCATGTAATGAAAAAAAAAAAGAAGAAGAACAACAAGAAACATAGATAATTTTACCAGAAAAAAATATCAAAATAAGAATGTCAAATTAAATGAATAAAAACATATTTTTAAAATCAACCTTTACGTGTCCAACCGGAAGTACGTCAACGCATGTACTTGAACTGGCAAATTGCAGGTAAATTTGGCTTCCATTCAAATATTCTTAGTAGGTGTAAACTGCAAAATGACTTGTCATCGCACGTCAATATACAAGTATAGTATTATTGTGTCATTATGTTATATATGGATGGGTGGGTGAGAAATGAAAAGTGGAACATTTGAACCATGGATCGCAAATCAAATAAACAAAATTTGTTTTTCCTTTCTTTAGTTTTCCAAGACATCGTTTTCCTACATAGATATAAAAATATCCAAAGCTACTAATGGCAAGCAAAAGCAATTGAATGACTTCGACCTTAATCAGATCATCTGTTTTCTGAGCGGGCAATAACTGTAACTAGTGTTATGAATGCCGTCAGATTGTCTTTCGGTCCTCCCTCTTTGTATCTGGTTAGTTGTACTTCTAGGGAGGGTTTCTCTGGTTTAGAATGAAACTCCATCTCGTTCGATAACAATATTATTCTCTGATTGTTTTACATCCATTTTTCTACATTACACGATCAGACTACACACCAACAAGACATCAATCAAAAGATACTGTTTTTCATCTTTAAAATACCTCATTCCATTTTCACATTTTAAATCTATTTCTTTTTAAACAAGTAACTTTAATTGTAGCATTAAGTTTGAAAGAGTTGTGGGTGACTTAAATCATCACCATATTTATATACACAACATATAATTATTTATGTATATAAAAATAAATTCTTAAACACACGGACAAACAATTTGATACTATAAACATTATTTTATATATATATATATGCGCCGACCTATTTACATAGCGGTCCGCTCGTTTTTGTTTTAAAAATCAGTTGTCAGTTGTGTAACATAAAATTTTGAATCGTTTTCTTGGTATCGACGAGCTGATAGTCCACATCTCCACAGCATCGTGATCTAGCCTCTGGACGCAATACGTCTTCTGTCTAACTTGTTTCAATCGCTCACGTCTCCAACACCCATAGAGTATTTAATATTATTGATATAAAAATATAATAATTTAGTAAACAAAATGTTCACTACTCACACTATAATCCCAAAATATTCACAATAAATTAACGAAATCATTACACTAGGAAAATAATCTTTTTCAATGCAAAAAACAAAACAAAAAATACTTTGTCCGAACAGAATAAAATACGTATTTAAAGTATGATAATCTTTGACATCTGTATCAGCCCATATACGTCCCACAAGGCACAGGCCTCCTCTACAATCAAGAGTACGATTGAAAGTATTTAGGCCATACAGTCCAGCACGCTAGCCTAGTGCGGGTTGGCGAACTACCATAAAAATTCTTTACTAATCGGTTTGGTATGCAGGTTTCCCCACGATGTTTTCATGCAACGTTGCACGTAGTGCATGGTCATTGACAATCAATACAAACAAAACGCTAAAAAGTAAGAGGTGTACCTTGGGGTTTGAACAAACGACTAACATGAGCATGATGGTAGCCGCGTTTGGTCCGGCTTCTTTAAATCCTAGACATGCTTCAACATAAAAATATATAAACACAAGTCTTCACTCTAGCATCGAACTTCCAACCTCATACATTCCACTTTACTTCAGGCTGTAAAATACATTTGCACACCAGTGTCCACATATAAAATTTATTAATGTAATAACGAAAACTGCCACACAACACTATATTTTTAAATAATTTATAACCTCACTGTACCAGTATGTTTTATCATGCATATTGGCGACATAAAATTCAAAATATGACAAATATGCTTGAAGTGGCACAGTTTTTATAGTGGAAATATATGGGCATTTTTTGTCGTAAAAATTGTTCATATATTTTACTACAAAAGCATTTATTGTGCCGGTGCTAAGTGCAGCGTTGCCAAAGAATTTACAAAAAAGTATAGTATAATATTATGGTATTAAAGCTTTCATGTGTTATATTCACAAAAAAATATGGTTCCATATTGACGTTCTTTTATATTTTGTAATTAGTTTACATACTATACATGCATTATATACTTTTAAAACTTACTTTATTGCTTGGCCACCTGGGCAGCTAATGTCTATTTCTCCCTACAAAAAACAGTGTAAATGCACTGCTATATTCCCGTTCTAAGGATATTCTAGCCAGAGTAACTACTGGACATATTGAGAGTTAACATCTTATTTCTCACGATGGCGACCGCAGTGGAATGCCAAGCATTGCTTTGTTGTTCATGGTGTTATTTGGGTTTGTTATAGTTCATAAGCAGTCGCATAGCTTACCATCAGGTAAACGTCACGCACGTTTCGCCACTCATTGTAATACTAAAAATAGTTACAACTATGTGTATTTTTCATAATCGGCTAATAATAATATGTGATAATTAATATTATATATTTTCTTGAGCAGCCTTTTAATAACGGAAGACCAATAAAGGGCTCAATCAAATAAATATCTCATACAGCCCACATGATGCGTGGGTGAGACATTATTTTTATTAAGGATATTGCAGGAAACGCACGTTTTACGATCGAACGCCTGTGTATTAATTAAGCTTTTATTCAATGACAAATAATGTAACAAGTAAACTTATTTGCTTTATACTGACTAAATAAATGAGTATAATGAATGATTATAGTATAGTATAATATAAGTAAAATATGAGGATAAACTTGACATTCAGTATAATGTATTTTCAAAACGAAAATGAATTGAAATAAAGTACATAAAAAAATTAGCAACGCCAATTGGCTATTTAAAAAATAACATAAGAAAAAGGGAAGCTTGCATTTCGCTTGTAATCACATTGTTATTATAAAAACAATTTATGGAATTCGATATTTAAATTAAAATTGGCGTCAAGAACACTGACCATGATTTATATACAACACAAAATATTCACACAAGTGCGGTGTAAAACCGCCTTAACATTCCGTATTCCAAGGAAGTATGTTGAAAATTCGTTTGATTTAACCCGGCATCCAATCGTATGGTAAACGATTCTTTGAATTTTATTACAGTGTATACTTAGCTTTAGCGTATATTGAAGCCGTAAATTTATGGCTTTGTGATATTATTTCGCCACAAAATTGGATATTAAACGATTATCCATATAACTTAAGTATTAGGTTTAATGTTACCTTGGAGATTATCGGGGAATAGCTGAATACTTGATAGTTGAGATAGAGGGTTGTGCAAAATAGACCTCTTGCGTATTAAGGTTTAACTGGCGCCCAATTGGGATTTGTCCGAAAGATCAGGTATACATATTATATCCATACCAATGTTGTCTGGAAAAAAATACCCAATACGATAAGGCTTCCTATCGTCTTTTTTTATTATGTTATTTTTTCTATTGCAACTAGTTCTACGTATGTATGGTGCAAAAAAAAAACATAAATAAATAAATATTTGATATAGCTTAATGTTTTATAATGAATGTGAAGTGAAGTTTTATAATGAATCATTGAATTGTTTTGACATGAAAGGTTTACGAATGTCCAACAAACTTTTACATCTATAAAATTTGTAAGATTATCACTTACTTGACGATGGAAAACATACAGTTTTAAAATCTAATTTAGGTACCGAGTGTTTTGTCCCTCTTGTACGATCTTGGAATACAGTTTGACGGAAGAAGCTAAAACATTTGACATTTAAAAAGGTTTTTAAATCTATATCAGATAATGATTTCAATATTAATCGTATTATTAAGGTTCATCTATCCAGTTTACTAAAGTTGTTTAACTACGTACCATCAGAAAATTCCTATTACAAAAGCATTTTGAGGCAAGAACCAATTTTACATTCTCATATAAAGGTTAGCTTAGCTGAACAAGCTACACGTGCCACTCGTGGATTCCGCGGAAATGTACAAGAAGCTATTCACGGGAACACTTTAAAACGACAATAAAACTATTAGAGGAGTGCACACTTGGCGAGGCAGAAATTTGAGTGAAGGCATACTGTTTTTGTCGCAACAGTCGTTTATTTTGGAGACTTTTTTAGATTATTTATTGAATGAATAAATAGTGTTGGAATAATAAAAAAATGTTTTAGATAAGCTGAAATACATCTTATTATTAATTGTATTCAATTTGATTACCACAAACTCGTAAGATTTTTAATGCATAGTATAAACAATTGCATATATTTTTTTATACTTTACAACTTTATTTATTAACTTATTTTTATCTTTAAAATTAAACATGCAACGCATTTCCCCTCATACACCAATGAACAAAGTGTTCTCCGCCTTGACGCACCAAAACTTTGCCTCAATTCCCGCCTCGAAACACGCCTTGGCAAGTGACTATACTCCCTTACACAAACTCAGTCACGTACATTTGATGGTCAATTTGCAGCCGGAGGTGTAGAGGCGTGCAAACACATTACCCGACAATATTACTACCGCCACTTATCTATGGAAATTCTCTCAGCGAACCATTATGGGCAACTTTGTTTTGTCTTAAAGTGGACTACCTTTTCACCTTAGTGTTTCGAGTGGTCGGTGTTAAAGTGTGTTTGAATGTCAGTTGTTTTTGTGTCATGAAAAAAGGCTAGTGTATTTTTGTATTATTGCTTATATCGAAAGACCACGTTATGCATAATCATAATCAGGAAGAATAGTTTAAATCCGTTTAGTAATAAGCAAAGTCCGAAAAATTAAAGTTGATGGTAGGAGTGATAGAAAAAGATGCAACATGCACGTCGTGACGTCATATTCTACAAGGTCCACGCGTGCGAAAGAGAAAACAAGTGTCCCCACCACACAATCAAAAATATGAATATCTCAGTAATTTTACAACCAAAGATGCTGTTTTCGTTTACGTTTTTTATAAGCTATATATTTTTAGGAACCATTAAATATTGCTCCAAATCAATCCTCAGACATATCCCTGCTGTGAAGTTTGTTAAAGGTTACGGAATTTACTGAGTTAGTGAATATGGATTTTTATAATTTTTACTATTTCCTCCATGATACAAGATTAAATCTAATATGGGATATGGTTTAAATATTGTTATAGTTATGCTGGTATGTAAAAATATTGCTGATGTAAGTGCCTACATAGTGTAATCCGACCGTAAAAAGCCCGTCGACGATTTATACCGGGTATCTCAAGACTGCTACCGAAAACGAAGCCGGGTGGTAGTTTTAGTGACTACAAACACAATGCAACTAAAAATTTCGCAAAGAAACGCGACAGTTATTTTTTATGATTTTTCAAATATCGTTATTTTTGGGTGGTAAATCCATAGTTTTTGCTAAAATAATAATTTAAACTCTTTTATACCTTAGATTATTTATAACTAAAAGGGTATACACTATTAATTTAGGAAAAAAAGGTCTATTTCTCCCGTGAAACAACACTGCTTAAATGCACTGTTGTGTTTCGGATTGAAGGACATTGTAGCCAGAGCAACTACTGGACATATCGAGACTTAACATCTTATGTCTCAGGATGGCGAGCGCAGTGGAATGTTGCTACTGTTTATGAGCGGTCGTATCGCTTACCATCAGGCGAACGGCTTGCTCGTCTCGCCATTAAGTGCAGTAAAAAAAAATGTATTTACCACCCAAATATTATGGTCATAGGAAAAAAATAACAAAAAAAAAAATTGTCGCTTCTTTTTGCAACTTTTTCTGTTGCATTGTGTCTGAAGTCGCTTAAACTACCACCCTGCTTCGTTTTCGGTAGCAGTCTTGATATACCCTGTATACATGAATAATATAGTGGCACAATTTAACAACAAACATGACATTTTTATATGAGAAAAAAGGATACACATAAAAGATCATCTAAAAATAAAACCCTAACAAAAAGGTCTTCTGAAATCCCTTAAACACCCCTCAACACTGTATTTTATTAAATAATACCCGCCCGTCTGAACGAACGTTGTGAAAAATAAATAAATCTGTCAGACCCTCGAAATTTAATCCTGAGTTGTGCCCTTTCTAATGTGACAA
This sequence comes from Hyles euphorbiae, assembly GCA_023078785.2. Taxonomy (NCBI): domain Eukaryota; kingdom Metazoa; phylum Arthropoda; class Insecta; order Lepidoptera; family Sphingidae; genus Hyles; species Hyles euphorbiae. Next base: position 15,150,410 of record CM041036.1, on the reverse strand, counting down.
GTTTACCCACCGGCTATTTTTGTAAACGTACGGTGTATTTGTAGGCTCTTTGGACCTTCAAGACCTAAAAAAGTGTTCTTGGGTTGTGTTAACTTAGGTTCCTTTTTATTGTGAAAATTTGTGTGAATTAATTTATGTAGGCTTGTGTTTTGAAGATTGATTGGTGTAGCGGCAATGAAATTGACTTTTGTCTTTATGTTTGAGTTTTGTTTCTACGTGAAATATTTAAAAATATTATTGTGATATCAGTGCAAAATGATTTTCCTTACGTGGTTTTTTTTTTCATATTTTTAAACATAGCTTTCGCATTATTTTTAGTAATTAATTATATGTTTCTCAATTCTAAACTCTCTTAAATTATCTGCATACAAAACCGATATCAGGGACTTTCGACTCACGTACACATTACTTTTTGGCAACTGTAAATACAGTTTAAGCCCCACTACACCGCTTATATCCCTATATTCCCCATTCACATACAATATCGTATCGCTACTCAAATCTTCGCATTTCCTTCAAGAGTACACATGACAAAAATGTCTGGTGCCATTAATATCGCGTGGATACAGTCATGTGATCCATCATTCGCATCTCAAGTTGTTTTCGATTAAGTTAATCTTGGTTTAATGTACCATTGCTAATGCTTTCGGGATATGGGACTTATTCACATGTCAAATGAGGATGAAAAATCTTAGTATTTAAAATATATTTTAATAAAATTCTCAGCTTATAGTGAGGTTAAGTCTAGGATATGTATATCTGTACATGTGATCTACGCAAGATATTCCATTAGTCCAATATCCTGTAGCAATAACGTAATCAAATATACTGATGTCGATTAGACTTCACTGCATTTATCATCAGACACAGAGTTGTGCCCGTTGTATTTTACAGACAAGTTTAAAGGTATTACTTAATCATAGAACTAACACCCTGCATAGTCCTGCGCTGAATCAGCGCTGTACGCCACACGTTCAGTTCACGTGCGACCGTTGACCGGGTCGCGTGTCCTTATTACCGATACAATTTACCATATCGTTTAGGTTAGTTCAGTTCGAATAAACCGCATATTAGCAAAACCACTTTCTTTACATTTACGAACCATACGTAAATTCATGTACGAACACCAAACCCCGTACATCCAGCTTATACGGCACCACTACACAGCATAAATCTCTCTTATTTTCTTTTATTGTTATCTGTCTAAAGCATTCCTCTGTCAGCCTAACATTGTATAAATACATATTAATCGCTCATTGAAGAGCACAAAATATCTATGCAAACTAATGTTCGAATTATGGAGCTTAGGTTATTTTATTTATTTAATCCTTTATTGCACAAAATAGAAAAAAATACAGCGAAGAAACAACACAACAATAATAGTACAAGAGGTGGCCTTATCACTCTAGGTAATTTCTACCAGATAACCTTTGGATGGATAATAAATAGGAGAATGAGAGGGCAGTCTACGGTACATAAAATAATAAAACAAATACAAACAGATATGATATACATACGTACATAAAATTGTCTACCATTTTGCCATTTAAATTGACATAATTTAAACATTTACAATGTAAAGATCTTTGTAGTATACAAATTCCCCGGTGATATATTCCTTCACAACTAAAGTGTTGGTGATTGAACAGTAACACACCTTACGAAAACTTTTAAAAAGTTTCTCCACCTACCCAGTCCACCTCGTGGTCACCTATAAAAACCCAGTAATAAAACAATACTAACATACCCACTCGTGTCCGCTAGTTCCACAGTTATAACACCGAGTGCCCTTAACCTGACTTCTATAAATAATCACTGGAAACTCTTGCCAACGCTCCGGCGGACATATTCTGCATATTTGTAAAACCAGTTATATTTGGACTAGACTGGTTTATTGCCCAATGAGTGTTATGTTTATTGGCTTTGATGGATTTTAATGTGATAATTGATGGTATGGATTTTTGTATTGTATTGTATCAGCCCATATACGTCCCACTGCAGGGCACGAGCCAACTCTACAATCGAAAATACGATTGAGAGTAGTTAGGCCATACAGTGAAGTGCGTGGTGGCCTATTGGTAAACGGACAAGACGTGGCTGCCAACATGTTCACGGTGATCGCGGGTTCAAATCCCAGGGCACACCTCTGACTTTTCGGAGTCATGTGTGTATTGACAGTCAATCACCACGCACTAAAATGGTGAAAGAAAACATCGTGAGGAATGCTGCATACCATAACAATTCATAAGAATTTCTATGGTATGTAAGTCCGCCAACCTGCACTAGGCCAGCGTGGTGGACTATATGGTATGGATTATTACAGTTTAATTGCTGCGTATTTGTTTTAGTAGCTGTAATTTTAATATACGTCATCAATTGTTCTAATGTCTCTATGGATGAAATTAAATTGAATGGTTTCCCGGCCCACGTTTTTCTTTCTTTATATTCTAAAAGATTTTTTTTCTGTAATAGCGCGATTTTCCCTCCCACAATTTTTTTTCTGGTATCGTGAGAATAAATAATTTATGCCACCATATTTCAGATATATCAGATTGTCCAGTACAATGTCTGACTTAAGAACCTGAATGTATGTATATATATATATTTAATATAATTTTATTATTACTATATATATTCCAAATATAATAGCATGGCATATATTTGGGACAATATATTAAATTTTGTCATATAAAATAATGTCGGACCACACCAAATATATTCCGTATATTCTCAGCCAAAACCAGACAATATTTATTGGCTCTCAAAAACAATTATTTTCGCATACGGAAAACGGGAAAAGCCGTACAAATAGTTCAGTTCCGCTAGATAATATACGTGGAAGAACCAACAAGACAGCGACATTTACGACAAAGCGTTGCCAACACGGATGCATGTCTATTGCTACCATTACCATTAAGGACAATTTATACCAGTCTGGTGTAATTGTGCCATAACATATTTTTAAGGATTACATGTATTTATTAAAGGGATTTTATTGCCGAGGGCTTACTCTTTTATTCATATTAAACCGCTATTCAACCACATAAACGTAAATTAGTTAAAACATGTTAAGAGGAGATAGAAAGTTCATTAAGTTTAGTTATTCATAATTGTTTTTCTACATATTTTAACTAATAAATCCACGGACTAAAAAAAGGAAAAAGGTGCGATTCATGTGTATATATTCAAGGACACCGCGACCATAAATGACCATCATGAATTGGTTTACAAGTATCTATCTGTGAAAACGTGTCCATGACAAAAAGTAAGTCCTAATAATAATAACATTTGTAAAAAAATATTAGATTACCGTAAATTTCAAGGAGGTAGTATAATGTTAGTGTTTCATACGGGTATATTCTTTTAATCGCTCGCAGTTTTAATACCACTATTATCAGCAATGAACTACATGAAGCTTAGAAGAAAGAGTTGTTCAAAATAAAGAGGCAAAAAGGGAGAAAGATTCGATACTACGTGGCGTGTCTTGACAACTAAGTTCATAACTACTCGACATATTGAGACTTAAAATACAAGCTCAGACATTACCAAGTTTTAAGATTTGTTAAGATACATTATCTCTCACTGCAGTACCGTATTATCCTGTTATATTTTTATTTTATTTTTTTTGCTCCTCTTCACTTAAATCATCGTTATAGTTAGCTCAATATATATTAATATGTATGTATTTATGTATGTTTGTATGTATTTATATTATGTAAATTAATATAATATAGCATGTACATCAATTATTATTGTTTATTATTATTATTCTCTCACTATTTGCACTGAAGTGAAGTGAAGTGCGTGGTGGCCTGTTGGTAAACGGACTAGACGCGGCTGCCCATATGTTCAGGGTGGTCGCGGGTTCGAATCCCAGGGCACACCTCTGACTTTTCGGAGTCATGTGTGTATTGATAATCAATCACCACGCACTAAAACGGTGAAGGAAAACATCGTGAGGAAACCTGCATACCATAGCGATTCATAAGAATTTCTATGGTATGTAAGTCCGCCAACCCGCACTAGGCCAGCGTGGTGGACTATATGGCCTAACCACTCTCAATCGTATTCTCGATTGTAGAGTAGGCCCGTGCCCTGCAGTGGGACGTATATGGGCTGTCACCACCACTATTTGCACTACCCTATATTTCAATTTCACAATAATCCAGTCCATCCAAAGGTTGCCTGGAAGAGATCGCAGCTAGCGATAAGGCCGCCTATTGTAACCATGCCTTTAGTTTTTTAAGTACTTGTATGTGTCTTTCATTTTGGTGTACAATAAAGCATATATAAATAAATAAATAAATAAAATATAATGTCTCAGGATGGCGAGCGCAGTGGAATGCCAAGCATTAATTCGTAAGTTAAGGTGTTGTTTGGTTTTGCTACTTTTCATGAGCAGTCGTATCGCTTACCATCAGACAAATAGAATCCTTGTCTCGCCATTACTTAAAAAAAAAAAACTTTCAATGAATGTTAATATTCCGGGCGTCTTTCAATATTTAATAACGCAAACTTTAAAGAATTTATTAAAATGTGTACGCCAGAAATATAAAATATAAATGTAAATATGTTTTTTTGTTATTTTACGAACAGCGTTTTGGACTTTAATTGCATCGAATTGCGACTGACGTTTCAATTTCAGTTTTTTTTTGCATATTTTACTGAGTGGAACGATATTTTACTGGCCCGTCGTATACACAATAGGGTTGACAACAGCAAAAATTCAACCTTTTATTTTATAATATTTTGGGCTGTAATAGGTAAAATATTTTAAGAAAATAATTTATTGTTTAACATTTTTATGACGTAAGAAGACATGTTATAAGTTCTATTTATTTCGTGTATTTCATTGCATTTTTAAACAGTTCCTAGCAATCATCATCAATTCGACATCATAGCCAGGGCACTTTCTTATTAAAATATTATTAAATTTTAATAAAATAAACCACGTAATTACATTACTCGGTACTCAATTTATGAGTGTGCCATTAACCCATAGACGCATTAACCCATTTACAATTTCATAAACAAGTGTCAAAATTAAAGCCAGACGCGGTGACACCGGGCATGTAAAAATCACGCAACGTCACAATATGCGCCCGCTCTAAGCGGTGAGTGTCCCATCTTATTTTAGATTTCAGCCAACGGATAATGCGAAGTGGTGGATAGATTCAGTATCGTTGTGTTAGGCGTGCGCACTACAGTAAGTGTTAAAAAAAACAAAAAAGGCTTCACGAAACCTTCACTCAAAAAAAAAAAACAAAAACTTACAAAAAAGTTTTTGCTATCGCAGTTTCGTGAGGTTTATTTTTCTTTTTTTGGAATTTCAAATTTTCAAAAAAAAGTATTGTTGAGTGCCAGCATTTTTGTGTAGTGATAGTGTATTATGTGATGTCAGTGGATTGGTACGAAGTGAAATTGGAGAGGGCCCAGATGGATCCGTGCTGCAGGCGGGACGAACCCGAATCTATTTCGAGAGCGAATTTTATTTTTACAAACGTTTTTTTGCACACCTAATTTAACCGGACACGCTTTTAAATAACTCCGCTTGAGAGTATTGATGCGATACAGACGCCGTATCAAATTTTATGTGTTTTTTCAACGTACAATTTTATGGTTTTGCATTTTTTACGTGATGTGTAAATGCATGTGTTATACTATACGTTGCAGTTACTACATTCTGTTAGCAATCTTTGAATCCGTTTAGTAACCTTGTGATGTTAAATATTAAAATATTTGCAGTATATTTTTGAATGATAAATAATAGCTAAGTTAAATTTAAGAGCTGTATTTTAGTATTATTTTTCTAAGAATTGTTATGCACTAAGAAATAAAATACATTAATCTTTAGAATGAGTTTGTAATTCTATGTAATATTTTCAGTGCAGTCGCAATCACATTTACATAATATTGATCATAAAAGTACTCATTGATCATATCTATGCTACAACAACGCGGGGATTTCTATGCCCAAGATGTAAAGAGACTAAGCGTGAATTGTTAATGCTTTTATAAATAAAAACCCATTCAGTTGCTGGTCCTAGGAATTGAATCCAGTATCTCACGACAGACCACATGACCGCTCTCACAAAACTAACATTACAACGTTAGCATGCAAACAAATACACTTAAATACAATATGAACAGATGTTTTCTACCAAGGCCCCATCAAATATATTTTATTTAAAGAGCTAGTTTCCACCACCTGTCATTGCATATCATTGAAATCTTGATAATGTGTTTATTTCTAAAAGCAGTTTATATAACATTTTTATTACTTTAGATTGCCAACAGCTGTTGGTTTAGTTGAATGTATTTTATGTTGAATGGATGGTAATCCGTGGGGATTTGGGTTCGGTTTCCGGGCTAGGTAATTTTGAGATTTCAAATGTATTAAAAGTTATTGGATAACTTATGCTAATGGTTTTGCTGAATAATAAAGAGGCACGTGTGCAATCTTTAATAAGACAAAAGATATGTTGTTTTCTATCGAAATTACAGTAGGTTTGAGTGCCAAAACTCCCAATATTGTTAACTAATGACATCACAAATCTGTTGTTGTTTATTGTGTGATTATCTTGTTTTTATTTTTAACATTCGGCATAAAGGTCAGTTTTACAGTCACGTAACTTTTTATACAGAGTATAGCAACTTGACTATATTGCATATCTTTGATTGCAAGTATATCATAATTATAAATATGCAACTGGTAGGTACTATTATTATAGTTACATAGATTACATACATACATACACTCCTACATCCCATTGAGATAGGCAAATAATAAACGGCGCCTAGTAATACCGTACATACATATCTCTTTCACTTTATCATACATACATAAACTCACGCCTTTTCCCAGAAAGGAGGAGAAGGGGTAAGCAGAGGTGCTACCAGGACACCCACATTAGACCTTGTATCTTCCATCCCACGATGTGATAAGGGGCGAGCCTATTGCCTTATTGGGCACAAATTCGTGACTCCGGACTGATAATTAATAGAAAAATTTAATTTCACTTTGTGCGATTGTCTCAGCTCTGTAATCGTATCGTAGAATAACAAAATCATTACTTCATCAACTGTCTTTAGTTTCATAATACATGCGCGGTTACAAGAATTGAAAAGTTGGTATGAAAAAAATAGATACTGATCTTATATTATGTACATTCATTGCTTTAATTTCACGGAATATATATTAATAAATTTAACGTGCACTATTAATGATTCATTCAAATAATTATAATGGATTGTTTAACTTCACAGAAATTAAAAACATACTTTATTCTATAAATAAGGACCTATTGCATAAATAAAACACCAGTTATACCAGAGACACAATGTGGTTAAAAACCATTCTTCGGTAAATGAAAACTTGAAAAATGCAAAAAATAAACATAGCCAATATCCTAACCAGCCATAATTTAATCAATATGTATTTGCATATATAAACACATACATATATAAACATCACGCCTGTATCCCAAAGGGGTAGGCAGAATCTATGGATCTCCACTATACTCGATCCTGACAAACTACCTTCAGTTCGTACTTTCATTAATCTTTCCATACTTTCACTTCATTTGTTTTAATAACAAATCCAAAACTCTGTACGAAACACAAAATAAGTTATAGTTTAGTTAAGAGAAATTCTATCTCGTACGTAGGTACTAATAATTTAAATTGCTGAATATTTGGTCATTCATTTCATAATAGTTGCTTGGATGTTCATACCTACTACACTATTTCAATTTACACATTATTTAGAATATTTATTTAGAATATAGAAGTTTGAAGCAAGATTTTTGCTGATATTTTATTTTGTTTTAGTGAACATGAGTTTTGAATAAAACTGGGAATAATATTATGTTTGTACACGAAATAATAATATAAGAGTAAGTATACAAGAGATATAACCATAACAATTCTTCAGTTCGTAAATTTTGCGCTTTTATTGTATTCGAAATGTTGTTACTATAAATAATAGCAACATGATTTTATGCCTCGTTCACATTCACATACACTCCAATGTTTTAACTTGCATATTACTTGTAAAGTAAAATCGTCACTAAATTGGATACGCTATTGGGTAATTGAGTAAATAGCAATAGTAAACAAATAGCAGGTGAAGTCGATATTTACATTTCACAAATTATATAAATAAGCTAAATTTTGCGATTGTGATTCACAAATCCGATCGGCTAATATTCTTAAACGATCTCGTGTTATCTAAAATGGAGTCCGTTTTTAATGAACATTTAAAGAAGAAATTGAACAGTCAATTTTGTATGTGTAATTGTAGATGTGAATAATAAGTATAATATAATATTGTCAGTTTTTTCTCAATAGCAGAAATACAGAGCATGTTTCAAAAATAACAAGATGAATATGTTAATTTGAAATAGCAATAACTTCCTTTACTACTGTTGGACGTAAAGTCCACTTTATTCCATCTTGGGCTAATCTTATTCAAGGGTCATAGTCAAAACTAACAGCCGCTGCCAATAAACAATCTCAATCCAAAATTTGCCGTTTGAGATTGACAGCTCAATCTTTTTTCTCATACTATATTGCCAATAATCAATCTCAGTAGTGAAGAAACTATGGCAACATGGTAAATGACAAATCGAAAAGTAGAAAACAATCCAGATTGACTTCAATCTAATTTTTTCGATTGATTATTGGCATCGGCCGTAAATGAACTGTAATGTACAAATCCGTAAGCATACACTACAGAACACGGGACTCTTATACATTCGAGATTGCGACTTAAAGGATATATACATAAATTAATTAATATTACTTTATTTAAGTTCAAATATTTCAAATTCGAATTTTATCTACAGGTGCGCCGCCATAGAGATCAACTGGAGTACACCTGAATGAAGACACAATGTCGTCCTGTTTTTACTAGAAGGTAAGACTCGTATTTAATGTCGTTATTGATATTTACAATAAGTTTATTACATTAGTATGAAATTTTTCGTTTAAAGGACAAGTGTAATTTTACGTTCAAATTGTCTCCATAACTGGTGTTTCTAGATAATTGCTTTTTTATCCAATCCGAAATATAAAGACTGTATTTGCGCAACTTATATTTACATAGTGAAGCTTTTAACAGTCTACTCTTTCATCTATTGGTACTTAATATGAAAAACTATATACCATAATTGCCATTTATTATACATACAATACGATTTATAATGATGACCACGTCAAACAAACACTCGCGATAATAATTATGAAATATTTTATTTAAAAATCAACATTAACATTTAGAATTACATTAGATACAATGCAAACATCTCTCCGTCCAATACAAACATAATTAATTATTAAAATGAAGGCCATACTATTTCTATACTCTTCATAATCTCGATGTCCACTCTTCATATCTGGTTGTGAGCCAGGCTCTTTGAACTGTTTGCCAGATGCAAGCAATTAATAAAACAATAGAAATTGCTAAATTATAATTGCTTGGGAAAATATTGCAGGTTATCTATCTTGATGTGGGTGATTATACAAAAGTTGGGTAACTCTTGAGGATATTTTGTTTACTATAATAATTAAATCAAATTATAACAAATTCGGGTGCATATGATGACAAATCTGATGATTATATTGTTCCAAATCGGGCCAGTCACTTTTTTAAGTAAATTATGAGATATTTAAATTTTTCTGAATTTGACTGCCAGGGGACTGACGAGGCTAACATAGTACTGATAAAGTACACAATTTTGTAAGAATTATAATGAAATTTAATAAGAATTAGTACAAATCTCTTAGTTTTAATAATGGCACTTGTCTTTTAATTATTCAAATCACTTAGTAACAATTAAAAATAATTATTAATGTATTACTGGGAGAAAATACTATCTCAATTTTCTTGTATTCTGGCGTATAAAATTATAGGTGGTTTATTTCAATAGCTGTTTTCTTTGCCTGTAGTTTAATGAATATTTTTTCCATTTTCTTCTAGTTATTCATTGCTCTCGTGGTGTCATGTCTTCAACATTTTTACGTTGTCCTTTCTCTTTTTAACCGACTTCAAAAAAAGGAGGAGGTTCTCAATTCGATTGTATGTTGCATTTTTTATTTTTGGTACCTCATTTCTTTGGACCTGGAGAGGGGAACTCCTCAAAATGAAGTATAATTCCAATGATTCTTTTTGCATTAGGTTCATTATAAAAGTTAGGTTACAGTGAGATAGGGAAAAAGGGGTAGGAGTAAGGGGGGGGGGGGGATGATAAAATTAAAATAAACGTAAATACCAATATCTTCGGCAGCTTTAACCGATTTTAGCGATTTCATTGTCATCGGAAAGAACATATTCCTTGTGGGACCAACTCTTCTTCATTGAAATGCCTATCAACACTAAAAATATACAAATAACTAAAATATTTTATAAAAAAATAAAAACCGACTTCAAAACAAAAACCGCAAAAAATATTAAAATAATAAGTACCACTGCAAAGCAAAAAATAATATTTATTTCATTGTACTTGTGCATGTTGATTAATTTGATTAATGACTTGACTAGCCAACAAATCAAAATATATGCGTAACTTAATATTTTATCGTTTTTTTGGTTTTTAGTGGTTTTTTGTTTTGAAGTAGGTTTTTATTAAAAATTTTAGTTATTTCCTTAAGTACTGAAGTTTTTGTTTTTCTTTGTATTCCGCTAATTTAATGGGGCACTTTTAATTCTGGCCAAGCGAGCCTTTTCGGCTTCTCTTTTTTTTAAATCTTCTTCCCTAGTCAAATTGCTTTTAGCGTGCCGTATGATATTCTAAACTGAAATATAAAATAGAAATGCTTATACACGGTAGCAATTAAGAAGAAAGTGCTCTAAAACAACAAAAAAAGCAGTACTATGGAGACAAGTAAATCATCTGGCGCGATACCTGACAAAGGACTGATGCCAGCGGATTGACGAAAAAGAGATAATTTGAGGTTATAATCAGAACTACTGTTTTTTTTGGTAATTTCGAATATCAACAAACTAAATTTTAACAAATCATAGTCAATTATGTATAAATGATAATAAGCCTCAGATTAACAAGAAAATAACGACCCACCACGGGACTGAAATTTTGACTGGCTTTGCATGTGTATAGAAGACAAACACAACCCAAGAACTCGTACAGTTATTGCGGCCGTCAAATTGTGCTGTCCGCAACTAACTTCATTACCAACATTAATACATAAACAGGGATTTGACCTTAACTCGGTGATATATGGCGAGAATTTCAAATTTAAAGAACACACAACGGACTGACGGATGAAAACAAACACAAAGTTTCTTATTTTTTTTTTAATAAATTGGAGAACATTGCATTATGAAAGTTGTAGTATATAATACTATGTTCATCACAGATTGTAGTAAATTAGTAAGTTTTCTTAAATCAATGATAATGTTTAATAGATAGTCACTTGATTGTTGGTTTTCGGGATTGTGACATGCCAAAGGACTGACATTTTAAGTATTAATTTTGTTTTTTTATTAACTTGTATTTAAAATGAATAAGTGAAATTGGGTGACCATATAAAGGACTTTTCATTGTTTTAAAATAAGTTGTTATTTCAATAAAATATAATAAGACTTTGTATATATTGGCTGATGACAGTGAGTTACCCAATTTTTGTATATTCACCCATGTCTTGTATTGTTTAATGTTGTTGTAGTTTGTATAGATGATGTTTTGTTTAGATTGATGTCACAGTTTTACTGGTGGTACGTCTCTCATATGTGAGAGGTTGCCTGGGTAGGTATCACAATGTCTGTTTCTACCGCCAAACAGCAGTGTAAATGCACTGTTGTGTTTCGATTAGAAGAACATTGTAGCCTGAGTAACTAGTGGACATAATAAGACTTAATATCTTATGTCCCAGGATGGCGAGCGCTGTGGAATGCAAAGCATTGCTTTTTTCAAGGCGTTGTTTGGTTTTGGTACTGTTCATGAGCGGTCGTATCGCGTACCATCAGGTGAAGGGCATTCTCGTATCACCATTTATTGCGATAAAATAAAAGTTTTAGTGTAGGTACTTAGTCTACTAAATTTGTAACTAGTAATAAAAAAATGGAAGTATAGGAACAAATAACGAACATACTGTATTAGGACGCGCCTACTCATAACTCATAACTACGAGTAAGCAATATACTTAAAAACAAATCATAGAAAAATCTGGTGGTAGGTCTCTCATATGTGAGAGGCTGCCTGGGTGGGTACCACCGCATTGTCTATTTCTCCCGTCAAACAGCAGTGTAGAAGTACTGTTGTGTTTCATTTTGAAGGACATTGTGGCCAGAGTAACTACTGGACATAATATTGAGACTTAACATCTTATGTCTCAGGATGGCGAGCGCAGTGGCATGCAAAGCATTGCTTTGTGATTCGAGGTGTGGTTTGGTTTTTTTAAAGAATTAAAGACATTGGAATTTTTAAAAATTAGTCATCTTATTGGAATTATTATCGGTCACGAGTGCGTATATCTATGCCTTTTCTCACGATAAATTAGTTTTGAACGCCAGGCATTAGTCAGACAAATATATCAGCAAAATCCGTCTATATACGGCTATCTTATTCCCTCCATTCTGTAGTCACCTCATCAATCACTTTATATAATAAATTAGACTCATAATAATCGCGTTACGTGACCCGCAATGAGTCAAAGTATTCAGCGCTGGCACACCTGGGCTTCCGCATGAGCCAATCACTCGAAACTATTAATACATTAATATAATTAGTTCTTTCACTCGCCTCTTCTTTATTGCATATTCTACATTTGGACTTGGTTGGTACTAGATGCGTTTCTTTGTCAGATTTGATTAGATTTTTAGTATGTATAAGGTATTTATTTCCATGATTTTTAGTTTGAGAGCTGAAAGGCAAAATATTCAGAACTTTCTAGCTGTAGATAAATGTATAATTCTAATTAGATTCAAATATTAATTAGGAATATGGCAATACAGGCTGAAAATTTATTTTCTTTCTTACTCCTCTTAAGCCCCATTTAAACACATTTAGAATGTGGAGGCAAACCTAATAAATGTAGACCTTTACCCAGCTGTGGAATAAAATAGGTTAACCAATAAAAAAACACCTAAATCTACATACTCGTACCTACATGTCATTTTACCTTCGCGGTAAATTATGTAGTCTCCAATGCTACTAATAGTTTGCCGAACTCATTTCTAAAATATGTTAAGGTGAGAAATTATCGCTAACACATACAAATTCAAATCCCAACTAATTTACACAAAATTTATCAAACCGAAATACGCTTAGAAATTGGAATGCCCTACTTAGGAGTGAAAGCCACACAACGGACCGAAAATCTGCAGTAACTGTACCAGAAACAGCCAAGTCTGACCGCACTGCGAATCTTAAATTCCAAATACACGACTTTCAGTATGTTAAAACTAGAAATAAACGTAAATAAATGCATTCCAAGCGCATGTTGTAGTTGACATAACAGTGCAATATCACTCGACATCCCGAAGGTCACTATTTTACTAACATTTGGCTGTGTTTCAAGAAATTTATGTAACGTGTCGCTATTCCATTTCTTCTTGTTGCAGATTGATTTGTGTGTAATCGTAGTACGTAATAGTAATCTTGATTGATTGGGATTAAAATTAGATCTGTTTGGTCATGCTATACTCAAGCTATTAAAAGTTTTTTTTTTTTTGCATATTTCCGGCAAAAGAGCAAAGGTTGACTAATGATAAATGATCACTGTTGTCCTTGAACATCACGGATGTCTTCTCGGCCTATCAAATTGGGAGGAAAAAGGAAAGAAAAAGAGATGGAACAGAATAGAGGTATTGGGCATCCGCCAATCTCACTCATCGAACGAAACGCGAAATATTTGCTATTGCTTCACGTCGATTTCCTATGAGAGTGTGGACAAGCCCCGGATACGTATATCCATTTGGCCCTATGTGCGAGGCTCTACAACTTGCCTAAATTGGTGTTTAATCCATGTACATTTATATGGTACCTGTCCAAATATATTGCTATCGTATATATTAAGCTCAGTATAAAATTATCAATTTCTTCAAGCTAAAATAATTTATATCATGTCCTTACTTGTACTGCCAAATCGACACATGGGCTCTGTAATTATTTTATTAATTTAATTGTAGCTAATGAAATTTATTTCGTCATCTTCACTCGAATTACGTCTCGCATTTACAGGTACGTGTCCTTCACTAACAGATCTCGTATCAAACCCTTATATATTCCAAGAGCCCTTTGAAATTCCACTCAATTCATATTACATTAGTACCTCATATGTTCAAGACCTCTTTAAGACCCTACAGACAAAAGGCATAGGTCTTCACCTCCCATAACGTTGATTTACAACTGAGCTGTGGAATAACGATCCAAGTTGGCAGTAGTTAAGTGAATAGGTATCAAGTTTCCCTGACAGCTTAAAGCCGCGTTTAACTTACATCTAACTTCGCGTGAGGTAATTGTATTATTGTCTGTTTGTGTGGTGACCATGCTTTGTGGGTCACTTCGGATTAATTGTTTTTGTTTGAGTTTTTTTCACTGGTAGAATCAGAATGACAGGATTATAACAAATTGTGCGTAGAATATATTACTTAGTGTATAACCAAATACCTCAAGTTATGATACATTAGCATCACATTTAGTTTTGAAAAAGTTTGCATAAACCAAGTTGAAAAATACTCCATACATTGTGGAGTAGTCTCCAACCCCACACAATGAAGCAAACGTTGTTTTCAAACAAGCTTAGTTAAGGCTTAAAAGCTTTAAAGTATAGCTCTGTTCATGCCATTGTTTAGCATAGAGAAATAATTGCCTGCAACCGCTCGCTCCTTTATTGTCAAGAAACAATAGAACTAGCTTGATTTATAGTTTTAATAAATCTGATCCTGTTGACATCTAGTTCTATTTTGAAATCGTAGTTCTTTTATTTTTTTTCCTGCCTGGCATTGTAACCACACTGCACCTATTGTAAACGGAAATGCCGTCCAGCCAGAGTATCGATATCAGATAAAGTAATCCAAAGATAAACAGAATCCTTGTCACCCTAAACACAAGTGTGTGCGAGTAATAGTTTCCTGGGTGGCTACTATTTCACATCATGCCTGGTTCACTTCCCTTAACAACTTTCCTTTACTCTATCTTCATGTAGAGGCATAAATATACTGCACACGGCTCTACCTCCACTTCTTGTAGAGTTCTTGACCGGCGCCAGTGAGAAATGTTCACGAGCACTTTCTGTATAGAGTGGGTGTAAAAAAATCTAGACTGAAATCCGATTTGGAATTCTCGAGGTAATGCAGTGTGGGGAAATTTTTAAGTTGACGTTTTGTTGAATTACATTTGTTCTTATTGGGCTGTATGCACAAGATATTAACTGTGAGATTAGGAGTTAAATAATCGGATAAAATATTTGATGTAACAGTATCTTTAGGCTGTTAAATATGGGGTATGTTAGAAGGTAAATACTTTCATATAATTTTTGGTTTGAAGAGGTTATCATATTATTGGCTGGCCGTAAAATCACAAATCTAATTATATATATTTACATATTTTATACTCATTAGCCTGGTCCTACTTGGGTAGATAATCCAGTGCTCACAATAAGATGCCGATAGTTCTCATCGTCTTTTAAACTTTGGCATGTCTAAGGGACACAACATTATCTTTAACTCGCAACACAATTACCGTAAATAAACGGCAAAACTTCGGAACAATGCCACATATAAGCCTTCCAAATGACCTAAATATATTGCTGCATCGTGCAATTAAGCAACGAGGCAATAAATTATGATAAAGCCTGACCGAATGCCGACAAATATATTAGAAGTAGAATATTGTAGCCGACGTCGCCTAATAAACACTCGGGAGATTGTAACTTCGTACCCTTGCGACGTAAGTGCATATTATGACAGGGTGGTACTTGGTTTTATTGTAAATATGTTTTATGATGGGACGATTTGACTGGCGGTTTCTTTATGCAATAAGGCAACAGGCTGTATACACAAACGTTACGTTTTATAAAAACTTGTAATATCTGAAGAAAAATTTTGAAACGTGTAAGACTAATAACCCAAACAAAACCGCATGGCTAAGATCACTAGATCATAGAAGTGGTTTAGGTAGACTTTAGAAATACTTATTGTACATTTTCTTGGGACTTCAACAATCTCAATTTCACTTAGCTTTGAAAGCAAAAATAAAAAAGTTGGTAAGTTACTAAGAAATACGTAATGAATTAATATTATTTTACATTACACCCAATACATGTTGAGGTAGTACTTATATTTAAACCAAACATAAATGGATCATTCAAACAAATGTGTCTATAGTCTTAACAAAACAATTCAAGCAACTGGACCTATCGAAGCATTTCAAATCGTTTAAAATCAAACACCCAAATCGAAGAACAAAACACCCACATTATATCATTGTGTTAAAATTAATATTCAACCGACTAAACCCAGAATTCGAGATACAATTCGCTTGATATGAATAGAAAATTAATTTAGTCGTGCTAATCCCGAGTCCGGCGCTGTTAGGAGCCAAAGCAAATTGTGCGGCGGTCCACGCTAGTTTTCAATGGAAATAATGAACTTCGCGATTCGCTACACGGTCCGGTGCAATCAGCCAATGATTATGTTGTTCATGACGTAACTTCGAGTTTCAAGTTTTCCGCTGGTTTTTGTGTTCTCAAGTTGTTCTTTGTAGTTTGGAAATGTATTTTAGTTTTGGAAGTTGGTTGGAATATTCTTGTCTGGTTGTATATTTATTTCTAGTGGGTCAGATTGGTTGGCCCCGGGTGCAAAAGCTTTTTGACGGGGATCTGTTTTGTATTTTATTTATTTTTTGCTCCTCTGCTATGGGTCACAGCGTGACGATATATAGCGTTCCTTGAAAATTGACTATCAAACACTAAAAGATTTGTTCCGTTTAAATTAGTATTTCTAAATATTAGCGTGTTCAAACAAACACATTTTTTAGTTTTATATATTAGTATTATATTATTATTACACCAACCCGCATTAAGCCAGCGTGGTGGACTACATGGCATAACCACTCTCAATCGTACTCTCGATTGTAGAGTAGGCCCGTGCCCTGCAGTGGGACGTATACGGGCTGATATAGAATATTAGTATAAATAAAATTTTGGAATTGGCTGGCATAATTGTGGCGACTGATATGAAGTCATTATGTCGGCCGCTAAAAGGTTCCCATTTCTCGATAATGGGTTATATATTTGAATAAGCACTTACTATCAGGTTCAGTGTAATTTTATTACCAATTAAGAAAATCCATACATTAATATATTTATGTAACGTCGAACATTCGTATAAAATTATTTCACCTCAATCAAGGTGAATTATTAGGGAAACGGCCATGAAGGAATCAAGGGAAATTGTTTACGATGATAAGTAACTTATTTCTTCGCACCGAGTTATACGTCAATAATAATTAAGCGAGGAATAATAACACGGATGTAGAAAGAAAGCGTACTAGTAGATGAGGTGTTTATCGATACTGAAATTATGAAGTCAATTTGATGTATGCCAGGTAATTCTAAATTGAACTTTTTTTATTATATTGAATGACGAGACTAGCAAGCCATTCGCCTGATAATAAGCGATACGACCTCCCATGAACAGTAGCAAAACTCTTAAGTTGCAAAGGAATGCTTGGCATTCCACCGCGCTCGCCATCCTGAGATATACGAAGTTAAGTCTCAATATGTCCAGTAGTTAATCTAGCTACAATTTCCTTGAAAAACACAAAAGTGCATTCACACTGCTGTTTGGTGGGAGAAATAGACATTACGGTAGTACCAACCTAAGCGGCCTCTCACATAAGAGGGACCTACCAGTAACCCTTGTTCAGAGCATCACCAATTTTGACGGCATAGATCTAATGAATTTGATCCTCGCTTTCCATTCACATTTGTCTCGTGTAGATAGACAGTTATAAATAAAAGCACTTTAAAAATTCAAATATTTCACCCGGTGAACGAATAATTTCAGATTATCAACGCCTATATTCATTTTGGGTATAAAACCTAACTAACAAGAGTACTGTCTGGTCAGTTTGCCCCGAAATGATCGACACGTCGGGAAGTTAAAAAACGTAAAAATTTTACCAAAACGCGATAAAATCCGTAAATAATAGTATTATTTCAAGATGATTTCCAACAACTTAAACGATATTTTTCAAACCCGAAAGCGCACAAAGTGGATTTTCTGGATTGTGATCTTACGGTTAACGGGTCATAAATGCTGCTAGATCCATAACCGATAAAAATACTGTTCAATAGTCAATGAAATCTAATACCCCTTCATATATTCTCATATCCGCAATATTTACTTTCGTCTTCCTTTTCAAATTGCATTATCCAGTTTTATCCAAATGTTGTTACATTATTATCCGAACAAAACTCGACGTTCGCCTTCAAACTTTATTCAAAACTGATTGAATAGAATTTTCGACATCTTTATTGTGCTCCGTGAATTGGATCGGGTAAATAAAGTTATTTGGGATTTGGAAATTTAGGGTTTTACGAAAGAGTATTTTCGGTTTGCATTGATGAGAATTTGGCACGTAATAAATATTGAAAATAGAAATGTATACATCGTCTACGGGCTTTTAGAGTCCGTTGAAAACAGCTTAAAAACAGCGCGCTTTACTGCTGTATTGAAAATACTAAGAACGGTTTTTCTCTCTCCTCTTATATTATTCATACTTTGAGATTAAAAGGATAATTTTTGTCGTTTATATCTCAAACAATGCGTAAAATAGATATTATTTCAATGTTATGTCGCTCCACGCCATGCTATGAATTATATTTAAAAGAAATAATAAAAGATTTTTTGAAGGAATAGTTTTGATTATCTGTTCCAAATATTCGATATATTTTGCCTTCCATACTTTCATATAATTATAAGAATTTTACAATCTAAAAAGTATTTTTATTGTGACATTTCTGGTCTAAAACTCAAGAGAATATCAAGATTAATTACTTATGAAAAATTGCAACTGAAATAATACATTTTATTATAAAACCTAACACCTGTATCAGTCCATATACGTCCCACTTCAGGGCACGGGCCTCCTCTACAATCGAAAGTACAATTGAGAGGGGTTAGGCCATATAGTCCACCTCGCTGGCCTAGTGCGGATTGGCGGACTTACATACCATAGAAATTCTTAAAAATCGCTATGGTATGCAGGTTTCCTCGCGATTTTTCTTCACTGCTTAAGAAAATCGAATATATGTTTTCATTTATACATTACAGTAACAAGGTAATAACTGTTACTAAAATCGTATTGCATTATTTTACAAGGGCAAAGGTATGACTTTTGTAAATTTATTTTCGCATGAAGTTATCAGCTTACTTTGAGGCGATTGTGATCAGATAACATTTAGAAACCCTTTTTAGTTTAGTTAATCTTCTGAGGCTTCATTCTTTAAACGTATGTTCATAACCTTATCATAATTTAAACTACTTGTTAAATTATTTGTTTAAAAACGATAAAATATGATCATATTTCGTTCCTTATGTGTTACATTCAAAGCGATTTATACCTACAATCATCTTTCTCCAGTTTGTTGAGTGTAGCGGGTGTCAATATCTCTTTTGTCATTTAATATCGAGTTCTTTCATACAAAGGCGTGTATTTTGCCAAGTTATCGTGTTCAAAGAGCGTCAAAAGAGAGCAAATATCAATGCTTTATGTCATGTATAGGCGTACTGTTGAAGATATTCTGACACATTGTAGATATCGTATAGTAGGCATGCCTTGATAATGGATGTCGTGTATATCACAAAGTGGACATGACTTGATAACAAACATTTCAGCAGGTCACTGGGTGTAGGTCACTATATATGTGGGAATAGTTCCGTAAGGGGTCAAATTAAATAAAGATCGACTTGGTAATCTTCAATATATTATCGTCTTAAAACTTCTTCACTTCAGCCGTCCTCTACGTCTTTCGTCTTTCACGTCTTCCGTCGTCTTCCAGACTGTTCTCTTCTATTCCGTCCTTGCATACTTCAACATCTTAATCATTCATCCTCGTACTCTTTCCATCTTAAATACTTTCATTAGTCATCTCTTTCACACAAACCACGTTCCATATCAATCATTCGCCAAACGTTCCATTCTACTCATCTTTCATCATAACATTCAAATCCTACATCTCGGCCATACTGACATCTGACTGCCCTCAGTCAGGTCCTATTTACAACACAAAATATACTACAACTAAATACAACGTCATCAATAAATTTACAGCACATCTTACATAACATCTTATCCTAAAAAAAACAAATAACAAATTACACATCTTAAAGACACAATATCCAGATACAAAACAATTTAGAGTTTTCTTCCTTTTCCTCTTGTAAATCATCCAACTATCTTGAAATGTTCTTGGTCGGTTTTCAATAAGGTCATTATACTGGTTTAGCAATAACTCCCATCTCAATATATCATCTATCGACTTAACAAAATATGTAATACGTTTTCCAAAATACTGTCCTATGAAATCCTGAAGCTGTTTTAAAGTCTTTAGTTCAGTATGCTTGCTCACAAACTCTCCTTTTCCTGACTTTGACACGTTTGATAGTGGTTGCACCTTTACATTACTTACAATCACCTTGTCAGCCATTTTCCCGCCTTCTAAATAAATCTGTCTTGGTAGCTGAGCCACTAGTATGTCGTCTTGGTACACATTGCGCAACATGATAGGCTCCTCTTGTTTTTGCGCAGTGTTATCATTTGCAACACAGCGAATCACCTCATGTTGGCTCTGCTCTTCCTCGATCTTATTTTCATCAAACTGATTATCTTTCACGACACAAGAAATGTTCGGAGCACAATCGTCTTCATTGTAAAAATTTCCGAAATTTACCTTGTAGTAAGCGTCTTCAACATTTTCGTCGTTTCTCGTCGTATTTGCAATTTTTTCTTCATCTCCAAAATCATCACTGTTGCACTGTGTACAACTGACAAATACGTTGTCATGGCAATCGTCGTCGTTGGGAGCGCTAGGTTTGCACTCGGTGACACACGAAGTTCGCAAAACCTCATTATTTATCGCACTTGGAAATTCTTCTGTGATTGCTGCTTTAAACTCCTCATAAGTCTTAAACGGATCCTCAGACCTCAACCATAATTTCGTAGTACCCGTTAAAGAGTTTTTAGCAACAAACAACGTTTGTCGAGGCGTAAACTTGAACATTTCACAAACGTCTTCAATTTCCTGTATTCATCTCGTGGACGAGTACGTTAAGTCGTTTCCGTTAAATTTCGGTGTTATCTCCAACCTGAATTGTCCCTTAAATACCGCCATCTTCATTTCTTCATTCTTCTTCTTTTCTTCGTCTTTTCGTTGTATCTTTTTGGCGTCTTAAATAGCAAAATGTCAGCTTTCGTCGTTGAAGCCGATTTTCTGCTCGTCTGCTTCTTCTTTACCATTGACCCGAAATACGAAACTATCCCGGACGATAAATAATGATTTTCTTCGTCGTATTTTCTTCCTCTTTTGACCCGAAATACGAAACTATCCCGGACGAGCCCCCAAAAATATGTGGGAATAGTTCCGTAAGGGGTCAAATTAAACAAAGATCGACTTGGTAATCTTCAATATATTATCGTCTTAAAACTTCTTCACTTCAGCCGTCCTCTACGTCTTTCGTCTTTCACGTCTTCCGTCGTCTTCCAGACTGTTCTCTTCTATTCCGTCCTTGCATACTTCAACATCTTAATCATTCATCCTCGTACTCTTTCCATCTTAAATACTTTCATTAGTCATCTCTTTCACACAAACCACGTTCCATATCAATCATTCGCCAAACGTTCCATTCTACTCATCTTTCATCATAACATTCAAATCCTACATATATTTTTGCAAATATTATATTTAGCAATGGCTAGTAATGATGATCTGAATAAACTGGTTTAGGTTTAATTGCTGAGTTCAATTTGTGACAACATAACTAAATATTGGATACCAAAATGACAGTTGAATTGTGCGTATGAAGGAAATAAATAATTTAGGTAAGTTTATTATATCTCAGGAAGACGGGCGCAGTGAAGTTCCAAGCATTGATTTGTATTATTCATGGTGTTGTTTGGTTTATTTATTCATGGTGTTGTTTGGTTTTGCCCATGATATGTTTGCCTCGCCATTCATGGCAATACAATTTTTTTGTTACAAGCGATCTGCTCTTCCTATAACCTTAATTAGGACGTCTACGCTGTGCAGCTACAATGAACTAGAAAACTTCTTTATACATCCCAAAGGAACCATAAAAGTTCGCTTCTGCGTGTGAAGTACGTTTTATTTCATTTATTAATATATGAACCACAAATTACTAAAACTAAGTTCGATACTCTGAGTAAATGCCGCAAACATAATAAAATATTTAATGTGTTGACCAACGAAAGGCTTATTCTGGTCGTTTATTTAGATATAATTCGAATGTAACTCCTGTTGATACAGTTTAGCTTCAATTTAATTTTAGATTGAAGGATAATAATAGAGTTTGAAATAATAGAATTACAACGACTTAAATCTACTTACAATTAAATAAAGATAATGAGATCTTATATTCTAGCTGAACCAGAGGATCCCAAACTAGGCGTAGCCTGTGACTTGGGATACCATTAATAGATTAAGCTTACAGTATTACATAATAACTGAAAAAAAATAAAATAATAATTTGCATGTATGTGTGTATGAATGTATGCAAAGTATAAAGTGACAATAGTGTTAAAACAATGTAAAAGACGCTAACAAAACTTAATAATAAAAATGTAGACTAGAATAAAACTAAAATTAAATATTACTTATTCCAGGTACAATAATTGAACTCACAAGTCTTTCAGTAGCATCATAATCTAAATTTATTAAAAGTTTGAAAATTTCGGTAGAGCACTTTTTGATTGAAGAGTTCTTTACAGTACACAGTCTCGAGACCTTGTTGTAGAGCGAAGGGTGAGCATAGTATTGAAACCTTTTTGCGAAGCTAGTTTTAACTGATGGCAATATGAGTAATGGTAGCCTCTTATTCCTGATTATTGCATATGAAGGGGAATTAATTGTGAGTTTGTGGGTCGCAATACAAGCTTTATGGACATACAACTGACGGACCCGGAGTACCCCTGCTTCCTTGTACAACATATCTGTCGGAAACCTACGCGACTTAGATAGCATTGTTTTTAACACGGCACGCTGAGCTCTTTCCAGGGGTAACATAGTAGTTTTAGCTGCACCACCCCAAACACCAATACAATAGCTAAGCAAAGATTGGCAAATAATGAAGTACTCTAGTTTCAAAATTTGATAATCGGCGGAATTTCGGAGGGTTTTCATGATTCCGATAACCTTACGAATTCTGCTGGACAGTGAATTTATGTGGGATCTAAAGTTTAAGCGTTCGTCAAGGATTAAACCTAAGTACTTGATTTCGTTGGTCCGTGTAATGTATTTACAATATAATATTGATAATATTGATGTCTTTATGCACCGTCCCGCAGACACATGTCGACGACTTTTTGTTGCCGGGCTAGTCGGCTTCACTCATTGCCAGTTGAAAAACTATGTTGGCGACATGTCGTCATGATATGACATCATTTATTGGTGTTGTTGCGTGTCGCCGGGTAACAGAGTACAAGCTGCCAACATGTCGGTGGGCAGCACGTTTGAGCGCTTGTCGCCAAGTTTGATTGATTGATGATTCTTTTCTTAACGGCCGCCGGGATGTGACGGCGGGCTGTGTCGACAGGCCGGCGGCTTTGGTGTACAGTAATGCTACACACCAAATTAATGATTAACGCTTGTGATTAAAGCTTTAATGAGGATATTATCAATTATTTCAATCTAGTTCGAATTATTATATACATCTGTAATGTCCTTGCATCAATGCTGGTTTGGTAAATTTTCACGCATAATTAAATTATAAAGAATTAGTTACGATAATTTATTTCCATGCTGGTGATGGGAATTCATTCGTCTGATACCGTGTTTGAAGTGTTTAAGTAGATGTGATGGGGGAGCGAAGTAGTATGGATGGTAATATCAACTACATTTCTTACCAAATGACTATTTTAATTTAATAAATATTTCCTAATATCCAATGTCGTAGTGTGAAGAGGCATCTTAGCAGGCCGGCATAGTTGTATCTATTGGCATAGGACTGCCGTCTGACACCAATGGATACTCTGCCTGGGCGGCATTTGCGCTCACCATCAGGCGCAATGCGGACACCATGCCGGGCTAGTATAAAAATAATAATATAGCCTAACCACTCTCAACCGTACTCTCGATTGTAGATGAGGCCCATGCCCTGCATTGAGACCTATATAGATATAGAATATTTCTAATTCACCGTAATAATACTCCTGTCCACTGCAAAGCGAACCTTTTACGAGAAATTTTACGAGGTCTACACTTAAAACTCGTATTTCGTGATAAGAAATGATTGCTTTCCATTATTCTATTTACTTTCATTTTAGTATAGTCATTCAAACTGATTGCGGAAAAGGTGATTTGGTACTTTTGTTTTCAGCTTCTGAAACAAACATAATGGTAACAAGAAAGTTTTTGGTTAATGAACATAAATATTAGAATTTTGTTAGGTGGTAAATATTGTGATAATAGTCCAAGATTTTATTTGAGCAGTAAGTAATAATTCCTTAAAAGCATCGTTTATAAAAACAAACGAATTTGAAAACAGCTTCAAAATTGAATGTAAAATGACTGAGATATTATTACATTTAAAAGTACAGTGGGGACACTCGTTGTCTCTTTCGCACGCGTGCACCTTATGGAAGATGACGTCACGCCGTGCATATTGCATCCTTTTCTATCACTCCTACCACCAACTTTCATATATTTGTAACTTGCTTATTACTTAACGGATTTTAAAAATTCTTTCTGATTATGATTATGCGTAACGTAACCTTCCGTTATAAACAAAAATAAAAATGTATGAAACTAGCCTATTATTTAGCTGCCATAAACGGATTTAGAGGGCTTATTTATGAAAAAGTGATGGATGTCACTCTTACCTATTTGTGCTTTGTGTAGCCATGACGGAAAGGATAGGAAAGTGATTTAATATTTCAAAAACTGATAATCGGCGACAATGTTATTATATTTCGTACTTCAAGCGACTAGACGGTCTTCTGTATCCAACAAAGTTGGTTTATTTTCGTTACAAGACTACATTCACGTACAGATACTATGATTATACTAATGAAACATTAACGAGAAAATAAACTTTATTTTCTACAATGAAATAGACAGTACAATATTTTCTATTTTTTATAACAGATGGCGCTATTAGAATTTTACATAAATTATTTAATACTGGGATTTGAACCTGTGATCACACCAGGTATTTTAAAGTACACTCGCGTTCACAAGCTATATATTGTATTAGAGCGATAAGTCTTGAAGCTTGCGCACCTTACTCGTTACGGCGCGCTAGTTCCGGCCGGAGACGTTTCAACACTGTTTCTAGGTATTTTATTTCTATTTATTTGACAAAATGGTAGTTTATTTATTTTGGAAATAAATAAACTATTGGAACAAAGCATTTAGCACATCTAGGTTTACTTGCATCGTACACAATGGTGCAAAACCCATTCGAATATGGGTTTTCTATTTTATTTTCACTGCTGCTACCGAGTGAATTTCCCCACCAATGCTTATGAAAAATAGTTATATGCAATCCTTGTATTTAAACCTTGTATTATTATTGTTAATTCTACAATTTGGCGCCTTAGACTAGCCCTATAATTATAAAATTCTTTGGAATATATAGACTGTGGTATTGTTTTTTTGCCTCTCTCTATGCCTTGTAATGTCACGCGTTGTATTTCATTGTTTGATATAAATTGTTTACCACAAAGATAAATAGCTTTAATTACTTCTTTAATTTATCAATTATTTAATATATTGGATGCAGGCCGCTTCCAACAGGTCGATGTGGGTAGATCTTGGGGGAGGTGTATGTTCAGCAGTGGACTTTCTGTGGCTGAGATTATGATTATAATCATGATGAAATACAAGGATCGAGATACATTTACATTTCAATAAGTCATAAAAGAGCAAACACCTTTACGTCTCCGCCAAACCTCAGTTCTTTTTTTAAATTTATCGCTACAAAGATTGCACGTCAGTGTTGCCAACCTAGCGCGCGGGTCGCACAAAGTAGCGCAATTAGCGCGGTCATGCGATGACCGCCGACGGGTACGGACGTCCGCCGCTCTGCAAACCTTTTGCCTACTCGCACCCACTCCATCTACTGCCAATTATTATTTCTCACTATGTAATACTGGATTCTAAGCGCTCTGTAATTGCTGCAGATATTTCTTTTAACTGTTTGGGTTTGGTAAAATTTTAATGTGGAATATTTAGGTAAATTTCTTTAAAGAAAACATCACACGTGTGGTATATTTCATTGAAACTAACCTCATCTATGATTAAAAGCGGATTAAGTCTTTTTATTAATTATTTAAACCACCAGTCACATACATAGTTCTGAATCCACGTTAACATCGAGTCTTGTGTCGTGGGTATCAGAAATTACGAGAGACTTTTCGGCCTACCAAACAGCCAGACCCGAAACAAATGTAGATCACACAAATGTTTCGGTACGTGGAGCAAACCTGCTGCCTTGCGTTTTACAGCTGGCATGCATGTAATTAACTTGACTTACCATCAAAATCCTTGTAAATAAGTTTAAACTTCGTAGGAAACTTAAATATTTAACTAATTAATATTCTTATGAGTGTATTTACTCCACGACGAAAATATGTACACATTAATGTCGTCGCTTAAAATATAAAAGCATTATATATTAAACGAATCTTAGATGCCATATAGCTGATATAAACAGCTTACTCATATCACATTCTAACAAATCAAACAATTATAGGACAAGGTCAGATCATATCATATCACATAGCAGTCTATATATAAATTTAATATAGTTGGTGCCAACTAAGCGTAACTTTGACGTGTTAAATAGTAGCTGTCAATGGGTTCCCTTGTATTTTACAATACATACATATTTGGTACAGTTGTCAACAAAAGTCTTTAGAAATAAATTTATTTCTATACCCTTACTTTTTTATAACACGATCACTATAAACCTTAGCCACAGGAAGTCCACGACAGAACATAGGGTTCTTTCAAGGATTTCTCGCCGACAAAGCTTATTTTAAGACAAAGATTATTCCAACGCTAAGGGAAATCAGGTACTCTTAGTACAAACAGTTTAAAAATAATTATTTGTATTTTTTTATGGTAGATATTGTTTATTCTAGTTATGTGAAAAACACTTAATGTTTACCTCTTTTTGCTAGCTTTTAAACCATGTTTTTCTAGAAATCAGTTTAACACTGATTTCTTCAAATTCAATAATAATTATGAAAATAAAAAACAAAATTCATCGACTATTCGTAAACGATACAGCCCTATGAGTTATGCAATAATATCCCAACAAAGCGCTATAAAGCAGTTAGTATGTCCGAGATTATCAATTTGAATGGCGAGGAGTAATCGTTTCTGTCTAATTGCACTTTACGTGAAAAGTAGGAACTTTTCATACATTGTTATTTTCATTACAATATTCAAAAAGTGCGTGGTGGCCTGTTGGTAAACGGACTAGACGCGGCTACCCACATGTTCACGGTGGTCGCGGGTTCGAATCCCAGGGCACACCTCTGACTTTTCGGAGTCATGTGTGTATTGATAATCAATCACCACGCACTAAAACGGTGAAGGAAAACATCGTGAGGAAACCTGCATACCATAGCGATTTATAAGAAATTCTATGGTATGTAAGTCCGCCAACCCGCACTAGGCCAGCGTGGTGGACTATATGGCCTAATCACTCTCAATCGTATTCTCGATTGTAGAGTAGGCCCGTGCCCTGCAGTGGGACGTCTATGGGCTGATAGAGATTCAAATTTTGACAGGACGTTCAGAATCATGAAGTCTAGTAGACATTTTTTTCCCACCATTCTGTATTTTTTATCGTACGATATTGTTTAATGAGATTTATTAATTAAAAAAACAAAAACACGCGTGAGTTTTTTTTTCTTAAAAATGCCTGTCATCGTGCTTGTAGTAGATATTGAGTTTAATAATTGAACATTGATTAGGATATTTTAATAGAAAAAACATAGTACATGTAGGTTTAAATATTTTCCACCATGCCTTGATTAGTGCTACTCTCTTGACTATATGTATTAAAATTTCCACCATGCCTTAATTAGTATGATTGTTGTAAGTTCATTTAAATATGTGCAGTGTTTTAAAAATAACCTTCGATAAATATTTTAGACCCGCAAATGCTTTTGTGCGTGACAATACCCTCAACCGACTGGAAATCATCTGCCGAATCAATATTCGATGAATGTCATACCCCTTTTCAAAATCACGGCCGATTCTACCATTGTGCAGTCAAACAATATGTGTTTATTGTGGGGAGCGTTGAGGCCTTCTGTATTTGGGATGACGCCTTTTATCTGTTAGTTTGTTAGTTTTGAATATTGTGAAGTTGTATTATGATTGTTTTGGTTGTTGAATGGTTTTTAGTGTTTTGTTATTTTTAGGTGTTGGGCCTTGTGGCTCAAGCCCCCTGAATAAAAAAATAGTTTTAGTGTGATTTAATCGTTGTTTAATCTTCGAACGAATTGAATTGTGATCGGCTTTATTCAGTGTGTGTTATTTTTGGAACCGCCTTTTGTAAAATGAAGTATTTAAAAAGTAAACCATTTTCCTTTTTATAAGGCTTTGCTTTTGTTTGATATTTTTAAAAAGGTCATGTCACTGAAGGTCTACGCCCTAGTCTAGTCTACAACCTATCGTAACTAAAAAGCCTACGTGTAAAAAGGTTCCAAAATAGATTATAACAAGTCGCACCTTCCCTCCATATTTCAACCTTCCAAGCCTGCTGACAATGCACACAACAAAATATTCGACGCCCAAACACTTTATAAACGGTAAAACCTCCTCAAACCGGATTATAACATCATCCCGAAGATATGAAATTTCCCGTGAAAAAGTCTGGAACGATCGGCCACGCTTCATTGCGTTCAGGGTCTGACATAAAAGGGAATCGGACAAAAAATTGAGTGCCGAAGCTTAAACGAACTATTGTGCGATGATATCGTTTAGTGTAGCTTGTCTTTAATGCGACTTCCACACGGTTGGACGGTTGGTCCGATCGATGTTGGAATGTCTTATGGTGCTTCTACATGGTTGGTAGTTCTATTTTTAAAAGTAAAACACGAGAATAATATTATAAAAAGTTTATTTTTGTTGAAATAATAGAACGGCTAAAAACCTCATTGATTGTGTTGCTGCGGTTTTCTAATGGATATTCAAATATAATGATTAAGTTAACCGAAAAGATCATCACTATTTGCAAAAGTA
The DNA here is from genome assembly GCA_023078785.2 of Hyles euphorbiae. Classification (NCBI taxonomy): domain Eukaryota; kingdom Metazoa; phylum Arthropoda; class Insecta; order Lepidoptera; family Sphingidae; genus Hyles; species Hyles euphorbiae. Next base: position 15,120,947 of record CM041036.1, on the reverse strand, counting down.
ATCAAAGTTTTTCGATTAAAGTGTACTATTGACTCCAATAGATTTCCAAGTTAAAAGTTACGTTCCACACGAGTCAGCGTTATAGACAAGATTCTGCAAATATGAAATCAGCCAAGTATATTTATTATTTTAGGGGTGTCAGCTTAGCTAAAAAATTGATTGGTAATGTAATATTATTATTAAAATACAGTTATTATGAATGAACAAGCACGATTAAAATCAAAACTACGAATTTCGTTAATAAATGAATGCTTTGCAGTTCGTTAGGGCAATGTCGTCCTAAGTCTTCAATTATCATATTTTATCCCTCCTGTTTCACCCAATACATTAAAAGAGTAGCATCAAAATTTGTCGATTTTAGGATGCCCCGCTAAAACTTCAACCTGTGTATATGCTGTTTTGAACATACCAATTTGTATTAACTGGTAAGAAATAACATTTCTAGCAGTAGATGTCACACATTGATGATACAAAATATTTAAAAATAGACTGTAGCAACACCAAAATATCAACCCTAATATATGCTAATTTATTTACAGTTTTCCATATGAAATGCTTTGAAACGCAGTGAGAAAATTTATTAGTGACTTAAAGAAGTAATTCAAAGTTGGGTCTCGCGTCGAAGCCTGTGTTCACCAGGATTGGATAACGGTCTGTTTATTTTGAATATTTGTATCGAACTTTGTGTGATATTGGTTTTATAAGTATTGGTTGCCTTGGGTCCTAGTTTTCTTGGGCTGCAGCGAAAAAGAAGGTGCAAAGTAAGACAACTGATTTGTCATAAATAGTAAAAAGTCAGTAAATTCTAATTAATAATTGCTTCTCATTTTTGTTGTGGAATCGCAAAATTACCCATATATATGTACACTAACTATTGTTGGGCAAAGATTGGGCATGCTTTGATGTTTTTAAAGAAGATATAAGATGCAATAGTTTGATAGTCTCCGTGGAGCAGTCGGTTAGACCTGTGAACCGAAAGGTTCGATCGCCCCGCTGGGAGAACTGTTTGTGCGGCCCACAAATATTTATTTCGGGTCTATTCGTTTGTAAGACTGAAAAGTCTCACGTAGTTCCTGATGTCTTTAAAAAAAGGTATAAGGAATTACGAGAGACTTTTCGGTGCTGCGACACAAAAACCGATCTTAGTGTGGGGTCAGGACTATGTATGTGATTGTTGGGTGTTATTTATTTAAAACAAAATAGTCTAACAATGAAAAATACTAGTGATTGCACAGATTATTCAAAACTTAGTTAGCAAACAGACTACTGTGAAATATTTGTTTCAACGACATTCTCTATACATTTTATCTATACTCCGAAAGTAGATGATAATATCTTTTACAAGATTTATGTTTTTCTATGATATTGTGTCGTTTCACAATGCTTTGGTTGCAAAATGTACATATGTGTTTTAATAAAAATAAAACGTCAGAAACAAGGCAAATAGTTTATTTAATAAAACAGTCACTGATTTTGATTGTGCTAAAATGTACACTACATCAATTTAACAATTTATTTCAAAACTTGCTGTTCACCTTAATCAGGGAGGTTACTCCACAAAAAATAAGAACCTCCAATGTTCGGACGCCGTACATAAAACTTCACTAATGTGTCTAGATACTCCACAAAATGATGGATTCCTCTATCGTATGTCACAACCATAGACTAAGTTAGGAGAAAATTATAAAATATAATAGAGAATAGTATTGATTTTACAAGTGGAAATCTTATATCTTACCTCGGACGTAGAACATCTGAGCCTTAGAGTATTTATATATAGAGGGAGCGCTGTCATACATTCGCGTTTTGAAAAACGTAGATATTTTCTTGTTCGTAATGTTGGTAGTGCTCCTATATTAGTAAAAATTAAATTAATTATTTAGCAATAAATTGCTATAAATTCCGTTGATAGCCGAAATTATATTTAGCTTTAATCCTTTTAAAACGACATTGAGTAGAATTAAATAGACCTAAACTACTTATTTTAATTTTTTTTTATTCAAATAATTTATGTATGTTGCACAACCTTTTCAAATATTAGCCAATAGGAGGGCAGAAAAGGTGGCCCGACACCACCATTTTTTGAAGTGAAGTGAAGAAGAACGTTTTTGAAGTACTAGCGCTCCCTCTATATATATATACTCTAAGATCTGAGCATTCGAATTTTGTTGAGTTACCTCCCTGCCCTTGATTACGTTCAAGATTTCATAGATATTCGGGAAACCACTAAAATGCCCAGACGACACGGACACAGCGCTCTTAAATAAAGATTTAAGAATCGTTGAAGTTACTGCGGCTATATCAAAGCGGTGCTTTATGGCGATCCGGCGACGACTGGAATTTTATCGCTACGGCTGTAAAACGAAATAAATACTTTGCTATGAAGGTGAATACTTTCATGCTAAGGTTCTAGCTTAATTTGTTGCTGGAGTGAAGCCGATTGACAGGTACACTTGGAAAAACTAATTTGTTATTTTAAGATTTTTTTGTTGGTGATTAATAAGTGACTTTAATAATAATAATTTTATGAGTAAGGTGCAACATATTCTAAGCTAAAGAGTTACCATGATCTAACTAACGAAGCTTATACAATTTTTTTTTTTTGAAATCGAATGGCTGTCGGATTACAGGATATTTGACCCTGACCTTCGACCGACAAATGATTTTATGTATCTGGTGCACAAAAAAGAGTTACAATAAATATTCAGAAAACTGTCAAATTAGGTTTTGTATCGAATTTCAAATTAAAACACAGTTAACGAAAGAAATCCACTAATAAATATAGAATTTCAATTTCTTTTCTTCTTCAGTGTGCTTGTGCGCGAATCAGGGTGTGTGATGTTTTAAATATCATTGTGTTTGGGTGGTAAATCGATTGTTTTTGATAACATCATTTTTAACCCTTGCGTGCCATAGCAACTTTAAAAATACAATGGTATACATTACATATATAAGTATATATTTTGTTGGGAAACACTATGTATTTACTAAACAAATACGACATGAAAAAAATATAAAAAAATACGTCCCGTTTTCTTGCAACGTTTTTAGTTGCATTGTGTTTATAGTCAATTATACAACCACCCGGCTACGTTTTTGTTAGTAGTCTTAAAACACCCTATATGTACGAGTATACCATTTAACAATGAACCCAAAAGGGCAGAAAGGAAGTTATACCAATAATCGCCGCGGAAGCCCAATGCTTTCCTTTTATTGGTCCGAGAACGGAATCACGACGCTCACTAGTTGAATATTATTACGTATAGAAATAGCCCCGACACAATTTCCTTATCTTAAAAGGAACACGCGTTGATTTTATGTCCGTATTAACCTTTATCCTTTTTGGTGTTAAAAAGTAACTATTGGAATATCGGTGCAGTGAAAGTAGTTGCCTTTCTGCACATAAGATTCAATTCTCGCAAAAATTAGAAGCTATAGGTGGATTTGTGGCAACAGGGTGAGAGGTAATTCTTTTTAGCAAGTCTATACTTTATTAGGGTATAATCTATAATGTAGAATCAAGAAATTTTACGGAAAATCGATATATTGTTTGGATCTTTTAGTGACTCTCCAATTTCACTAATTGAATTTAAAACAATGTTGTTTGGACCCCAGAATATGACAGGTCTTGTATTTTTGATAACAGAAATAACAAGAGAGGGAGAAAGAGATTTTTTATCTTATGATATTTAGACCTAAAACAAAATCTTGTAGATCACACATTAATCTCAGTAAAGGGGTTTCACCGCGTCTTTTCATATTACCGCCGGCTCCTGACTTACTTATCAATAAAGGTTAGGATAGAATATTTCTCATAGTCCTAAATATTTACTATTACTATCATTTATAACTAAACGATCATAATAACTAACCCTTTATATCACAGAAATGATAAGCAATTTCGATACAAAATTCCAAAGGCTTTTTCCGGGGCCTCTTCGACCCACAGTAATTTAACTCGACTCATATAGTTTTAGTGTACAACCCATTATGAGTGACGGCGCGGTCAGACTGACCCGTTATGGTCTCCAGAGGCTTCACGCGCCATTTCCGTCTGAGTTTGAAAGGGTTGGAAACCTGTTATTACCGGTTTTAGTCAGTTTTCCAATAGTTTCCTCGTTACAGTAGTTATATTTGGAAAAGTTGAATCGGTTTCATTGTTATCATTATAGCTTTGATCTTGAATGATGTTAGTTCAAATTTTCATGCCTGATATAAATTTTTAAGTCTTTTCAAATATTGGTAAATAAACTGCTTGTTTAAAAAATAATATATTATTCATATTACAGTTAAGTGCAGAATTATTGCTAATGTCAATAAAAAGTGTTTATCATATTGTTTTTCTTTAGTTGAATATATGACGGCAACGTAGTAGGTCCAGCCAGACTCTGATGAGTATAGATTTTTTTACAGATTTTCTTCCCCTTTGCCCACCTTTTCTGGAATGAAGACAGATCTTATTGTTCGATTTACTTAGAGCTGTAACTATACAGACAGCAAATGAACATAAACCCCACCCATTAGTCATAACAATAAAGGATAAAACGAAAGATTCACTGTACATTACCGTAAATCCGAAACGAACGGTTGAGCGAGTTGCTAGTCTATCTCGCAATGGATACCGGCCACATGCCATTTTCCGTCCCGATAAACATCTACTGTCGTGATAAAATTGTCTTTTTCGTATCACGTTTTTGGGTTCGGTTGAGAATGTAATGAAAGTGGAATGGTGGCATTACTTTCCTATGAAACGTAATTTCATGATTTTCTATACTGTTTTTCTTAGTATTAGAAAAAAATGTTTAGTGACATATTTTTCTTTTTTTCCTTTAGAAGTGTTATCTTTATTATATTGCATAATTAATTCAAAGTTTAGTAAGTTATATGTTGTGAAAAAAAAATAATAATTTAAAACAAGCTTCTACTAACTATAACCATTTCGATCATTTGGGATTCTACTAAGCATTGGACTCTTCTTTATGGTCTTGTATTATTTTAACTTAATATTATATAATTTACTTCCATGTTAATATGAAATATCGTGATCTATTAGGAAAGATCAAGTATACATATAAAAATAATTCGCTCTTTTTTTTTAAATTGCAATAAAAATATGAAATGAATTCATCGTCCTACTGGTGGTAGGTTTCTCATATGTGAGAGGCCGCATGGGTAGGTACCACCGCATTGTCTATTTCTCCCGTTAAACAGTAGTGTAAATGCACTGTTGTGTTTCGGATTGAAGGACATTGTAGCCAGAGTAACTACTGGACATAGTGAGACTTAACATCCTATGTCTCAGGATGACGAGCGCAGTGGAATGCCAAACATCGCCTAGTAATTCAAGGTGTTGTTTGGTTCTGCCACTGTTCATGAGCAGTCGTACTGCTTACCATCAGGCGAATGGCATGGTCGTCTTGCCATTCATTTCACAAAAAAAATGAAATAGCGGGAAATGTATACAAAAAAATGATTTGAATTTAATTTTTGATTGCCACAAAACATTTATTTCATAAGGAGATAAATTATATTACCATATTGAACATTTTCATTAGCAAAATTTCTAAACAAAACATTTAGAAATTTTAAATACCTACTTAGTTTTTTTTAATATGCTGAGAGATATATGCACGTTGTATATAGTGGGATTCTATATAAGTTGTGAATTTATTTAGATAAGCGCGTTCGATAATTAAATCTATATAAACATTTTAATACTTCCAGGGTAAAATCATTGTTGTACCCGATTCATCAAAAATACAATCGTCTTAAGAATCGAACACGTAACTCAACTCAATTCTACCACAAAATTAAAAATACGCTCCTTATGTTTTATATTGCAGTAAAAAATAATATTTAATTTTACCACCCCTCACAACTTTCGCAAACTATTCGTACTTTTTACACCGCTGAGAATGAAATGACAATGACGGCGAAAATACCTATTTTCTTTTATTCGTGTTTATTATAATAACTTGGGTGTTTTTGGTACATTTTAGTGACATAGAACAGACGGAGAATATAGATTCGGTATAAAAGTGGATTTCAAGACGTGTTGAGTTATTTTTTTTTTGTCGTGTGCCATAAAAATGTTTAGTTAACAATTCCTTGCTTTAGGTAGCAATATCTTGCTGGCTGATTATTTCACTTTGGTAATCGACTCCAGAGCTTCATATTCAACAATCCGTAGGCTGTAACTCAAACGAACAAAAGCGAAACTCTCACATTTCAAAGTAAATAGCCTCTATCTAACCCACATCATAAAACCTAGATGTTTTTGCACGACGTTTGTGGTTTATTTCATTTGCAATAACACGCCCGTTGCGGGTTGCTTCTAAATTTATCTTTGTAGAAAAAATCGCGCGAAAAAGGGAATGTTGAGTTCCCGAGGGAAATATGGGAGCTAGACAAATCGTCAGCGACCGTCCGATTTCGAGTGTTTAGATGAAAAATGGACAGCTAGGACAGGAGTGTACGACCCTGCTTAATTTATCATTAGGGAGATAGGCACGTGGTAAATAAATATGCTTCTGTGGTGTAGTTGGTTAGAGAGGGGACGTTTTCGTCCTCCGCATGGAGACAATAATATACTTTTAAGTTCTCAATAAGTATTTGTTCCATTTTTGAATTGTGAGACCAAAACGTCTCTCCTCAGAATAATAACTAAAGCTTAGCTTTAGTCCTTCGTTGTTTCATTCATTACACAAGAATCTCTCACAGGGTCAAAACTATTAGATTTATTTATTAATTCATAACTACCACGCCTATCATTAATTCAAGCCCCTGGACACTTGTACTGTATTTTCCAAATCAAGAAATTCATAATAAAATATTTCGCTACCTACAAACCAAACCTACGATTTCACGGTTAAATTAAATACGGCGGCTACCTCTTATTGGATATTTATTTACCCTCATAGTAACAAACATTACCATGTTTAGCATTTGTCTGTTAACTGGGCTTATGTTTGTTTGGTTTAATTGGTGACACGTGACCGGACTACGGGCCAGTTAGTTCATTAACGAAAGCTTAAGTAATTTGGTTAAAGACTTTATGTAAAGTTTATGATTTTCTATCTTGTCTTTTGAATCAATGGTGGACTTTGAATTATTAAGTGTATAATTAGAATACAGTGTTAACAATTATTTATTATTAATACGACACAATTAGTAACTGCATGTCTCATAATTTATAAATAAATGTTGTTTATAATTATTATGAACTAATATCACACTGTTTATTGATCGTGTTTGCATAAGGCCGTAAGACTGGAACTCCTTTGCATAGAGCCTCAATATTAAAAAGCAAAATGTCAAAAATCCCGCCATTCTGAGATACACTTCGTGAGCTCAAAGAGTTAAGATAGAACGTGCTCATTGTTTTGAATTGTACTTGGATACTAGAAATGAATATGACAAATATAGTCATTTCAAGATATACCGGCGTTTGGTTCCTTATTTCTATCAATAGAATTTGTAAGTTATCAACGCCATCTTTTAAATATTTTTGAACTGAAACGATAGATAAATAATTATCCACTTGACGGTAAGTAAAATTAGTCTTTGACGGAATGGTACTTCAATGATTCAAGCGATTTGTATTGTGCATGTGCATAGGCGACGGTGTTCACTTCCACCAAGTGAGCTGTTGCTCGTTTGCTGAACCTATGGATTAATAATAAATAAAATATATCGACATAGCAGCTATTTTTTTCCAGTAGTTGCACATATATCCTTTTATGGGATAGTAAACTTAAAATTTATTATTTATAAAATGTAGAAAAAAATGGTGATGCCGGGCCACCTTTTCTGCCCTCTAATTGGCTGATATTTGACAGGTTGTCCAACATACATGAAGCAATTGGCAAAAAAAGTAAAAATAAATAGTTTATGGCTATTTCCTTAGAGTATTTATATATAGAGGGAGCGCTGTCGTACATTCGCGTCTTGAAAAACGTAGATATTTTCTTGGTCGTTATGTTGGTAGCGCCGCTACATTAGTAAAAATTTAATTAATTATTTAGCAATATATTGCTATTAATTTATTTGATAAACGAAATTATATTTAGCTATTATACTTTTAAAACGAGTTTGAGTGAAATTAAATAGACCTAAAGTACTTATTTTTATTTATTTTTTCAAATAATTTATGTATGTTGCACAACCTGTTCAAATATTAGCCAATAGGAGGGCAGAAAAAGGAGGCCCGGCACCACCATTTTTATCTACGTTTTTGAAGTACCAGCGCTCCCTCTATATATATATATACTCTAAGGCTATTTCATTTCACTGAAATTCGTTTTAAAACAATAATAGCTAAATATAATTTCTGTTATCAAAGGAGTGTATAGCAATTTATTGCTAAATAATAAAAAAAAAACAAGTCGCAAATATATTACAGCGCTTCCTTTATATTATAAATACTTTAAGGTCGTGATACTCAACGACTCTTAAGTCAAATATCAACAAGGCATCGGCTTAACATTCCCACTTACTTTAATTTCATTAAAAAAACCGTTTACATTTTTCCGCCCGACCGAGCCTTACAAACCTTCGGACCTTGCGTCACTCAATCCACATGAAGACCCTAATTGGAAATTCTTGGAATATATCCAGCGTTCCTTTTTAATTTTGAATTAAGAATATTGGGCACGTTCATTTAAACGGAAAATTTGTTTGGTAATTTATGTAATTATTTGCGGGGTTTTGTGGTCTGTTACGAATAAATTTGTATAAAAATAAATTGTTTTTATAAATAAGGGTGTAGGTTATTTTTAAGATGTTTTGGATCATTGATGTCAGAAAATATTTCCTTGGTAATATTAGATTATTAGGTTTCTCTGAATGAAATTCATTTCACTACTTGAAAATAACAAATTACTACAATTAATTAAACGACATTTTACTGGTAGTAGGTCGCTCATATGGGAGAGGCCATCTAGGTAGGTATCAATATATCAAGTAGTTAGTCTGGCATGAATATCCTTCAAACTAGAACACAACAGTGCATTAACACTGCTGTTTGGCGGGACCCATCAACATATTATTAATATTATTTTCTTAGAATTTGGTTTATAACTTACCTTTGACCTAAACAACACATGTTTAAAACCTATCGATTAATCGTCTAATACATTTTCTTCTTCAAACTGTATAATAGCAACTATTTTCCGTGTTCTTTCAGAACAGTTAATTTACTAACATAAAAATAAATTGTGCTTAATTATTCGAACATGCTGATGTAAAAAAAACTATTTTACACTTTAGCAAGCACGCTCCATTTCACGCTCCGGTGGGCAGGTTAATTTTTACATATAAAACTAACTTCTAAGTCACTCTATTAGTCTATTAGTAGAATGCGGCAGCTGTGATATCTGGGCATTCGATTTTCAGTCTACTAAGAGGGATTTTTTCGGTTTTAAAATTATATATAGCTAACGGTCCGGCCCGAAATTGCCCGGATGCAGTTACACTTTTTATGAAAATATTCTATGTTCATCAGTAATAATGTAGGATTATAAAGGTAAAAGAATTTATCAAATCGGTTAAATAGTTACAGAGCCACTTCAATGCAAACAAACAATCAAATCTTTCTCTTTATAACATTGGTATATAATTTTTGACTATTTGTGGTTGACATAACATAATTCACGGCTTTTTCTATGACATACATACCCACTGCGTCGTTTCAGAGCCACTAGTAATATACTATTTCATACCTTTTTTGAACCGTGAATTAAAACCTTTTTAAATCCACTATCAAACTTTATCAACGCTATCAAACTTTCCCAGCGACTTGTCATAAAATATTCCTTCTTAGAACCTCTACTAAGAAAACGTATTTATTTATCGATGTACCAAAATCTAGTTTACAGTTATCCCTACTTCCCGCTCCAGCAGGTTAATTTTTACATATAGAGCGTGTTCTGTAAGCGTGTTCGCGTAAGATCGCGGCGTGCCACTTGGCGATCCGCCAGAACACGCTGTATCGCGCGATAAAGAATTTTATTCTATTTCGCTTAGCGTGGTTTGTGTTGTTCAAATGTTTGAATTTGGAACTTTTATTTTTGTTTTCTTATTGTTTTTGAATGTGGAATTTGATGTTTCTTTTAGCTTCAATTAATGAGGTTATGTATTAATACTTTTTGGATTTGCTTAATCCATTTAATGGTTTAAAACATTAAATACAGTATTGAAATAAAGAAAATATATTATTTGTAAACTAAAAACATAATGAGAAGTTATATTCTTCACTATAGTTCAATTCTTTCTACAATCACATAAATGCGTTACTTTGCTTTTTGCTTTATATACCTACTTTATTTTTATAAGAATCATAATGTCTTACTTACGACTGGCGGGAATGTCTACGTTTACGATCTAGACCTGACCTAGTAATCTAGTGCAATGGATTTTTAAAACCCATGTGGTGTAAACAAACCTGATTATGATGTGACAGAAACACAGTTTTATTAAATATTTTAGATAATTATTTTATAATTGATTATAGATTAGAATATAAAATATTAGTCCTTTAATAATGATTATCGCTTTGCAGCAAATATTTATTGCCTTTTATTGTATAATGTAAACAACATTAAATATTAACCAAATAAAAAATAAGTACTACGATTCATAAATAAACTTTTAGGCCAATCTTAGAATAAACATAATTTCTAACAAGTAGTTGATTTGATTTTCTACTTATAAGCATATTTCTCATCATATCAGGCATTTTCAGTAGTAAAACATAATATTATAGATTTATACCTTATGCATTGCTAAAACATTATTTAATCATTCAATCCTACCTGAGTATGGATAGACCATTTACTGTTAAGCGATCGTTATGGATGGGTCATGTACCTAATTCTTACTGTAAATGTACTTGAACAGATGCTACATGTAATGACACCATTGAAAAACTATTTTTGTTTTTGGTATGAGTATTCAACGTTTATCCTCTAAGTCCTGGGTGACTTTCTAAAGAACAAAATAGCGATCATCAGTAAGTCCTGGTAATTACTATTTATGTGACAAGATTATGCCCGAATGTCATTCTAATCGTACAAAGTTGATGTGTATACGTAAAACGATAATGTTCTATTGATAGAACGAAATGAAATGAAATGAAATGAAATGAAATGAAAATATTTATTGAATCCATAAAATGTCATACATTGTTTAGATTCAGTCACTTTTTTTTTTTTTTTTTTTTTCGAACGTTCGGTCATAGTACTTACTGCAAGTTCAATATGGTCAGGTCTAAACAATGGCTGTCTATTTGTCCTACAGGAAGGCAGGAAGGATATTTAAATATCCCTTAGAAGGTTATCTCCATTGACATTAAAATATAATGCGCTTTCGTTTAAACATACTAATAAATTCATCCCAAGTGCAACTCACAATGCAGAATTATTCATTTATTTTAATGATTCGTATATGTTGGCAAATAAAGTTCATACATATTTCCAGATTTTGACCGCTTCGTGTTTTTCACTGAGCCGTATTTCAATTTGATTATCTTGGATCGGAAAATTCTACAGATATCGAATTTACTGAAAATAATAAATTCATTCCGACTTAATTCCAGGGCACACCTCTGACTATTCGGAGTCATTGAGTGTATTTGTAATTTATCACCAGGCACTTTAATTGTCAAGGAAAACAACGTAAGGAGACCTGCATACCATAGCGATGGAAGAATTTATATGTTATGTAAAAGTCCGCCAACCCGCACTAGATAGACTTATTTTATTTTATCGCCTTATTTTTTCATTTATTTGTTTAAACTCATATACACTTTATTGCATCCATAAAAATGAAATAAATACAATCAGAAATTATTAAAAAATAAATTAAAATAGGTGGTTTTATCGCTCAAATGCATTGTCTTATAAACAACCATGGAATGTTTTAAATCTTACTCTTGATTACAGAGGAGGCCAGTTCCCTGTATTGGGACGTATATGGGATAATACGGATATAGAATGAATACATCACGCATTAATTACCAAATACTTTGAGCGTGTAAAAATATTATGTAGAGATAATCAAATAATTGAACTCTTTCAACTCTACCATTTAAACATACCTACTATTTCCAAGTTACCACACGTGCTAAAAATCCAATTTCGACTCCATTTAAAGATAATAACAAACGCTAAACCCAAAGGAAATTCTTCACAAACGGCTTACTCTACGTTGATAGAGTCAGATACGCTGGCTCAGCTCTACCGACGCATTATCAAGATTGGACTCTATCTGGATCGGGACGCGGAAATACACGTTGTCCGTTTGCGTTGCAGTATACATGCAGTGTAATGTAGAGTCATTTTTGTAATATTACTTGGTATGTTCAAATTTATTTGACAGGAATATTCGTTTTATGTAACTATTTATTTGGGGTGTTCAAATTATGGGATAAAAAAATCATAATGGCTGTACTAAATAGAATGTGTCAACTGTCGTATAAAAATATATGTGAAATGTGAAATTATGCTGTTGCATTTTGTTCAGAGAATAAGATTTTCGAAAGCCCTTTAAATAATGGCTAGATTTTCGTATTAGCCCGGTTATTACCGTCTTTCACGTTACTTAAAAAGCCTTCATAGACACACATCAATACAAATGTATACAGCTGATACACAAGTATCAAGTTTTAGGCTCACCTTGTGTTTATTTTTCAACCTGGCCAGCATAATTGTGTCTAATATATACATACATAAACCTACGCCTTTTTCCCAGAAAGGGTAGGCAGAGGTGCAACCAGGACACTCCTGTTTGTTACCCTTGTATTATTCGTTCCACGATATCACAGGAGGCGAGCTTATTACCATATCAGGCATAAATTTCTAACATCGGGATGATAATGAATACAAAAATCCAGTATCACTCTGGCGACCCGGGATTCGAACCCAATGATTTTGAAATCATACCGTATTATAACTACGTCACCGAGGTTGTCTCGTATATGATCAATTTATAATGCTGTTACAATTAGGTGCATTCTCTTTATTTACCAAAATGATCAATACGATTAGACAGGCTACTGTCTCTAACAGACTAGCCCAGCTCCGTAGCTCGGTACCAATTGTGTGCCACTATTGATCCTGGTTGAGAGAAGTGCCAGTCAAGGTGGGCAGAAAAGTATCTTTATCTTATATATGCAATTAAATTACAATCAAATAATATAAACTTCATCTAGAGTTAACATAATAAGTAATAATAATTTATTATTATAAATTATTTATGAACTGCTCTGAATTGCAAATCCTGTATAATCACTGTATTGTAAACTTATTTTGAAAAGAGCAACGCTAGAGTTTCTTGCCCGTTCTTCTCTGGCGAAAACAGCCTTGTGAACAGGGTGGTAGTGAAAAAAAGTGACTGAATCTAAACAATGTATGACATTTTATGGATTCAATAAATATTTTCATTTCATTTCATTTCATTTCATTAAGGAAGAACTTCAAAATACAAAAAGTTTCCACAGATAACACTACATGCAGATCAGCACACAAACAATACGCGATATCCGGCAACATTCGCCGTGTTAGAATCGCAAAAACGGTTAGTTGGACCATTTGAGCGCAGTTTACGTTGTACAAACACAAATATGACACGATAGTACTGAAATTGTTTAACCAATGTACCGTACGTTTCCAATTAGATATTTTAAGCAGAATTTTATAATTGACGGATTAATATACGACGACAGTGGTAAAACACAGAATTAATCTTTTTGTCTACTGTTTGTTAAATGGATAAATATTATTTAAAATCTAATGATGCCAGCTAGTTATATGAAAGTACATATATTAAGTCTTTATCATAATAATGTGCTATTAAGTTCATACTTTAACATTTTTAATGATATGTACGAAATCATCTGTCCCATTCATGGTTGGATTCGGTTGTGTTTGTAAATTTCCTGTAATAAGTATGAGTGGATTTTAGGATCACTTTAAGTCTTCGATTTGTCTATTGCCAGAGGATTCACCGAACAAGTAAAAACACAATATTTTTTCATTGAAACTATCGTGAGTTTTACCAGTCTTCTTACTCTTACTTCTTACTAACTTACTCATCAATATGAAAAAGAAAATGAAAAATCTTTATTACAAATATAATTTTACATATGAAAATATTGCAGGTCAAATTAGACGTTGTCTGTGTCTTTAGAAACCAGTTAATAACCAATACATAGCAGAAAAATTCAAGAAAAGAATACCAAAAAGGAACAGTATATCTAAACGAACCAAATCTAATTACAGTTGGTCTAATTTGAAACAATCTGCTAGAGTTTTAAACTTAAGCTACATACGGTGGTTGGCGAGGTGCCAGCCGCGCTGCCTGCTACAGCAGATACACTACAAAACTATGAAGCTTACTGACGTATTGGCTTGTATGTTGGACCAAATTTTTGGCCATGCTGGTCTTTTATGCACCAACGATACAGGGTGACAGAAAACTCTGTCCGATCGATAAAGGATATTAGACATTAAAGATGTATTCTATTTAAAAGATAAGTTTTACATAATATGATAAACAATATTCCTGATAAAATAAATTTAGAATTAGTCAAATTGCAAATTGATTGAAGTTATAATTCCTTCTTATTTTATATTATAAAACGTTTAGTTAACTAACATACATAAACTCACACCTTTTTTCCCAGAAGGAGTAGGCAGAGGGGCCTAGGCATAGACATTTCGACTTGTATTTTCTGTCCTCCGATGTGATAAGGAGCAAGCCTATCCCTATACCCTGACTCCGAGCTTATAATGAATAGAAAAATCCTATATTACTTTGCCCGATCCGGGATCCGAACGTGCGTGAACTACGTCACCCAGCCAGTCAGGATTAACTTTATTGTTAGTAATATTACAATTACCGAGCTGTATTATTATTTTCTTCCACACATTGTAAAATAATGATTGACTGGGTGCCGCACAACGGGGTCTATTATGAGTCGCCTGGACAAAAGATTGCGTTCATATTCGTGTCGAGCCATGCGTGTGATTGGACCCTGTGTGATATAACAAATGTCTTTATTATTTTTCAATAGGTTGTGAATTTATTTTAGTTATAATTAGATGATATTCAATTATACTGCGTTTTTTATTGCAATGAATAGCAAAACGATCGCTCATGAACAACATTTTCCTCGTAAAAACAACTGAAATATTTATTTCGTTCTATTTATAATTGTATTGTATCGTATCAGCCCATATACGTCCCACTGCAGGGCACGGGCCTACTCTACAATCGAGAATACGATTGAGAGTGGTTAGGCCATATAGTCCACCACGCTGGCCTAGTGCGGGTTGGCGGACTTACATACCATAGAAATTCTTATGAATCGCTATGGTATGCAGGTTTCCTCACGATGTTTTCCTTCACCGTTTTAGTGCATTTATAATGTCTATTTATAATGTCTTTGTTAATATTGTAATTGTTGCTGGGATAGCTTAGCTTCTGTACGTCGCGTCGCTTAAGGTTACATCTGAAAACCAGCGCTGTGTGGTTGCTTCTGTTATCACACAGCATCATGCTGAGATGTTGACCTGTTATCGCGAGTGAGCTGCGCAACATACTTACCTGTCATTTTTTCTCCTTATTTTTTATATTTAGTCTCTTTTTATTTTATTTATCGTATTGTTACATTTTTATAATTATTGTACTGTGTTGTATGCGGCTAATTTGCGCGATAATAGAGCATTTTTCTTTCTTTCTTTCTTACTGAAATATATTTTTATGTCGCTAACATGTTGTATACAGCAACCATTTTATTGTATTTATTATAAGTAAATCATAAATCTACACACAATATAGACCAACGTCCAAATACAGATAGAAGATACTTTCATCTCATCAACGGACTTCCTGTGACTTATCATTTTTATATATGTTAAGAACTAGTATTGGAATAAATAGCAATAGTAATCACAAATACCAAGTGAAGCCGATAATACCATCACTACATAGTATAAAACAAAGTCGCTTTCTCTGTCCCTATGTCCCTCTGTCCCTATGTCCCTTTGTATGCTTAAATCTTTAAAACTACGCAACGGATTTTGATGCGGTTTTTTTTAATAGATAGACTGATTCAAGAGGAAGGTTTAATACGTATATATTATTATACAGAAATCTATTTGTACCCGGGCGAAGACGGGCCGAGCCGCTAGTTTCATAATAAATAATATAAATTTACAATTTTCGATTGTGATTCACAAAACCCATCGGCTAATATTTTTATGTCTCATTGTGTAATTTATGACGGAGTGAGGTTTTTTTTTTTTCAATCCAAATACAGGATAACCTGAACAATCAGTAATATATGATCAGTTCTTTGTTTACAAATTCTGAAAGGGACATTTAGCAATAGCAAGGTGGTGATGTCAATTTCAAATAACAATAATTCCCATTACTATTAAGAGCATAATTGTATAAATATTAATTGGTTGCCTTTATCAATTCCAGGTGCAGAAGCCAGCTTCGTAAAGAGGAGTTCGCCTACAGGGAGGCGTGCGGGCCCGCCCGTCGGCTGGGCCCGCCACTGGTTTACTACCCGTGAGTGATAAACATATTGAATAAGAATATTATATCAATTTGTTAGTTATCTTAGAAAATTTGCTTTATAAATTAAATTATTTCAAAGTAGTTATTTTAAGATATCATAGATTTAGTATAAAACATAGATCGGCAATGTGAAAGAGATAGAATAATTTAACTCATATGTTAAAGCGAGATGCATGATGCGACCATACGTTTACACAGAAGTAGCCTGCAGTGACCCAGAGTCAAAATATGTCAAAATAAACGAGCAACAAAATTCGCTTATTTTCATAATTTATTTAATTTTACAGTACTTGGTTATATTTATTAAACGTAGTTTATTATAGTGCATTGTGCAGTGCCAAAGTGTGGTTCATACAGGCGTAAAAATCCGAAATAATTAAAGTTTTCACAGGTACCGGCCACTTTTGTACAATACTTTTTTTCGACGATATTATAGAATTAAATGGAAATCCGTGTATACATATCGGTAGAAAAGAATATAGTATTTCATTAAATAAATACGCTGAAAGCATCCATTGCGTATAAAAAATAATATCAAATACGTGAATTTACAATAATTTCAACCAAAAGTTGCTAGGGATTGACTGACAGGTTCGATCAATAAAACGTTGTCGATGAAATAGTCGATGACAACACATGTTTCCCTACATTTTTATGGAGCTATAGTATGTTGTGATATTGTGCATTCTTCTTCTTCTCCTACCTGGCGTTATCCCGGCCATTATTATAGTATTCATTCTGCAATATTATTTATTACTTTACTTTTTCTCATTTCTTTATATTTGTGGAATAATTATTATAACACTTCAAGTGTGTGATTTATGAATTAAGAACCTGTTTCAATCGCTGCCAAGAGGCTGTCAATTTATAATAGTAAAACAAGAACATATTAGATATTCTTATAAAATATGCGATACTTCTATGCACAGTATCATCGTCCAAACCTTGAAGCAACATTATTCATTTATCATAATATTAGGTATAGGTTTAAAATTTATAATTCTCATAGGAAAAACATTAGTTTAGGTGACGAGATCGAGAAAACCTTTATGGCGACTAATGAACATAGGCCTTCCACAAGAATGTCTACATCAGTTTATTGTAAGCTGCCTGCATCCAACGACTTCCTACAAGCTCCGGCCTAGCAGGCGTCCAACACTTCCCAATGTGTTACAAGTCAATTAATTGACTTAAATAAGCATATTTTTTTAACTCTGGTATAAATATACTTACGCGAATGTTAATCATTGAAAAAAACTAATAATCATGGATTTTGTTGCAGACTGAGTACACCCTGTGATTACGAAAGCTGTAAAGTAATCGAAACTTCGCGACGGGAAATTAAAAATTAAAAAAATAAACCTAAAACTTTGTAAATTTTAGTTTTATTTTATAAAAGAGTTTTTGTTCTCAGTTTAATTAGGTGTATGTACTGTGTACACACATGTTACATCACAATGAAAAAAATAATTTTGTTCAGGTAAACATAAAGACCCATACAAAACATCTCAAACAAAATGTTTTCAAATAATATGACAATTTGTCTTTATTTATTTGTGTGTTTATCAATCTGTATTGAAATAAACACATCAATAAGTTTCTGTTAATATATAATAAGATGTCGCATATATCCATAACATTTTATTTCACAACTACAGGCCGACAGCTATATCGATATCGATATGATAGTATCGAAAGTGCATGGTACACCACTATATGTCAAGCACACATGTAAACTTCACGCACACAATCGTAAATCAGTTTTGGTCGCGCTCAAAATGACACATTGCCGATCTATGTTTTATACTACATCTATGTAAGATATCGTACGCTAATATGTATCTGGTCTTAAGTTATTAACTGACAACATTTTCTGCCACATTTAAATTTTTCTTTATCACTATGCTGGAATAGTTTACCATCGAAATTATAATTATTAGCTGCACAAAATATTATAATGTGCTTTTTAACTGTCCTCTCTTCTCTGTATGTCCTCTATAATAGAGAGTTTGATTAAGAGCGTTTGGGCCTTATAGTCCCCAACGTTGGCCTAAGCTTTGTAAATACGAGTTCAATAACACTTTTAATTTTCCCATACATTCACAAACACCTTATCGAAGGAATAAATTGTCAGTACCAACAGGAAAAAATCCCCGAAATTCTTTTCCGAATCAAGTCTGAGCGTTTGACTTTACGGTGAAATTTTATTAACCAAGTTTCGTTTAACAATAAAATACCGGGTAAGTGTGAGTGCGATTCGTACATTGAGGGTTCCGGCGCTGATCATGTTTGACCAATTTGAAAAAAATATATTTTTAATCACATCTAAAGTTAAATTCATTGATATCATTCATTATATTATATTTGCTAAAGCAAAAAATATGATTTTATTACACAATAAGGCTCTTTTTTTTTTATTGCAATGAATGACGAGACGAGCAAGCCGTTCGCCTGATGGTAAGCGATACGACCGCTCATAAACAGTAGCAATATTCCACTGCGCTCGTCATCCTGAGACATAAGATGTTAAGTCTCAATATGTCCAGTAGTTACTCTGGCTACAATGTCCTTCAATCCGAAACACAACAGTGCATTTACGCAGTGTTGTTTCACGGGAGAAATAGACATTGAGGTGGTACCTACCCAGATAACGATTATTGATTACAAATGAAAAGACGTTTAATATATTTAGATAAGACTTATTTAAAAGTAGTTTAATTATATGGACAAAGCTTATACCTTCGAAACCAGCATTATTTAACCTGTTTTATTGGTGGTAGGTTTCTCATATATGAAAGACCTACTAGGATAGCAGGCTAGGATGGTTACTACAGAAAGACTATTTCTCCCTCCAAACAGTACTGTAAATGCACATTTATATACTGGTTTGAAGGAAATTCTAACCAGAGTAACTACTGGACAAACATACATAATGAGGCTTAACAGTTAACATCTAATGGCTCATAATGACGAGTGCAATGAAACGCGAAGCATTGATTTGTAATTAAAAGTGTTGTTTCGTTTTGCTGCTGTACATTTGCGGTCGTATCGCTTACCATCAGACGAATGGCATGTGCATCTTGTTACTTTGCAGTAAAAAAAAACACTAGGGATATAAAATTCAATTTCCATTTAGCATATACGGAACCCAAAACGCGGAAATACCTCTCACAGCAGGCAAACAGTGAATTGCCCGATATTGACGCCGCGCCATAATGACAGTAAGTGAATTCAATCGGAGCAATAAAATGTTCGCGGACAGATTGGGCCCTTTAAACCCTTAGTATTGCGGGGGCCGTTTGGGACACACAATAAATCTTTAGGGTGTTTAGACGGGGATTTTTCGTGCTCGTTAATACTACTGGAATTTAAAAGGAGTTGTAAGAAAAGTGATTCTTTAATTTGGAAAGGAATTATGGGCATTAGCACTTTTGGTTTCATTTTTCGCCATAAATATTCGCGGGTCATGAACGCTGCGTTAAAATACTGCAGTATCAAATACCAAAAGATTTTTTTGGCTTTCGAATACTAATATCAATTAATTTTTTGATCGCACATACCCACGAAATCGCTTACTATCCACTACAAAACATCCAAAAAACAACTGAATATCAAAAAAAATTATTAAAATATCATATGTACACGTAAATGTTGTACATAAATCCGAGTGAATCATATCACAAATAAACTCCATTACCATTAAAACACACGTAGCATAAATTTAACTTTACAAACCTACTAGTTATTCATGAACTGAAATTCAACGAGTTGAATCCCAAAACGACGGTGGGTTTAACTAACAGTTGTAAAATAAATGCGAAAACTAAGTTACGGCGCCCGGTTATATTAGTCGTCATATGTTTCACTATTTTGGATATTTTACGGTCTAAATTTTTGAATTTTTTCGTCTTTTAGTATGTCTAATTAATAGAAATGTATTGGTGGAAAAATATACCTCTGCATGCTTCTATTGTGACATAAAACAGAAGTAAAATTAAAAGAAAAAAAGAAAGGAAAAATTTCTTTGTCGCAGCAGACAAAAAATAGTCATCGAACATGAACAGAATTACCGCATGTAAGATTCAAATCCAGGATCTGAATTCTTACGATCTTTGCAAACTGTCTAAGCATATTTCGGGAAACTTAGACCACTATATATAATTATTCATTTTAACTTCACATAATCAAAACTATAGGCTTCCTTCAATGACGAAATGAATATGACAATGAATTAAGTTTTATAAGAGTTCCGTGATCCAAATTACTAATAAAGGGGACTCTTTATAAAAAGAAAAGTTCTCTACAGAAAGAGCAAAAGGTTTCGGATGAAAACATGTTTTGGTAGAGTCACTTAGAAAGATGTTGCGACTCAATGTAGAGTTCTTTTTTAGATAAATTGATTATGTCAGCTGAATCACTTTATTTTTATTCCATAAAGAGATTTGCTTTTTAATAAAATGTTTGAAGTGAAAATTGGTGTCAGTGAACTCGAGTTTATTTTTTATTAGGTTCAATAATTTTAATATTTGAGAGCAGATTGGACTGTCAAAAAAATTTTGATTTGATGGAGTACATTCGACTTATTGAAGACGCGTGTATGTCTTATACACGCACATTGCTCACTTTACGACATATCAGAGAACCCCATAAGCCCCCATTAAGCCCGCGTGATGTATTAAGGCTTAAGCCTGTCTATCGTATTCGAGTGTGTTGGCATAGTAACGTTAGATTAGATCTGAGAATCAAGTTAATAGGAAAATACACGTGTATTCAAATTGTGATATACATCCCAAGAACATTCTGGAGGAATCTTCAAAACAATATCCTCAATTAATATGCCGCAGTGTGCTTCCAGCCAATACTCCCGTTATTAAGGCGAAGATATCGCTTATTTTATTACTTTTAATGTTATTTCAAAGTGCTCAAGTTGGCGACAATATAAAGTTTGCGTCGTAACCGCGGATTCCTCAAGTTATGAGACAACCTTATTTAATTAATCATACCAAGTTGATTTTATTTTAATATAAATTTTAAGTGAAACATAACGGAATCATTAATATTGTTATAAAGTTTCTTGTTACTCACGAAATAAGGTCGATCGGGAAATATGTATTTAATTATGATTTTTCAGGCACGTGTATTCATAATAAATTCCCAATTATATTAATATTATCATTTAAGAATTTTGTACAAGAATTTCTAAATTAATTGATATAAAAAACCCTAAACATAAACAAAACAAAATAAATCACACATAATAATAATTAATTATTCTGATACTTAAAAATACACGAGACTTGATAATACCCATTAACACAATCCCTGTTTATTTAGACAAAAGTTTGTGAAAATGGAAAATTTTGTTACAAAAAAAAGAAAAGAAAATCCAATTACGAACAGCTATTACGGTTAACGAGACCCTTCTGAGGCGCACTTTCACATGATCTCTGTAGGGTGGGATTTATGCAAATTATTTTTTTAGACTATGGACTTGAGTGTTTTGGATTATGTGGGAGAAAATTGTCGGGAAAAATCCTTACAGACACCGTTGTTTGTAAAGCTATCTTTAGAAAATAACTCTTGTCAGGAAGAGTTAAGGTCGAAATTTACTTGAGGTCAATGTATTCTAGATTGTTCATTTCAGTACTGTGGATGCTGTTGGTGTAAATTAATGTATTAAGTTTTAGATAGGTTTAACATTACACCGCGCTGGCATGTAGTTTTATTAGACGTATTTAAGATGATAACGTAAAAAAATACTGTTTTTGGTACCTAATTGTTATCAAATAAAACCTTAAAAACCATTGTGATTTTTGTTCATAATAATGTTTACAGTTTATAATGCAATGTGTTTGTTACACCAATTAATTAGTATCTAGACATATTAATCAGGGCACACCTCTGACTTTTCGGAGTCATGTGTGTATTGATATTAAATCCCCACGCACTAAAACGGTGAAGGAAAACATTGTGAGGAAACCTGCATACCATA
Source organism: Hyles euphorbiae (assembly GCA_023078785.2). Lineage (NCBI taxonomy): Eukaryota > Metazoa > Arthropoda > Insecta > Lepidoptera > Sphingidae > Hyles > Hyles euphorbiae. Next base: position 15,098,371 of record CM041036.1, on the reverse strand, counting down.
GCGATTTGTAAAATGTCTATGGTATGTAAGCCCGCCAACCCGCACTAAGCCAGCGTGGTGGACTATGTGGCTTAACCACTCTCAATCGTACTCTCGATTGTAGAAGAGGCCAGTGCCCTGCAGTGGGACGTATATGGGCTGATACAGACATATTAATCAATAAATAAATAATTAATTAATACACCCAACAGTTACATGTAAAGTTCTGACCCCACAGAAACTACGAGAGACTTGTCCAGGTCACTAACACCCAGATCCGAGACTGATTTGAGGGCCTCACAAACATTTACCATATCACAATCATAAACAGTATCCAAAAATCATATCTTGAATAAGTATATCAAAGTTGCCAGATTACAGTCCCATAACATGTAGACCCAAAACAATTTTTTATATTGTTTCGGAAATCAAATCTACTGTTCTTATACTACCAACGTCCCATCACAGCCTGCCAATAAAACCAGGTATAATATTAATTCACATCACGCAAGACGCAACCAAAATTAATAGAGTTAATGTCATCAGGCATCGTTTATTTTTACAGTTATTACTTGTAATTATGAACTCGCACGGCTGTGTACACGTGCCATTTCAACCATCTCTTTTAATTGGATATGAAGAAAATATATGTAGGAATACGATTTTGACTCAAATTGTCATATCATTTAGTGCTAAATGTGCGTGGTGGCCTAATTGTGAAAGACAGGACGCAACTCACAAAATCCAGAGCACTTGGTGGAAGATCTCTCATATGTGAGAGGATGCCTGAGCAGGTAGCACCGCAATGTCTATTTCTACCAACATACAGAAGTATAACACCGTTGTGTACCGGTTTCATATCAAATCCAGTGACATATTGAGACTTAATATCTTATGACTCAAGGCGGATGGCGAGATCAGTGGAGTGCCAAGCATTATTTAGTAATTCATGGTGTTGTTTGGTTTGTAAATGTCCATAAGCGTTCATGTCGCTTACTATAAGGCAAATGGCGTGCTCATTTAACCATTTATTGCAATAAAAAGCGTTTCTGTTATTTAACGTATAAGGAAAAAGAGACATGATAATATGAGTCCAAATATCAGTCGATGGAGTAGGTGAACCCAGTAGCAAGGAAAAACTGTAATACTATCTACAATATCGACATCAAAGACATTCAGCAACAGATTATTTGTTTAATAGATTTGTTTGTTTATCACAATGTAATCATTATTAATGTTTACAAACTTTTGTATGATGCAATGCTCTCATAATTCAGTCATGAATCTTAATTAGCGTCGCACAGTTTCGGGTGTAGATGAAATTATATGAAATGTGTTTATTAAAGTAGTTAATGGTTGTTTCCTGAATTTTAAGGTGAGTTTTTATTTTAATACACTGTTACAATGCGCACTTGGCCCGATTGATTGTGGATGGATTATATGATTGTGTGGCCTAAACCATCTAAATCTAATTCTCGTGTTAGACCCATGCCCTACAGTGGGCCGTATATGGTATATACTAAGGGCTGATAAAAGTAAATAATTCTATTATTTGTATGTTTCGCCGAATTTATAAAATTATCTTTTTGGAAAGTGATAAAAAAAATTAGATGTAAAGTCGTATAGTTGTCAAAGTATTAATTTCATAGTTGATTGATACGCAATTGACGTTTGCATGAAGCATTTTTATATTCCAATGAATGGTGAGACGAGCGTGCCGTTCACATGATGTTAACCAATACGACCGCTCATAAACATTAGTAAAACCAAACAGAACCTTGAGTTACAAACCATGCTTGTCATTCCACTGCGCTTGGCCATCCTGAGACAAGACGGTAAGTCTCAATATGTCCAGTAGGTACTCTGACTACAATGTCATTTAACCCAAAAAAAAACAGTAAATTTACACTGCTGTTTAGCGGGATAAATAGATATTGAGGTGGTACCCACCGAGGTGGCATCTCATATATGAGGGATCACCAGTGTAATGTCGAGAAATTATTTGAAATTAGACTTAAAAATCGAGTAGAGTAGCCTAAGCTACAGAGTTAAACCAAAACTATTTTCATGATCGTATAACAGCAATAAGATAAATAAAAATAATAATAACAGTAATCCTATTAATTCAAATGTTCTACAAACAACAGAACAATTTGCATTCAAAGATACAACTATTTATATTTCACAACGAAAATTCTATTTAAAAAGTTTCATTAAAATACCCTCTGAAATTCACAACGTGAAATGCTTTAAAAATCTGATTTTACAGAATCTGTTTAAAACAAACTAATTTCAGTGTGGACAAAGTTTGTAAAAAATTGTCGAATTACAAAAACGCCGAGTCGCCATTTACAGAAGTTTTTATGCAGTCGAGTGTTTGTGCTAAAAAAGGAGTTTATTTAGGCGGCTTGCTTAAAATAAATAATTATCTTGCGTTTTGAGGCTGCCTTTTTAAGGCTTTTTTAATTTTTACCTTGTTATTTTATATACTTTGGTTGTCCAAATAGCGTAACATATTTTTTTTTATTATTTTTATAACAGTGAATGGCGAGACGAGCATGCCGTTCGCCTGATGGTAAGCGACCGCTCATGAACAGAAGCAAAACCAAACAACACCTTGAATTACAAAGCAATGCTTGGCATTCCACTGCGCTCAACATCCTGAGACATAAGATGTTAAGTCTCAATATGTTACTCTGGCTAAAATGTCCTTCCATCCGAAACACAACAGTGCATTTAAACTGCTGTTTGACGGGAGAAATAGACATTGCGGTGGTACCCACCCAGGCAGCCTCTCACATATGAGAGACCTACCAGTAAAGTAATTGTAATAATTTATGTACACAATGATGGCAAAATATGGTACGTACAGCGGGGAATAGTTTGTATCGATAAAGACCTGAGGGCAAAAGCATACTTACATTGCTTAGTTATTCAAGGCACTGTTTGGCTTTACCGATGTTCATGAGCGGTCGTATCTCGCCTCCTTTCGCCATTCATTGCAATTAAAATAAAAAAAGGTGTATGTATATTATAATGATTACAAAACCTGCAGATTGCGGTCTTATCTTGATATAATATAATTTCTTGCAGAAAACCTTGGGATGAATATAAAAACGGAAAATAATAGAGGGAGGAGAATTTATTTATTTAAACATTATTTAAAATGTGTCTCAATTTTTACCCTAGTTTCAAGAGCATTATAATATATCAAGATAAACGGTCTCATGATCCTTTATAAAGATTGTTATTTTGGTACTTAAGCTCCCATATCGCACTATCGATGGTCGTTGACTTTTATGTTACAGATTATTAAAAATTGAAAGCCTTTCTCTATAAATTTATATTTAGGTACATTGCTGTGCGCGCATCACACAAAAAGTAATGGATGGATTAAAAAAATATATCCCCAGATGAGTGGGCCATTTGGCAATTGGTTATCTGACAAAAATGTATTACATTATCTATTCGATGTGAATTTCATATTTTATTGATATTTACATACATAATCGTCACGCTTGTATCCCATAGGGGTAACCAGAGACTATAGAACGCTACTTTGCTCGATTCTGACATATTACTTTCGCGTCACCCACTTTTATCAACCTTTTCATGCATTTTTGTCGATTCAGGGTGCTTTTGACCTGACCCTCGTTAAGGGTATCACCGATTTGGATTGTGTATGTTCGGTGAAGTCAACCCCTACCGACTCTTCCATCCACAGTTGCCTTGCAAATTTGCTTCGTTATTCCCCTTTCATCCATCCTCTCTACATGGCCAAACCTTCGGAACATTCCTTTGTCAATTCTTGGCTTCCATCACGTTAATGCTTTATTGATATTTACAACATTATGTAAGCCTTATGGCGTTCATGCACATGTCTAGAATATTCTGAAAAAAGTCTACATATGTCTGTATGTGTATCAGCCCATATACGTCCAACTGGCATAGCTTGGGTCTCTTCCTAAATCGCGAATGCGATTAGGCTATTTAGTACTATTATATCCACCACGCTGGCATAATACGGGTCAGCTTACAATGATGAGAACTTAGTGGTTTTTGACTCTATAATACTCGAATTAAAATTTATCTTCTATATTCTCCCAGTGCCCAATGATTAATAATCGTCAAAGGATCATTTTTGAAAAATATAATTGTAATAGCCGTTGTAGTTCAAGAAACCATTCTTCATATTTACCTCCACAAATGTAATTTATCATTGTATTGCCCCATGCAATACAAAAAAGTTACATAAACTTTGTGAATTTATATTTTGTCAAAAGGTCTTTGGACGGTAATCAAAGTCTTGTTTCAAAAACATTTGGGCACATGATGATACTTATTAAGGTTTCTTCAGTGGCGCTTGGGTGTTACGAGGATACAATTGCCTATTAAAAATTAACAAACAAAATAATCACCAGCCGGTGACACTCGTTAGTCGTTCCATATTCAAAATCGCTCATTCTACCACTTATAGCACGACTAACATCACCGCAAACTTTTTTAATTGACACTTAAACTTCACAACTCACCTTATTTTGTCGTAAAATTGATCCCCGAGGTGCCCAGGGCAGGAAATACGGTTAGGGATTAAGGCTTTCATCACGTTAATGCGCTGTATAATGTGTCCATATTTTGGCAGACGGAAGCCGACTCACGATATTTGCGAAGTAATTAAGTGACGAGAAGCGAGCGAGAAATGACGCCGTGGTCGTGGATTAATTATGGCTTGAGCACGTTGGGTGATGTAGACGGGCGGGTTGGACGCTGCGTTTTTTTATAATCGCGCCCGTTTTTTTTGAACATCATACACAGCAGCTATGGACCTGTCATCGGGACTCATATATGAGTAGCGCTTTGTATTATATGGATATAATTGTATAAATGATGTTGCATTAGGAGATACTCAATGTATTCTACACGGTACTCAAAATCACGTCCATTCATTTTTTCCGATAATAGAAATACAGGGTCTAATAGTAATGTAATGCAACCTAAATAGGGAATTATAACCCTTCAATTATTACGACATAATTAAGCAAACGAAAACGCAACAACTTAGCAAGTGTCACACAGCATTAATTCGATCGAACGATAATTAAAAAAAAAGAAGTTTAAAAACCGCAACATTTTAAGTACTCATTTGTTTGTTTATGTTATTATAGCATTATCATTCATGTGTCGACATTAATTATGCACGCTATTTAATTCATTTAGATTGTTTATCCTCCATCTTCTTATTCAATGATAATATTATTATACTGTCAACAAATATTGGCTTTTCAAACTCATTTATACTCTTCAACATAAATAAAACACAGAAACAAAAATACTAATTATGACATCCTGTGAAATATAACTAGTTACAAAATCAGTGACTAAGCCCAAAGCGGTTTTATACCCGCAGCGTTAAAACGCTCGTTTGTTTAGTTTTATTATTATATTACTTGTGTTCATGCATGACGTGTTAACATTTATGCATGCTACTTAATGCTATAACTTTTATGCTGGCACGATGGCGACATCGGCCTAGTGCCTCGCCACACTTCACACACGCTTGAAAACGTTGTAAAGAACTATCAGGTGTATAGGTTTTCTGAAGATGTTTTTATTCGCAGTAATAGTTATGTTACCTTCATTTTCATTCACAATTTCACCCTAGTTAAACAGGTGTTTTTTTTAAATTCGTCCAAGATGGCTAAAGTGTGCCTCTAAAAATTTTGAAACATATTACTAAGTAGTTGTAAGTCTCTCATATGTGAGAGGCCGCGTGGGTAGGTATCACCGCATTGTCAATTTTTCCCGTCAAACATCAGTATAAGCACTGTTGTGTTTCGGATTGAAGGATAATATAGCCTAATAACTACTAGACATATTGAGGCTTAATGTCTCAGAATGGCGAGTGCAGTGGAATGCCAATCACTGCTTTGTATTTCAAGATGTTGTTTGGTTTTGCTATTGTTCATGAGCGGTCGTATCGCTTACAATCAGGCGAACGGCATGACCAATAAAAAAAAAATAACACATGGCTTGACATCACTCAAGTATTGTTTATAAATTGGCGATTCCGTGCGTTGGCCGCACTACGCCTCTCCATAGTATTGCTTGTGAATACGGGGGCTATATTGAGTAGTTTAGACGGCATACTATAATAGGCTATATGACTTGAATTTTTAATATTAAGTAAGGATGATGTTGGATGTGGTAAACGACTCCAAGCTTTCAAGAACCTCTCGATATACAATGCAAGAGTCTTGAATAGAAGTGCTGACTCCATTATTGGTCTAGACTGCATAAAATAGTTTGTGCAAGGCTTACGCGTACAATAGATATGAATTTCCTTTGATATATATTTTCTGCTCTTTTAAACCGAGAGCTATCATAGAGTCATTACATTTTCGTTAGTTTTATAAATCGATTGTCGAGGCTTTGTGACCTCTTCCTATTTCAGGCATTTTTCCTTAGCTTTCACTTACATTTTGTGTACAGTAATGCTTCTAAAATTCGAGAGTTGTTTATGTTCATGTGGCCAAACCACTCTCAATCATACTCTCGTTTGTAAAGGAAGCCCGTGCCCTGTAGGAGATAAAAATAAGGTGAACCGTTTGTTAATTTATCGAACTTACTTATAATAATATATTTCAACATAAAATTAAAAAGGAATAACTTCAAAATGAATGAAGTGCGTGGTGGCCTGTTGGTAAACGGACTAGACGCGACTGCCAACATGTTCACGGTGGTCGCGGATTCGAATCCCAGGGCACACCTCTGACTTTTCGGAGTCATGTGTGTATTGATAGTCAATCACCATGCACTAAAACGGTGAAGGAAAACATCGTAAGGAAACCTACATACCATAGCGGTTTATAAAAATTTCTATGGTATGTAAGTCGGCCAACCCGCACTAGGCCAGCGTGGTGGACTATATGGCCTAACCACTCTCAATCGTACTCTAGATTGTAGAGGAGGCCCGTGCCCTGCAGTGGGACGTATATGGGCTGATACAGACATATACAACTTCATCATAGTTTTCTACAAAGTGATAATCAAGTTTCTAGCTTGTGAATGAATGAAATACAACCTGTATTTCATTTTGCTATTGACTCATAAATATTGTTATTTTGGCTCACCAAGGCCTAATTATAACCGAAATTTGACAAATTAAATTCGTTCGAACAAGTTCAATTACAAATATTCAGCTTATTCATATTATAGCTAAGTTTATTTACGTCTCGCAAAATCTTTACCTAAACAATATTAAAGCATTTCATTGCTATACTATTGCTCATATAATTTCAGATTTTATTATCAGACAAATTGTATAAATTTAACATTTTCCAAAACATGACTTACAACAAGACCGTACCAACATCCAATATAATATTCCATCGGAAAGAAAAAATAATTATTCCTTCATCCACAAAAGGATAGGCGAATAAATAAAACAATAAGTTTTCGCGTGACAGGCTCGCGGAATGTCTCAGTATATCAGACGGGTCCGTTTCAGCCGGAGCCTGAATACCTGTTCACGTTTCATAAACGTTCAAACGTAGCGTGTAAATGTTCTCTCTTACAACCATTGTAAAGGTGAAACTCCTCTGGGATATGAGATATGAAAAATCTCGATATTTTTCACTTGACAGCAGGAAGTATATTTCAGCAAAAATATAGAACAGTAAAGTGTAAATACAATAAATAATCCTTGTAACTCAAGTTCGTGCATTAAGATTATCATAATTAAAAAAGATAGTTCGTGGTTCTCTTTATTCTTCAAACTATCCTAATTGGATTCTTGAAAAACCCACGGTTTACTTCGAAACACAAAAATTATATTTTTCGAAAAACAGCTAGCCTAGAAAAAGCAAATAAAAAACTCGGCATTATAAATGTGTAAAACAGTATGTCATCACACGTGTTCCCTCCTTTCTATAATCCTGGGTTCTTCCGCCGTGTGAAGAAGTATCTCATCAGGCCATCATAATTATATCGAATGGTATTGGACAGCAGTCTGATGCCATTCGATACTCTGTCTAGACAGCATTTGCACTTACCATCAGGCACAATCATCACGGCACAATGCAGTCATTATGCCGTGCAGGTATAAAAAAATATATAACGAATGACCTAAAAATAATTACTCATTTAATTAGAAATGCCATGTAGCCAAAAATAAAGCCACTCAAGACTATTATCAAAAGATGAAATTAAATTAAATTGGTCATGTAGGCAATTAAAGAGCTCTAATGACAAGTCAATACACGTAGAACTAAATCTCTATATACAAAATATTTTCTATACTTAGTATTATTTATATTAATTTGTTACTTTAATTTATTCATTAATTTTATTTATTTATTTAGTTCTTATTCGTATATTATTTAAAGTATTAGTTACTACTCTATAGTATTTTTTTTTTCAAAAAATATATAATTTACGTTAGTCAAATTGAATTTATTAGTTGACCATGAGTATTATTACTACGGTGCGTAGCGGTTAATTGTTGCAACCGGATGTAACACGGCCCTTCCTGAGAAGACCCGGCGAAACAAACTCAGTGGGCTTACACTACCACTGGAACTACGCGACGCGACCCAGTTCTGATGCTACGACATATCACTCCCTGTACAATAAGCCTTAATATCTTACGTACATTTATTTCTAGACGGTATTTTTATATTTCGCTTTCACTTTAATATTTAATACTTAGATATGGAAAAATATATGTCGATAATACGTTTAAGACTTGACGTCGAGACCGAAAATGTATTTTAATATGTTTCAGTGAATACAAAAAATATATTAAATTTAACATTTATAGAATAATATATTTAGCAAATAGCACTATGTATATACCGATAGGAAGATAATTGTAAATTAAATCATGATTGATTGCGTTTCCTTCTACTGAAAGATTCGAAAGTCTCATTTTCTGTCACATTTCTACTATTTTGTCCGGTTTATTATAGTTAATTCTAAGACCTTTCATGTCCACCTGATGGTATTATATGAATTGCAATATGACAACCTGCATGGCGTAGTTGGCTAGACACCGCCTGGCTGTGAAACGAAAGGCCGCGAATTCGATCCCCACACCGAGACAAATATTTGTGAGGCCTACAAGTATTTGTCTCGGGTCTAGGTGTTTGTGAGACCGAAAGGTCTCTCGTAGTTTATTATACCGATGACGCCAGAGTTAATTAATCTTAATGGGGGGTCAGGACTGTGTACTCGTATGTGACTGTTGGGCTTATTCATTTATGATATTAAGACTACCCAGCTCAATCCTAATTCGTATACTGACTAAACACAGCATAGCTGTAATCTGTATCTGTATCAGCCCATATACGTCCCACTGCAGGGCACGGGCCTCCTCTACAATCGACAGTACGATTGAGAGTGGTTAGGCCATATAGTCCACCACGCTGGCCTAGTGCGGGTTGGCGGACTTACATACCATAGAAATTTTTATAAATCATAATCATAGCTATAATGCCATTTAAATACTCGTGTTTCTAAATCTGACGTCAGCATTTAAATATCAGTTATCGTTAAGTATTTTACTCTACGTCAAGAAGCGGAGTCACAGGGAGGCAACTTTGGTAAATGTCTACAGTTTGAAGATAAGATTAAGCGGAGTCGACGGCCCGGTGCTATTTTGTCACGATACATTTAATTCGTGTCCCCATTTGTGTAATTCACTGGGTCGTTGCCATCCACGTAGATTTGAACCTATTTCAAACGTTGAAGAGAAAATACTCCGTTTTTACATCTACAGTTTTTTTTGCAATTGTCGGTGGGACAAGCATGCCGTTCACCTGATGGTAAGCGATACGACAGCTCATGAACAGTAGCAAAACTAAACAACGCCTTGAATAACAAATTAATCCTTAGGATTCCGCTGCACTCGCCATCCTGAGACATAAGATGTTAGGTCTCAATATGTCCAGTAGTCCAAACTGTGCATTTACACTGCTGTTTGGCGGGAGAAATGGATATTGCGGTGGTGCCTACCCAGGCGGCCTCTCACATATGACCAGTACAGTTTTCAGTCAGTTATTAATAGATGTATGTTATGATAGCATGAATGGTCATCCGCGGTGGTACCACTGTCTCAAAGAAGATCGACGTAGAGTGATAGCCTTGCTATTGTTTCGTTTAGTGAGTTAGATTACCGGATACCCAATACCTCTTCTACTATTCTTTTCCTTCCCGCTCCCAGAAAGGGTCACGATTTTATGGGCCGGCAACACATCCATGATCAAAGCGTTATGGTTGTTCATAGACGGCAGTGATCACTTACCATAAGGTGACTTGTTTGATCGTTTGCGGGACCTATTGCATAAATGAAATATTGTTGACTAAATCTGGAATACATTAGGATTTGTTAAATATAAATTTATAGCTACATTTTTGCACAAATATTTAGTCATCCTGAATATACTTACGATACGATTTCTAAAGAATTTTTAGTTTTTTTTTTTTTTTTTTTTATTGCAATGAATGACGAGACGAGCAAGCCGTTCGCCTGATGGTAAGCGATACGACCGCTCATAAACAGTAGCAACATTCCACTGCGCTCGTCATCCTGAGACATAAGATGGTAAGTCTCAATATGTCCAGTAGTTACTCTGGCTACAATGTCCTTCAATCCGAAACACAACAGTGCATTTACGCAGTGTTGTTTCACGGGAGAAATAGACATTGCGGTGGTACCCACCCAGATGGCCTCTCACATATGAGAGACCTACCACCAGTAAAAGTAGTAACGATAGAAACATAATATGATTTTATAAATAAAACAAAATAGTAAAATAAAACTATATCCCAAAAACTGGAAATTATTCAAGCTGATAATTCGATGTCAGTGGGTGGTCGACGGTAGGTGGCCAGTGGAAAGTCAATTTACCCTCAATAAATCTTTTTCTTGGATACTCTACACTCAATCGCGTTTTATTGTTTATATGTATTCTCTTGATTACGTATAAATAACATACATACATACATAAACGCCTTGTTCCCAGAAGGGGTAGGCAGAGGTGCGAGGGCACCCACATTTCGCCTTGTATATTCCGTCCCACAATGTGATAGGTGGCGAGCCTATCACCATATCGGGCACAAATTCCTGACTCTGGGCTGATACTGAATAGAAAAATCCAATATCACCTTGCCCAACCCGGGATTCGAACCCGAGACCTCAGCTTTATAACCGTACCGTAGTACAACTACGCCACCGAGGCACGTATAAATAAATGCCGAAGTAATCTACATAATATATAACTTTCATTTTATTTTCCTTGTAGAAGATTATTATAGTACAATATTATTGCAAACTAAAAATAAACAAAATTTTAAATAGTCTATATTATGTTCACTCACTTCAATCACCACGCACTAAAACGGTGAAGGAAAACATCGTGAGGAAACCTGCATACCATAGCGATTTATAAAAATTTCTATGGTATGTAAGTCCGCCAACCCGCACTAGGCCAGCGTGGTGGACTATATGGCCTAACCACTCTCAATCGTATTCTCGATTGTAGAGTAGGCCCGTGCCCTGCAGTGGGACGTATATGGGCTGATATAGATATAGATATAGATTATGTTCACTACGTTATTATTAAAACAAAAACATAACTTACCTACTCCACTACAAACCACTACACACTACACCACGCCAAACAGCAGTATAAATGAACTATTGTATTTCGGTTTGAAGGACATTGTAGCCACACTAACTACTGGACAAATTGAGACTTGCATATTATATCTCGGGATGGCGAGCGCAGCTGAATGCTTTGTAATTTAAGATTTTGCCACTGTTCATGAGCGGTCGTATTATTTACTATCAGGCAAACGGCATGCTAGTCTCGCTATTCAATGCAATATAAAATAACATTAAAATATAATTTTCAAAATATTTATTGCACTTCCAGTATTGAGCTTTTAATTTTTGCCGTGCATTCCCACCTTTACCTGTAATATTTCTTTGAATAAAGCTATTGTTGCGAGCTACAAGATAGACTGTGAAAGGATGGGACTAAAAATCACCACTCTAGATATTTTTGCACACAACACACTGGTCATAAAAAAACAGTTGATGAAAAACGACTATGTACAGTCCTGTTTTCATTGAGAATTTTTGAAACGGTAAGTCCTTAAGTGTATGAACCCTCTGTCTTCAAGAAATATATGTAAGTCATATTTTTTGTTTGTTGTGTTTCGGATTGAAGGACATTGTAGCCAGAGTAACTACTGGACATATTGAGACTTAACATCTTATGTCTCAGGATGGCGAGTGCAGTGAAATGACAAGCATTGCTTTGTAATTCAAGGTGTTGTTTGGTTTTGCTACTGTTCATGAGCGGTCGCATTGCTTACCATCAGGCGAACGGCATGCTCGTCTCGCCATTCAATGCAATAAAAAAAAAATAAAAAAAAAATATCCTTATAAAATAAGACAGAGTAACTTGATGTGAGCACAGTGTAATGCCAAGCATTGTTTTGTAATTATTTGCCGTTGTTTGGTTTTCTTACTGTCCATGAATGGTCGTATTGCTTGCCATCAAGCGAACGACATTTTCGTCTCACCATTCATTGCAATAAAATAAACATGTGTAGCCATATTATAAACTATATCCATTAATTCAATACATTATCGATTATATTTTTTCAATCTAGCTGTAATGTCCTCCTTCCTATTATACCACATCCAGCCTCCCATTCTCTTCGCTTCCTATAAACCTCTAAATGAATATGTATGAACCGCTACACGACAGGCCGACATAAAAGTAATACCCGTCCAACATGCACCGTACACGTGCAAGGATTTTCATTGTCCTGGCCTCCATTGTATAAGCTTCAAAATGTTTAAAAAGAGATATTACTTAAAAGAGTATTGTTCTTATCTGAAAAGTGTTGAAGAATTCTCATTAGATTTTTAGTTTAATCAATAGAGTATTATTTTTTTCTGAGTTGAATATTCATGAAGTTAAGTTAATTATGGATTTAAATATATTTTTTAGTTATATCCGTATCTGTATCGGCCAATCTGTATCTGCAGGGCACAGGCCTCCCCTACAACTAAAAGTACGATTGAGAGAGGTTAGGCCATATAGTCTACCACGCTGGCCTAGTGCGGATGGGTGGACTTTACATATCATAGAAATTCTTTAAAATCCCTATGGTATACAGGTTTCTTCTTGATGTTTTCCTTTACTGTCATAGGGCGTAGTGATTCACTATCAATATACACATGACTCCGAAAATTCAGAGGTGTGCCCTGAGATATGAACTCGCGACCACCATGCACATGTAGGTAGCCGCAACTGGTTCAATTACCAACATGTCACCACGCATTTTGTTTAGTTAGACCAGCTTAAATGAGTTAGAGACAATGTATTGCCAATGAACAGTACCTAGATTACACTAAAACAACTTTCCCAATTAATTTATTTCATTGCTCAATTTAAATCATTAATAAGCTCCAAGTTCCAAAAAGTAATAGAATTTTACTTCATATAATATTAAAGAAAGAAGTTAATATAACAAGTCAGTTTTAAAACTTAAAACGGAATTTTAAAACGGTCGGTCTATATCACGTTTCCGCTGATTACCCTACCAATTTCCAAACTAATTTGCGCTTTATACATATAGCAATAAAGTGCTGAAAGTTTGCCGCTACTCACCGAGTATAGAAAATTATTTCTACGTACATTAGAGTTACAGTAAATGTTTAAAGAGTACATTAAAATAAATATTATGGTTGTGAATCCACAGCTTACATTGATAGTGAAGATATTATGGTAAAAAAAGGAAACCCAGAAAACAACTGTGCCTTTATTGCAACTGTGCCTTGCAATAATATCAATAGTTTCTGAATTCTGTCGACCTTGCGAGACCAAAGTTCTGGACTATAGATCTATAATTAATTAACCTAATTATGAATTATGGTTCTTAAATATACGCGAATCTTACACATTTTAATAAACATATTTTTGATGGATTTTATCATGGATTTTATCCGCTCTTCGACGACGAAAGCTGTAAAGTAATCAAAATATCGGGAAGTTAAAAATGAATATCTTAAACCATCTGTGATAAAATCAAAAAAGCATTTTATAATTCATTCGGATGTTAATAATAATTTTCAATACTCGTTAAAGCTTAAAGATATAAAATAATTTTGTGAATGATGTGTTAAGATTTAAAAAATAACAAGAGATACAGACAGATCTGGAAGGTCTTTAATCTAGGTATTAATTGATTATATTCACATATTATCTATAATTTGAAAATTCACTGTGGTCTAAACACAAACATCTATTAACAGTTCAGTCCTCTCCCAACAAGCCCATAATTTGCTCAAACTTAACTACTCTCCTGAACTCAACTGTGTTGTTTGATAATTAGCATACACTCCGCGGCCCTTTGTGTTTGCAACAAAAGTGAGTTTTCATAATTTCAGAGTTTCCACATCGTTTGTAAATTGCCTCGCGAGTACATGGTGTGAATTATGTATTTCTTACAAGCACAAAATTTCTCTCATTCCGCCACTGTTCAAATTTAGTTATGGGATGAATTTGACGAGTGAAAAGCAGTGAAAATGATTCGTATCTGCCGGAATCCAATTTTATATAAATGTGTAAAACAATGACACGCTAAGATGTATGGCATTCCAACGTCAGTCTTTGCGTATTCGATTTCGAGCAGACTGTTATTCTTCAGACAATCTTTTCTCGCTTTGTTGAGATTGCACCACGTACTGACATGGGCAATCACCTTGGCCTGATAAAGTACCTAAAAATCGCGGCACTGTGCATTTATCTTCAGCAGAATCGTAAATAATTTTCAGGTACGATTGAATTTCTACGAGCACAAGTGACTTAAAAACCCTCAAGAGAATATAATCCCAACATTTAAAGCCAGAAAATCACTTACGATTCCTTTGGATTTGTAAAGGTTTATAAGTGGTAACCGTGTAAGAAGAGTTTTTTCTTAAATTGCATTCTTTACCTTATAGTATGCCTCTTTATAAATAGCTTGATACCTCCTTCAGAATTTAAATAAGCAGCAGACGCCAATTCTGTTGCGAATGATAGTCTTTTTAAACATAGCCATCAGATGTTGTTTAATTATATTACATACATAATTGACAATTTGCGTTACTTGGTAAAGGAACCAGCCGCGGCTGCCATCATGTTGACGGTGGTCGAGAGTTCCAATCCTAGATCACACCTCTGATATTTTGGAGTCATGTGTGAATTGATGTCAATCACCACGCACTATAATGGTAACGAAAAGCATCAAATGAGGGAACCTGCATATTATGATGATAAGTCAGCGTCAGAATTTAAATGTAAAGTCTGCCACTAGACACACTAGGCCAGCATGGTGAACTATATGGCCTTACCAGTCTCAATTTTAGAGGAGGGTAAAGCCCTACAATGGGACGCATATGTGCTGTTACAATACCATTTATAATTTATTATACATGTTTAACCAGCCCGGTAATATTTACCTAGAGACAAAATCCAAACAAACCTCAGAAACAAATACATAATAATATCACATGATATTCAGACCGTGACACCATCCTTTCACATGATGACTGTAAATGTTTGATGAGAATTCACATCACGTTACCTATACATTTGTTTTTCACGTTCGTGGCAAATAAGATGGGTTCATAAATATATTTATGGTTATGCATTATTTATTTCGAATCTTGAAAGTGTTGGTAAATGGAGTAAATGTCGTAAATACATAAGATCTAGTGAGATTATGCAGAATGTAATTGGAAAAAATATTACATTCAATATAATTTATGCTTTTTTATGAAGATTGACATGAATTTCTATGTATTTATAAGCCCATTTGTACATATGTCCCACTGTAGGGCCTCCTCTCTAATTGACAATACGACTGGGAGTGGTTAGGCCATTTACACCACCGACCATCCTGGCCTAGCGCGTGTTGGCGGACCAACAAATGAATTAATTGTAAAAGACTTTACACATCATATTAAAATATATTTTTACAAAGATTCTACAAAATATACCAAAAAATAATAGTTTAGTTGTAGAAAGCAATGACCTATAATTTAAGTTTCTTACCGAAATAATAACTTTTTCTAGAAATCGAAAAATAATCCAGCCTTCGTATTTGGAATAAAATCACCACGACAATATTAAACTTTCCAGATATTAAACCCAGATTCTCAAGAGACAAATCTTTATATAATTATATACAATCAAGAACAAAAATAACAAACTTTATAATAATAAACTACAATAATTATGAACCTAAGCTCACCTAAAGACTATTTTTCTAACCTAGTGCATCTACATTAATATGTCGTAAACCTGATTCTGTACACCGACCCAGTGCCAACTATGAATAATGTTTAACGACATATTACATTACAGCGTGTCATACTAAATCTTCGAGAAAGATTTGCTCAGGTTATTTTCAATGTTTTACTCTCAGTTTTTCTATAAAATAATATCGGTTTTTTTCCTTAAATAATTAAGTATTGAAAACAGCCGTTTATATGTTGTGTTTAGTTTGAAAGATATTGTAGTCAGAGTGACTACTGGAAATATTGAGACTTAAAACATATTATTCTTCATATTATTCTAACGAGACGATTTTTTTCCTATTTGGGTGGTAAATATATTTTTAAGTGCGTGGTGGCCTGTTGGTAAATGGACTAGACGCGGCTGCCAACATGTTCAAGGTGGTCGCGGGTTCGAATCCCAGGACACGCCACTGACTTTTCGAAGTCATGTGTGTATTGATAGTCAATCACCACGCACTAAAACGGTGAAGGAAAACATCGTGAGGAAACCTGCATACCATAGCGATTCATAAGAATTTATATGGTTACATACCATCAATCCGCCAACCTGCAATAGGCCAGTGCAGCGTGGTAGTCTATATGGCCTAACCACTCTCAATCGTATTCTCGATTGTAGACTAGACCCGTGCCCTGCAGTGGGACGTATGTATATGGGCTAATACAGAAATATATTATAGTTTTTCTAAAATAACATGTACACCGTTTTATATTTAAAGAAGCTACGGTACAACATCGTTCCAATTTTTACTTTAGCAAAAACTATAGACTTAATTCCCCTTAATTTAAACATATGTACATATGTATATGTGTTTGTAGTTACTAAAACTACCACTCGGCTTCGTTTTCGGTGGCAAATGTCTTAATATACCCTGAATATAGAAAATATTTTTTCGTGTCAGTAAAAACTATATGATTATCTGGCGCCACAACAAAATAAGTCATAACAAATACTAAAAGCTGTTTGTTTGCACCTACAACTCTCCGTAAAAGTTATTCACAGCTTCTTAATATATATAATAATTACTCTCAAACATTTCTGCTAATACGAAAACAACTTATAAAAACTTCTCCGTATTGGAAAAAATATAAAAATATCAGAGACTTTAACTGGCAACCTCTTCAGTGGACGAAAGTTTCTCTAAGAGGCAGTTAAATATAACGTTTTATGAGATCGTCAAATTTAATCGCCGTCTGGTGACCTTAATGACCCCATATCCTTATTGTTCCATTCCATTGAATATAGAGGCTTGTAGTGAGATTGTTGAAAATATTTTTTTTGCAATAGTATATTTTTAAATCTAAGACAAGAAGCAACTATGTTTACGCAAAAAAGATACTTTTTCGTAACAAAAGAATTAATTCATAAGTTTGATAATGTAATAACAGATCTGTTGAGAATCGAGCCTAGAGTATTATATCCCACATATTATTTTACTTGTCAATAAATAAACAGAAACACAGAAAAGCTTTAACATTCAAGCATATTTTTTTTAATTATTTTTTTATTGCAATGAATGGCGAAATGAACATACCGTTCACCTGGTGGTAAGCAATACGACCGCTCATGAACAGTATCAACACCAAACAACGCCTTGAATTACAAAGTAATGTTTGGCGGGAGAAATAGACATTGCGGTGGTGCCTACCCAGTCGATCTCTCACATATAAGATACTTACCACCAAACAATATCACATTTGACAATAATGTGACTTCAATGTCACATTATGTCTTGAGTGGCAGGAGGCGTAGAGGATTTCTCGGTCCCAAAATACTGAACTCTCCTTACAAAAAAACTTATGTAAAACAGGTTTCATTTATTATGATTTTTAATTAAATAAATATTTGTATTATTCCTAAGGTGAACCATCCTCAAATTTCATACAATTTCTGACATAAGAAATTTTCGAAAATATTTATCATAACTTAAATTTCAGGGGCGTGCGCTCCTTGTAGGCAGAAATGCAGTGCTTTACTTGCCATTCACAGATATTTTATTATAACGTACGTACGTCTTAGATGACTTTAATCAATAGTAAATAAATAAATAAACAAAATATAATAACTTAAAAACGCCTAATATTTTATAAATAGCAACTATTTGCAAGCACACAAACATTATGATTGCTATACGACAAACAAGCGGCGCTGCAAAGTAAAATAATGTACCTAATCAACCAAGTAATGCCGCCGCGTCCCGCATGACATTTGTTTGCGTGTGTGTAGTAATTTTGGTGTCCGTGCACAGTCGCAAACGCACACACCCATGCATATCGAAAGGCGCGACTCCTGCGGCAGGCTATGAGCGTTCGGCTGTTTTCGGGAGTAATCGGTAATGTTCGTTGCCTATAATCCTAGTAAAAATAGTAGACGGAAATGTAATGAATTGCGCAAAATGCACATTATGCATTTTTGTTCGGTAAGGTTTTATTTGTTTAAAACTTTAAATAGCACAATTTTTTTGTGTTTCGCGGGGGCCATTTTGCTTTTTTCATGTGATGAGCATTGTTTATTATTTTGTTTGTGTCAGTTTAATTATAGTTTTCTTAAAATATTTTGCATTTTAGCATTTGAAAGTGTGTACATTCAATAGTTTATTACTGAGTTTCTATAATAATTGTAGTGATTTGCTTTTACTAGTACGTTTGTTGATTTTTTAAAATGTTATTTGATTGTGAGGTTTGTGTTGAAAATGTGTGTTTATTAAAAATTGAAGCTGACTCGGTGAGTAGTTATAATATTTTAGTTTATTAATAACTAGTGGCCCGGCCCAGCTTCACCCGGGTACAAATAGATTTCTGTACAATAATATGTACGTATCATACATATAAACTTTCCTCTTGTATCACTCTATCTATTTAAAAAAAACCGCATCAAAATCCGTTGCGTAGTTTTAGATTTAAGCATACAAAGGTACATAGGGACAGAAAAAGCGACTTTGTTTTATACTATGTAGTGATTTACTTATTAGAATTTCTTCGGCCGCGACGATCTATCGCTGTTTTTTCTGCGTTCCGTAGAAGATATACATGAATAGTAGTACATCTAAGACTTGTTCTGTTGGCATGGTTTCCGACTTAGAGATCCGTCACGTGGCTGTGGCTATGCTAAACATCTATAAAAAAAAGTTTTTGTGCCGAGTACTCCGCCGCATACCCAGTATCATAATCCTGTGCACGCCGCTGTTAAATTTCACCTAGTATCTCTGAAACAAGTTAGCTTAGCGATTGTTATCATCTCAAGTTAAGCTCAAGTTAAAAAGTTGATAACTTAAAACAATACAGGGAGAATCTGCTTTAAGTTTCGCTCTAACAAGTGCAGACAACTTTCATCGCATCAACGTTGCTCCATTTACGAAACCAATTCCATTTTCTCATATACAGGGACGTATTGGAGAAGTGTGGGCCCTTAAAGACAAAGGAAATGAACTGAAAAAAAAATGAGATGTTATACGAATTTTATATACCTTTATATACCTTTCACCTCCTCCCTTTGATGTGGAGGCAAGATATCAAAAGATGTATTAGATTGAGAGACACTCCGATTTGAACGGTACAAAAAATACCTCTTTTGTTCGTGCCCTTAGAATAATGCATAGTATGCCTTTAATTAGTGCATAGCATTTTACGACTTCCTCCAACTTGTATAACTTGGTCTGTCACCTAGTTAGTATTTTTTCTTTTTCCAGTTACTTCCAATTAAAAACGACGACTACTAGCACGAACCAAAAAGTTCGCTAATTCTTTTTCGGGCGGCACGGACGGCATTTGCGCTTACCATCAGGCGCATAAATGCCGGGCTATTGTAAAAAAAAAAACACTGATCAATTATACCTTGGATACACTCCTGTCTCCTTGTTTCGCTCCAGACAATGAAGGTCTGTTTCCTATTCGCCGTTTGCCATTTGGGAATCAACAATAAAATAAATCTGGGAAGTTAGTTTCACTAACAGTCAGCACGATGCGCGAAAGGGTGTTGTTTTGT
This sequence comes from Hyles euphorbiae, assembly GCA_023078785.2. Taxonomy (NCBI): domain Eukaryota; kingdom Metazoa; phylum Arthropoda; class Insecta; order Lepidoptera; family Sphingidae; genus Hyles; species Hyles euphorbiae. Next base: position 15,078,053 of record CM041036.1, on the reverse strand, counting down.
ACGAAAAAACTAACTCAAT